>BLBF01000043.1:13542561-13594420 GCA_015471245.1 Laticauda colubrina
TTCCTTCCTTCCTTCCTTCCTTCCTTCCTTCCTTCCTTCCTTCCTTCCTTCCTTCCTTCCTCCCTCCCTCCCTCCCTCCCTCCTTCCCTCTTTCCCTCCCTGCAGATACATAGCTGTTGGTAGGTAAAGGAAGGAGGCAAAAGTTGTGTGAATGGCAGTGGTGGTATTCTACTGGTTTGGTCTGATTCGGCTGAACCCGTAGCTTTGCTGATCATCTGTAAATGAACAGGTTCACTCCGAGATCAGCTGCTGGGCCCTCCCACCCACTCTGTCTTTATTATTTCCTGCCTTATTTCCTGCTTTTTAACCTCAGCTGCTTCACATGGCACTGCAGGTCAGCTGTTTTACACACAGGGATTGCAGCAGAAGGTGAGCTGCAAATGCTACCCGTGTGCAAAGCACAAGTTTGGTTCACATGCATGTAAAGTGCACCAAGTGCGCACTCACACTGAACCAGTAGGAAAACTTTTTGAAACCCAGCACTGGTGAGTGGCCAGTGGCAAGCACAGAAGGATGGTGTGTGTGTGTGTGTGTGTATACGTGCGTGTAAGACTTACCTGAGCAACTTTCAACCTTCCCTGCTATCTTCCCCATTAACTTTCCCCTGCAAGCTTCCCACAAACGATGAGTTTGCTTTTGGGAAGGTTACAAGGAGCATCAGCAATCACAATTGATTTTACAGTTCATGCTGGCTTTCCCATTGACCTCTGGGAAACTGTGTAAGGGAGTGTTGAAAATGAGAAATATGTGGCCACATCTAACAGTTGCAGTGTATTGGCAGTGCCTAAGTGGCCATAACATTTCATTCCCACAGGAGTCATGGGACCTGCAATTCTGTAAGATAGCCCTTTTGAATTACCTTGTTTCAATAATTGTTGCTCTGTGCCTTCCAATTTCATCCAACTGAAGATTACAAACAGATACCAAAATTTTAGGGGTATATAGATAAGTAGCAAAACAGATGGGCAGGGCAAATCAACAGAGCCAAGATGGTAGCTGCATGATAATGCTCCATCCGTCTGCATGTGTTGAGGTTATACAGAAAGAGGGTGGGCACTGATGACCAGCTATGGCAGCGATCTTAAAAAGGGGAAGGACTTGAATTGCATTTTGGGTTTCATCTTGGATATTTTTTTTCATCCACTCTGTTAGACACTCCTGCTCACAAAATATTTAAATTAGAACAATTGTGGTAGTTATTAGTTGAAATGTATTCATCATGGCTCCCAGGGTCTGCTGGGAGCCAGCACATCCAGACATTGAGAATTCAGATAAGTGTTGGAAGAAAAAAAAAAAAGCCTCTCCATTCTCTGTGACTGTCTCAGTTGTGCAAACAAGGAGAGAAAGGGAAAGCAGCAGCTTACTTCTGGGAAATATTTGGAGACAGGAGAACCCTGATGTTTAGGAAAGGATGCTTTATATTTAGGAATGGCTTGGTAAATTATTATCTCTGTATTTATTTCTGGAGCTGCAGTACATAAGCAAAGGGCATCTCTCCTGCCTCTAGTTAAAAGATAGACATAACATTGATCTTGCCTCCTGAGCAAAAGAAGAAAAGGTATTCCCAAGCCCACCATATAGGGCTACAGTTTGATCTTAAGGGCTTGTCACATAGGCCGACGGATGCAAAACGTATGTAAAAAGGACACAGCGGACAAGAAAATGTTTCATCCATTGTTATCCACTCTCAAAAGTGCCCAAAATTTGCATAAACAGAGCGGACAACAACGGAAAGGAATAGACAGGGAGAGGACGTACCAAGGATGTAAAGCGGATGCTCCAATGAAGCCTAGCGGATGGAAGTAGATGGAAGTGGATGGCACATCCGCAGGGCTTCCAGGGGAGCACAGTGAAGCAGATGCGCAGTGGAAGGAGCGGATGCAGAGCGGATGCCTAGCGGATGATGCGGATGCAGAGCGGATGCCTAGCGGATGCCTAGTGGATGCCTAGCTGACGCAAAGCTTTCACTGCGCATGTGGGGAGGATGCATTGCATCAGCCCCGCAGATATAAAAGGATGCAGCTTGCAAGCAGGTCACCATTCAGTGGAAAGACCTGCTGCCAGACACATCTCCAGCCAACAACCATGGGGAAGAAGAGGAAGTCTGTGCCATCTTCTGCGAGCCCTGGCAAGAAGGATAGGGCCACCATCCCACCCCCTGGCACTGACTCTGCTTCTGCTGGGGCTTCTGCTGCTCGGGCTGACTCTGCTGGTGCTGGTGCTTCTGCTGGTGCTGCTCCTGGTGCTGGTGCTTCTGCTGGTGCTTACTCTGCTGGCGCTGTTCCTGGTGCTGCTGGTGCTGCTGGAGCTCCTGGTCCTGTTGGTGGTCCTGGTCCTGCTTGTGCTGCTGGTGCTTACTCTGCTGCTGCTGCTCCTGGTGCTGCTGGTGCTGCTGGTGCTGCTGGTGCTGGTGCTGCTGGTACTGCTGGTGCTGCTGGTCCTGCTGGTGCTGCTTTTGCCGCTGCTGTTGTTGTTGCTGCTGCTGGTGGTGGTGGTGTGGTGGAGCAGCCCCAAGAACCTCAAAGCCCTTCTGATGAGGGGCCAGAAGGCCCTGGCAGAGGGAGGAAGAGGCATACGCTAGATAGGGAGAGGAGGCAGTACTCCATCGAAGAGGAACATGAGGATGAGGTCCTGGAATGGCTGAGGGAGAACGAATACCTATGGCGGAAGGGACACAGGCTCTATCGAGACACCAAGAGGAAACAGGCTGCTTGGAGAGAGAAGGCGGAGTGCCTGGGCTACACTTCGGAGGTCCTCCTCGGGTGATGGAAGCACATGCACACCTGGTATGGGAAGCTGCACCTCAAGAAGTCTGGCCAGGCCACGGTCAAGCTCACCGACTGGGAGACCTACGTGATGGCCAAGTGCAGCTTCTTGGAGGGTGAGATCCTCCACTGAGGAGCAGCCCCTCTGTCTACCCTCTCTCTCAGGCAGCCCACAGAGAGCCAGTCCTCTTCTGGCCAAGAGTCAGCTCCTGTGTCCTGTATCTGTGGAGGGCCCCATGACGGAGACCCCCCTGACAGCTGCACTCCCCGTGGCGCAGTGCGTGGGAGGACCCCCTGATGCAGTGGGAGCAAGGAGAGGGCACTGACACCAGAGACCAACCCACCCCCACACCCAGTGCCACCTCCACAGAAAGCAGGCAGAGAGGCAGACCAGAGGGGCAGAGCCACACTGTTCTGCTGGAGATCAGGGACACCATCAAAAGCAGCGTAGATCTCCTCTCTCAGCTGGTACACACTGACATACCATCCCCAAACCGAAAGCGCTTCCTCACCTACGTCAACCAGACTCTCATGGACATGTCCGAATCCCAGTACCAGGTGATAAAGGATTGATCACAGGTCTGCACAAACCTCCAGGCCCAGCTGAACCTGCTCCGACCCAGTCCAGGTCTGCTCCTCCACCCCAGGTGATATCACAGCCCTTCCAAGGCTTTCCACAGGCCCTCACCTACCAAGGCTATGGCTACCAGGAGTTCCAGCAGCACAGGCAGCCCTTCCCAGTCCAGCCGCAGGTACATCGAACACTACCGATGCCACCGATGCCACAGAGGGCATCGACACCACAGATGCCACCGATGCCACAGATGCCACCCATGCCTCACCTCACTCACCTGCAGACCAGACAGCCCCACTACACTCCTCCTTCCTCCACCCCACAGCCAAGTCCGGCCTCAGAACATCTGTCATCGTTCTTGGCACTGACACCCCATGTCATGGAGGAAGGGGCTCTCAACATCACGGGACTGAGCCAGCTCTCTGAGAGCTTCCTCCACACACCATCCCCTGTTGTCCTCTCAGGGCCAGGCATCCCAATGGCACTTCAGACCAGCACTCCAGCAGCAGGCACCTCCATAGCACCTGGACCCTTTACCCCTGAGACCATGGGCACACCTCAGAGTGACTGAGAAGAGTGCCAGAGACTGGGTGGCTACCTGTTGACTTTAGCTTTGTTTGGGACACTTTATTTGGGTCATTTTGCTTTTACAGTTTGTTATTAATAAAGATTATCTTTGCTTCACACACTTGGTTCAGTTCTTTTAGTCAGTAAAGACTTGGTGAAAACTTTTAGAAATGGTTTAAGCTTTTGCATGCTTGTGGGATGGGTAAGGATAGCAATGGGATGGGCAGGGATACTGTGGGATGGGTAATAGCTGTGGGATGGGCAGGGAATCCTGTGGGATGGGCAGGGATACCTGTGGCATGGGTAATAGCTGTGGGATGGGTAAGGATAGCAGTGGGATGGGCAGGGATACCTTTGGAATGGGTAATAGCTGTGGGATGGGTAATAGCTGTGGGATGGGTTAGGATACCTGTGGGATGGGTAATAGCTTTGGGATAGATATACCTCCAGTGCAAGCATAATGGGACTGTATGGTCCATCCTCCCAGCTGCCACACATAGGACCCTTTATTATCAAAAACAATGTAATCATTCATCAACAGATTTCAACATAAACAAAACTCTTTAATAATGCCCTGTTCATTGTAAGGCCACACAACATACAGGGCACAATGTCATCAGTGTAATGAGACAGGCTGATGGAAGCATCGATTAAGCATCTAGCATCCTGTCTTGCCACTCCACTGCTCCAGCTGGGAAGTTGCACCAGTGTTTCAGGAGGTTGTGCTACTTCTTTCCTTCACGTGAAGCTCTGTTGGGGCCTTGCACATCCACAGTATCTATCAGGTTTCGCCCTTGCCTCCATTCACCAGGCTCCATGTCCCCATTGCCTTGTTGGTGGTCCACAAGCCTGTTCTGCAACACTGGGTAGTGGGTGCGCATGAGATTGTGCAGGATGCCGCAAGCTTCCACGATGTTCCCCACCGTCTCTGGGCGATGCTGCATGGTGGTCAGAAGTACCTGGAACCTGATGGGCAGGATGCCAAAGGCATTCTCCACCACCCGCCTTACTCTGGACAGCCTGTAGTTGAAGATCCTCTCTTCATGGGTGAGGCATCTGGAAGTGTAGGGCTTCATGAGGTAGGTTCTGAGGGAGAAGGCGTCATCCCCCATGATGAAGTATGGCACATCTTGTGTGTCATTGGGTAGGGGGTCTGGATCTGGGAAGCCCATGATGAGGTTGAGTTCCAGCCCCTCCTTGAGGTGACTGGCGTTGTATACCTGGGCATCTGAAGATGACCCATTGCCTAAAGCATTGATGTACATGAACTTGTAGTCAGCATCGACCATGGCGAAGAGGAGGATGCTGAAGAAGCCCTTGTAGTTGTGATAAGTGGATCCTGAGTTGGCTGGAGCTTTGCAGGCCACGTGCTTCCCATCTATGGCTCCAATGATGTGGGGGAAGTTCCACTTCTGATACCACTGTTCTCCAACTTTCTTCCATCCTTCTTCAGTGGAGGGGCACTGGAGGAGCTCCTCCAGGTATTCTTCAATGATGGCCTGAACCACTTCTCTGATCACAATGCTGATGGTGTTGTTTGGCACCATTTAGGCATACTGCATGCTGCTGTACGTGGTCCCTGAGGCCAGGTGGCGCAGAGTCAGTGCCACCTTCAGGCCAGGGTCCAGGCTTTGCTGGGGCTTCGTGTTTGCCTTGGTCAACCTGGGTCTCAGCCGCTCCACAACTTCGTCAAACATGGCTGGCGGCATCGTCATGAAGTTCTGGAATGCACGAGAGTCTTTGTTCCTCAGCTCCACTATCAGCTTGTTATACAGTCCGTACTCAGTTTTTCTCACGATCCATCTTCGGACCCGGACACTTCTTGGATGCCTCCTTTTCTTCCCATAGAACAGGTGAAAGAGCCTGTAGAAGGCTTCGCACTGTTGTGGAATAATGGCAGCTACCAAAAGGAGTGTGCATCCATGGTGGAGATGACTGGATGCTGTGGAAAAGCAAGAGCAAGATGAAGGCTGAAGAGGTCTGCACTGCAGGGCTGCTGGACTGAAAGTGAGATCCAGGTGATTTCTCCCCCTTTTTATAGGAAATATAGGTTTTCCGCTAGGTGTCCTTTTTCATCCTCTAGACATCCTGCAGACATCCTAAATATCTGAGATACATCCACTATACGAACATTTTTTTCCATTTTAATGCTTTGTATGAAAGCTGCATCCGATTTCATCCTTTCTACATCTGTGCTACTAATGCTGCGTGTCTGTTCCGCATCCGTTTCGCTTCCTCCCTGTGTCCGTTTTCCGCTGGAGTGGATGTGAGTTGCACGGATGCACAGCGGATGCCTAGCGGATATAGTGGATGCGTAACAGATGAAGAAGGACGTATAACGGATGTATCCCATATGCGTAGCGGATGTAGAACGGACATTTTGGATACTTTATCTGCTCAAAAGGTTTTGTGCAGCTCAAAACTTTTTGAGTGGATGAAATGTCAGTAGACGGATGCTGGAAGGATAGAGAGTATGAAAAACAGACGCAGTGAGTACAGAACGGATGCTTCACGTTAACCAATGGATGGCAAGTGTTTCTCTCCATTTTACATCCTCTTTCCATCCGTTGGTGCTGTGTGACATGGGCTTTAAGGGAATATCCTTCCTAAGTCCAGAAAGATGTCAAATAATTCTTTCCTGTCCATTATTTTTGCTTTGAAAGAATTCATTTTTGTTTAGTAAAAAAAAATATGCACTGGGATATTTGTTTGTGCACTGTACCAAAGGTCACTTTTTTATTATTATTATTATTTTTACAAAAAATGCAAATACAGACAAGTAACATCCACTCATCCATTTCCGAATCCAGGCTAACCAGTTTGGGTGAATTCAGTGACTACTACTGCCTCCCCCCAAGATGTGTTCTCTCTACCTCAGAAAATTTCAGAAAGGCAAAATGTTGGTAGATTCCATTGTTCTACAAAAACTTGACTAATCATTTGAACTGTTGACCCTCCTAGACAGATCACATATCCAGGATGTGTAGTTGATACCATTTCACCACTGAGAGATATTCCAAGGAAATTATGCAGCATTCACATTTCACAGTCCTTTTTAAATGTGCTCTGAATGAAGAGATTGTCAGGATTGCTGATCTTAATCTGGGAATCCACTTTAAAGAGACTCAGGAGAATAAACTTGAAGCTAGGGGATAACAAAACAGCATTTGAGTTGCCTGAACAAATGAGAGAACGATAAGGGAGAATTCAAAGATAATAATAACAAAAAAGGAAATAAATCCTTTACCTCAAAGGGAATAAATATAGAGAATATGGATTGAGACTGATGTCATCTGAAAATGATGTTCTTTACCAACCTGAACCATGGTTTGTCTGGGGACTGAAATTTTCTCTTGAAATTTGTGCAGAATTTCAGAATCTATGGGAGTAAGCAGATTTTTTACTCAGAGCATACAGATCCTCAAATCTTTAACAACATTCGTCTCTCCAAAAAAACATCAGATAAGCATGGAAAAATAAACAGGGCTAAAAAAATAAAATAAGGAATTCCAAGTCAAATCTTGACCTCTAGTCTTCCATAGTCCTATATTGATGTGCTTAAAGCTATAGGTTGCTGTCAATTGGAAGCTGGGAAGACAGTTGAGCCAAACAACAGTCAAGTTTCTGAGCTAGGAAACAAGTCAAAGATGAATCAAGAAAGGAAGGAAGAAAAAAAGAGATGATAATTACCCAGGCTACAGGGTTATGCAAACTTTGAACATGATTCAGAGAAAGTGTGGTGAACCCCACACAGGCATAGCATCTCTCTGCTTGTCTTTAAGGCAGCTTCATTGTTTGCTGCATGGCCTGATGTGGAAGCTTCAAGGGCCAGCCCTTCAAAGTAGACCAGACTAAGAAACTAAGATTATGAATGCTAATACTAATTTATTACAGGTAGACCTTGACTTATGTGAGCACTTAAGCCCCAAATTTCAGTTTCTAAGCAATACAAATATTAAATTAATTTTGCCCCATTTTATAACCTTCCTTGCCATATTTGTTAAGTGAATTATTGCAGTTGTTAAGTTAGTAATGCAATTGTTAAGAGAATGTGTCTTCCCCACTGTGAGCAGAACCGAAGTCATGTTGGATGGCCCATTGAATTAAATAAGGAAGTGTGTCTCAAACTCAGTAGCTCTGCTAAATAAGAAAGTGTTCCAGTTTGTGCACAAGAGAAAAGAAGAAGAAGATGAGGCTAGAACAATGAGGAATTGTAACAAAGTGCTGAGGTGTCAGAAAATGTGTAACTGCTTTTGCTAGATAGGGAGCCAGCATAAACCTTCGAAATATATGTGTCAATTTGAAAACAGAAAGAATGTGAGCCAAGCCCTCGTATTCGGAGGCGGACAGTTAGGGTATAAAAATGCTGCCTGAATTTTGCTCTGGGTTCCTTCAATGCCTGAGGGAACCCATCTCTGCAGACATGTGAATAAAACCTTGTTTTCCTTGGATCAACAAATCTTTTGGTGTTTTTTCATCGGCTTCCACCTCACAATTTGGCGCTCAACATGGGCCCCGATGGAATTTCGACTGGAGAGAGGGACTGGGTAAGTGTGCCGCCACTGCCTCCCATTGTAAAGGGCCCCCTCTCTTGTCTAGGTTGGATCCCGGGGTAACTGCACTCAGCAGACGATCTTTGGAATCAAGAGAGAGAGAAGCTGGCCTGACACTCTGGGAGTGTCGTTGATCACCTGAAGTGGGGACACCCACACTCCTTTTGTCTCCGGGAGACCAGGGGTGTATCAGGTGAGTTTGTTGACTTTCGGGATAGAAGAAGGGATATACTGTCCTTAAACTCTGGGAATCCAGCAACTGCTGGAGGACAGTGTAAATCCCTGAGTTGGGAATCTCTGGGAGATTATTGGCGGGTAGCGTGGAGAATGGGAAAGGGACAAAGCAAGTGTGAGACGTTCCAAGAGGGAACGGGTATTGAGATAGAAAAGACCCTGAGAAGGCTGATTCCGACTGACTCCCCATTGGGTCAACTACTACAACAATGATCATTGCCCCATCTGAGGACTTACACTCAGAGTCTAGAGAAAAAGAAAATGATCTACCTATGCCAATATAGGTGGCCGAAGTATCCCCTAGTAGACCCTGAGTTTCCTTACCACTGGAATCCCGAAGGGAATACCAGCACGTACTGGATAACTCAGTTTAAAGAGTATATAGTGAAACACCGGATGAAGGAGCAAATACCCTATGTGGAGGTATGGTATCATGTACACTTTGAAGGTCCAGTTCCACCAGAAACAGAAGTAGGACAATTTCTCAGCAAGGTGGAGGAAAGCAAAACTGAGGACTGGATGGGGAGTCAACCGGCATCGGCTCCAGCAGTCCTGGCACCACTGCCCCTGCTGGCTCCAGTTGCCCAGGCTCCACCTCCACCTACATATCCAGGACTCAGAAGGGAACTGGCTCAATTAAACAAGGACCTAGAGAATTTGCCTCTAGGAGGAAGGTTGGCCAATCCCGTGTCGGCCTTCCCAGTCAGAGAAGTCTCAAATGGCATGAATGCGCAGGGGAATCCAGTCAGCGTTTTCGTGGCTGTCCCCATAAAATCTGCCGAGTTATGGGATCTGAAAAAGACCCTTCCGAAACTCCATGAGAATGCTCATGGAATGGCGGAACAGTTGGAATTGTTTCTGGGGCCCAATGAATACACATACCAAGAACTGATGTATATTCTTGGACACCTTTTCACCTCTGAAGAGAGGAACCTCATTAGGAGGGCAGCAATGGCTGCCTGGGATAGGAGACATGCAGGGCAACAGGGAGCAGTGGCTGCAGACACAAAGTTCCCCATAGCCGATCCAAATTGGAACATCAATAATAATGCTCATAGGGAGCACATGAGAGATATGAAACACATGATCATTGAAGGAATTAAATTGGCCATCCCTCAAGGGAAAAACTTGACCAAAGCATTTGAAACAACACAAGGAAAGGATGAGTCCCCGGGGGATTTCTGTGCTCGGCCGTGTGCCGAGAAGGGCTAACTAAGTACTCCGGAGTGGAGCCAGAAACCCCTGCCTTCAAGACTCTCCTGAAGATGCAATTCGTCACCAAAGCATGGCCAGATATCCAGAAAAAGATCCAGAAGACAGAGGGATGGACTGATTTGGGCATGACAGATTTGATGAGAGCAGCCCAACAAGTTTTTGTGAACCGAGACTCAGTTAAAACCAAACAGAAGTCTCAGATGATGGTAGGTGCTGTACAAACAGCAGCCAAGAATGAAGTTAGGAAAAACAGTGAGACCCAGATGTCAGATCCGAGGCCAAGGTGGAGAGATGAAAGATCTCCCAGCAGGGAGCGGAGACCCCCTTTTAGGTGAGGAGGTCCAGGGGGCAATCGAGGCAGTCGATTCCAACAGCCGTCCCAGAGTAGAACTTGCTTCAGATGTGGGAAAGAGGGACATTTTGCGTGCGAATATCCCAAAATCCTGGAGGAACGAAGCTATGCTCTATACAATTAGGGAGGTAAATGTGTTAGTGGGTCCTGACCATCAGGAACGGCTGTTCCTGATCGACACTGGCACAAGCCGGACATCTATATGCGATCCGGTAGAGGGAGCATGCAGGTCAAAGCAGACTGTAAAGGTGATTGGGGTGAGTGGGAAATCCCAAGAGGTCAAGATTTTGGAAGAGGTGAGATTGGAATTGAATGATGTGGTTACTGAAATTGAAATATTGTATATTCTGGATTCAGGGGTGAACTTGCTAGGAAGAGACTTGTTGGATGTTTTTGGAATAGAATTGTGGGATAGAAGGAAAGAAGTTCGAATGTGTATGTTAACAACGGAAGATGGGGAGAAGATATCATCAGATGTGTGGGCAGGAGGTGAAGGGATTAGTAGGATGGCAATACAGCCCATTCAGATCAATATACAACCAGGGATAACTAAACTGTGGACTCCACAATATTCTCTGAGTAATAGAGGTAGGGAGGGGTGGAAAGCAGTGATTGACAGATTATTGAAACAGGGACTGTTGGAACCTACTATGTCACCGTTCAATTCACTGGTTTTAGCAGTAATAAAAAAAAAGGATGGGAAGTATAGATTGGTTAATGATTTGAGGAGGATCAATGAGATAGTGGTTCCTAGATTCCCAGTGGTTCCTGATCCCTATACCATCTTGGGGAGGATCCCTCCCAAAGACAAATGGTTTACTGTAATAGAACTGAAAGATGCCTTTTGGGCATGTCCCTTGGAGGAGGGGAATAGAGAGTTGTTTGCCTTTGAATGGAATGATCCTGAGAGTGGAAGGAAACAGCAGTTGAGGTGGACGATACTTCCTCAGGGATATACCGAGAGCCCTTTGTTGTTTGAACAGGCGTTGGAAGAAAAGTTGGTGTCGTTTGAGAGAGAGAATTCAGTACGTGGATGACTTGTTGTTAACTGGAAGAAAGAGAAGGAAGTGAGAGCGGCTTCTGTGAGTCTGTTGAATTGGCTGAAGGAACAGGGGCTGAAAGTCTCAAAAGAGAAGCTTCAGGTTGTTGAAAAAAAGGTGAAATATTTGGGACATTACATTCAGCAGGAGGTTAGGTCCTTGAACCCTGAAAGGGTGAAGGGGATCATGAACTTGGCTCTTCCCAGGAACAAGACAGAGGTGCGCAAAGCATTGGGATTATTGGGGTATTGCAGAATCTGGGTAGACCAATTCACAGTGTTGGCACAGTTTTTGCATAGAAAGTTGCCTGGAAAGGGAGAGCTCATAGAATGGGAGGAGTGAGATAGTGAAAGGTGGGAAGAACTGAAGAAGGCTTTGTCAACCGCTCTGGTTTTAGCCTTCCCAAACCTGAAATTACCATTTCATTTGTATGTGGCAGTGGCTCAGGGAACAGCAGTTGGAGTCCTTGCCCAAAAGAGGGGAGGGGGCAGTACCAGCCGGTAGCCTTCCTAAGCAAGGGTTTGGAGCTGGTTGTGAAAGGATGGCCAGTTTGTGTTCAGGCTGTGGCAGCAACAGTGATGTTGGTGGTGGAGAGCAAAAAGTTAACCTTTGGGGGAGCTTTGGTGGTGCATTCGCCTCATCAGGTCAACTCAGTGTTGAGCCAACTGGCTACCACTTGGATGACTGAAGGGAGGATATTGAAGTATGAAACCATTTTGAGAACCAGTCCTGATGTGGTGATAGGAACAGACAAGAATCTAAATCCAGCAGAATTCTTGGAGGGGAGAAGGCATGCGTGGGAACCGGAAGACCATGATTGTCTATTGCAAGTGGATCTCATGGTGAAGGTTAGAGAGGACTTGAAGAGATTCCATTGGAGAAGGGAGAGAGGTGGTTTATAGATGGATCGAGCAGGGTGGAAAATGGAAAGCGAAAACCTGGGTTTCCAATAGTAACCAGGGAAGGTGAGGTAATAGAGAAAGGGTCACTCCCAGCTGCTTGGTCAGCCCAGACTTGTGAATTGCTTGCCCTGACCAGAGCCTTGGAATTGGCTGAGGGGATGGAAGTAACGATTTGGACTGATTCCAAGAATGCATGGGGGGGGGGTTTTGCACATGTTTGGGAAAATCTGGAAAGAAAGAGGGTATATCAAGGTGGATGGGAAGCAAATAGATCAAGTGCAGTTAGTAGAACAAGCCTTAGAGGCATTGCAACTCCCCAGCCAAGTATCAATTGTCCATGTGAACGCACATCAGAAGGGGAACACAGTAGAGGTTGTGGGAAACCGATGGGCGGACAAATGGGCGAAGGAAGCTGCAGGGGAGATAGAGTTGGTAATGGTATCTATACCAATACTGGAAAAGGAGGACGAGAGGGAGGAATGGGAGCCAGAGAAAAAGAAAAGTTGGAGTTGGAGAAAGAGGGATGTGTCAAAACCCCAGAAGGATGGAAGACGTCGGAGGGAGTCAAGGTGGTGTCACCCATTGTCATCAGGGGAATATTGGAGAAAGTTCATGAAGGAGGACATTGGGGAACAGAGGTCATGTCCATTAAACCTCACAATTGGAGTCTGAGTATGTGGACGGTAGCTCAGAGCATCTGCTGGAAATGTTTGATTTCTTTGAAAGTAAATAAGAAAGCGGCATGCAAGAAAGAGATGGGAGGGTGACCCCTAGTGGGTTGGCCTTTTCAGAGAGCACAAATTGATTTCACTGAGTTGCCAGAAAAGGGGGGTTGGAAAGACCTGCTTGTGATCAAATGGGGTGGGTAGAGGCTTATCCCATTAGAAGAGCCACAGCTCCCACAGTAAAGGCCATGTCACATTGCCCAACGGATGCAAAAAGGACACAATGGAAGAGAAAAATGTTACATCCGTTGTTATCCGCGCTCAAAAGGGGTGAAAATTTGCATAATTGGAGCGGATAACACGGACGCGGGGAGGACGCAGGGCGGATGCAAAGCGGATGCGGAACGGAAGCCCAGCGGATGGAAGCGGATGGCACATCCGCTAGGCTTCCAGGGGGCCTCAGCAAAGCGGATGCAGAATGGAAACAACGGATGCAGAATGGATGCACAGCGGATGAAGTGGATGCACAGCGGAAGCCTAGTGGATGCACAGCGGAAGCCTAACGGGTGCCTGGCGTTAATCGCGCATGCGGGGAGGGTGCATTGCGCAAGCCCCGCGGATATAAAGGGAAGCAACTTGCACGTGGCCAGCATTTGGAGGAAAGACCTGCTGCTGGATATCTCGAGTTCTTGCCTGCATGTCTGCCTGCAAGCCTTGCTGCCAGCCTGCCTCCAAGCCTGCCTCCCATCCTGCCTCCCAGCCTCCTGGGCAGCCTCCCTGCCAGCCTTGCTGGCAGCCTGCCTTCCAGCCTCCCTTCCAGTCTTGCTGGAAGCCTGCCTTCCAGCCTGCCTTCCAGCCTTGCTGCCAGCCTCCCTTCCAGCCTCCCTGCCAGCCTTGCTGCCAGCCTGCCTTCCAGCCTCCCTGCCAGCCAGTCTGTCTGCCAGCCTTGGTGTCTGCCTTCCTGCCAGGCTTCCTGCCAGGCTTCCTAACAGGCTTCCTGCCATGCTTCCTGCCAGGCTTCCTGCCAGCCTTGGTGCCTGCCAGCCTTCTTGCCAGCCTTCCTGCCAGCCAGCAACCCCACAACCATGGGGAAGAAGTGAAAACCTCAGCAACCTGCCGCCATCCCTGGCAAGAGGGACAGGGCCACCCTCCTGCCCCATGTCCCTGACTCATCATCTGCTGGGGCTTCTGCTGCTTGGGCTCACTCTTCTGTTGCTGGAGCTTCTGCTGTAGGTGCTCCTGGCGGTGGTGCTTCTGCTGCTGCGTACTCTGCTGAAGCTGCTCCTGATCCTGCTGGTCCTGCTGGTCCTGCTCGTTCTGCTCGTGCTCCTGGTCTTGCTGACCCTGCTTCTGGTGCTTACTCTGCTGGTGCTGATCCTGCTGTTGCTGCTGCTGCTGTTGCTGCTGCTGCTGTTGCTGCTGCTGCTGTTGCTGCTGGTGCTGCTGCTGATTATGATCCTGCTGGTGATTATGCTGATGCTGATGCTGATGATGCTGATTATGATCCTGCTGGTAATGCTGCTGCTGCTGCTGCTGCTGCTGCTGTTGGTATGGAGGAGCAGCCCCTACAACCTGGAAGCCCCTCTGATGAGGGCCCATCTGGTCCTGCCAAAGGGAGGAAGAGGCGTATGCAACAACGGGAGAGGAGGCAGTACTACATTGAGGAAGCACACGAGGATGAGGTGCTGGAGTGGCTGAGAGAGAACGACTATCTTTGGTGGAAGGGACACCGGCTGTACAGGGACACCAAGCGGAAGCAGGCTGCTTGGAGGGAGAGGGCAGAGAGTCTGGGCTACACATCGGATGTGCTCCTCGGCTGGTGGAAGCACATGCACACCTGGTACGGGAAGCTGCACCTCAAAAAATCTGGCCAGGCCAGGGTTAAGCTGACGGACAGAGAGAACTATGTCATGGCCAAGTGCAGCTTCCTGGAGGGTGAGGTCCGCCACCGAGGAGCACTAGGAGCCCCTCTCTCTCCAGCAGCCTGCTGGGAGCCAGTCCTCTGGTGGCCGAGAGTCAGTCCCTGTCTCCATGCAGGTATCTGTGGAGCGTGCCACAGCGGAGAACACCCTGGCAGGTGTTGAAAGCGTGGTGGAGAGCGAGGAGGACTCCCTGGTGTGGTGGGAGAAAGGAGACATCGAGTCCACCGCTGCTGAAGCCTCATCCACCCACACCTCCGCCTCCACAGTAAGGCAGGGAGCCGGACCGCAGGAGGGGCAGAGCCACAAGGTCCTGGTGGAGATCAGGGACACCATCCGCACCAGCATAGGTCTCCTCTCTCAGCTGGTCCCCATCGACCTCCTCCTCCTCCAACCGCAAGCCCTTCCTCAATTATGTCAACCAGACCCTCAAGGAGATGGCGGATCCCCAGAACCAGGTGGTGAAGGAGAGGATCACCACGCTGCTTAACAACCCTCCAGACCCAGAGGCTCCTGCTCCTACCCAGTCCAGGTCTGCTTCTCCACCCCAGGTGATGTCCCTCCCATACCAAGGCTTCTCACAGACCCTCACCTACCAGGGCTACAGCTACCCCGAGGTCCAGCAGCACAGACAGCAGCCCTTCCAAATGCATGCACAGAGTCATCGGGCGACACTGTTGCCACTGGTTCCAATGATGCCACCGATGCAAACCACGAGAGTAATGCCACCCACGACAGCGATGCCAGACATGCCAATGATGCCACCCATGCCAACCCTCACCCCGCTGCAGACCAGGCAGCCCCATTACACTGCTCCTTCCTCCATCCCACAGCCAAGCCCGGCCTCAGTACATCTGTCCTCAGTACTGGGGCTGACACCCCATGGCATGGAGGAAGGACCTCTCAGCATCACGGGGTGGAGCCAGCTGTCCGACACCTTCCTCAACACACCGTCCCCTGTTGTCCTCTCGGGGCCAGGCACTCAACAACACCTCAGACCAGCACTGCAGCAGCACCCACCTCCACAGCACCTGCACCCTAACTCCTTAGACTGGACACACACCTCCGAGTGACCAAGAGGAGTGCCAGAGACTGGCTGCCTGGATATTTGTGGACTTATTTGGATACTTGACTTGGGTCATGTTTGTTTTACAGCTTGTTATTAATAAAGTTTATCTTTGTTTCACACACTTGCTTCATTAATTTTTTTCTATAAAGTCTGGGTGGAAACTTTTAGAAATGGTTTAGCCTTTGCATGCTGGTGGGATGGGATAAGATAGCAGTGGGATGGGCAGTGATACCTTTGGGATGGGAAGGGATACCTGTAGGATGGGCAGGGATACCTATGGAATGGGTAATAGTTGTAGGATAGATAAACCTCAAGTGCAAGCATAGTGGGACTGTATGGTCCACCCTCCCAGGTGCCACCCCTATGGCCCTTCATTATCAATTACAATGTAAGCATTGATTCACACATGTCAACATAAACACAACTCTTTATTAAATGCCCTGTTCATTGTAGGCACACCCAACATACATGGGCCAATCTCATCAGTGTGATGAGACAGGCTGAAGGAACCTTCCATTAAGCATCTACCATCCTGTCTTGCCACTCCACCGCTCCAGCTGGGGAGTTGCACCAGTGATTCAGGAGGTTGCACTGCTTCTTCGCCTCACGTGAGGCTCTGTTGGGCCCTTGCACATCCTCGGTGTCTATCAGGTTTTGCCCTTGCCTCCATTCCCCAGGCTCCATGTCCCCATTGCCTTGCTGGAGGTACACGAGCCTGTTCTGCAAGACTGGGTAGCGGGTGTGCATGAGATTGTGCAGGATGCAGCAAGCTTCCACGATCCTCCTCATGGTCTCTGGGCAATGCTGCATGTTGTTGAGAAATACCTGGAACCTGTTGGCCAGGATGCCAAAGGTGTTCTCCACCACCCTTCTTGCCCTGGACAGCCTGTAGTTGAAGATCCTCTCTTCACGGGTGAGGTATTTGGAGGTGTAGGGCTTCATGAGGTAGGTTCTGAGGGAGAAGGCATCATCCCCCACGATGAAGTAGGGCACATCTTGCGTGTCGTTGGGCAGCGGGTCTGGATCTGGGAATCCCACCATGAGGTTGCGTTCCAGCACCTCCTTGAGGTGACCGTCGTTGTATACCTCGGCATCTGAAGATGAGCCGTTGCCTGAAACATCGATGTACATGAACTTGTAGTCAGCATCAACCATGGCGAAGAGGATGATGCTGAAGAAGCCCTTGTAGTTGTGATAAGTGGATCCTAAGTTGGCTGGAGCTTTGCAGGCCATGTGCTTGCCATCGATGGCTCCAACGGTGTGGGGGAAGTTCCACTTCTGATACCACTGCTCTGCAACTTTCTTCCATCCTTCTTCAGTGGAGGGGCACTGGAGGAGCTCCTCCTTGTATTCTTCAATGATGGCCTGCACCACTTCTCTGACAACAAAGCTGATGGTGTCTGGGTGGCACCCTCCAGCCATACTGCATGCTCCTGTAGATGGTCCCTGAGGCCAGGTGGCGCAGAGTGAGTGTCACCTTGAGCCCAGGTTCCAGGCTGGGCGGGAAGTTGGTGTTTGTCTTTGTCAACCTGGATGTCAGCCGCTGCACAACTTCGTCAAACATGGATGGAGGCATGCTCCTGATGTTCTGGAACGTCCGAGTGTCTTCGCTCCTGAGCTCCACCATCAGCTTGTCATAAAGTCCGTACTGTGCTCTTCTGGCGAACCATCTTCGGAGCCAGACTTTTTTTGGGTGCCTCCTTTTCTTCCCGTAGTACTGTTCACAGAGACTGTAGATGGTTTCTCAGTGTTGCAGAAGGATGTTGGCTGCTGAAAGGATTTTGTCGCAAACCACAGTGGACATGACTGGATGCTGTGGAAGAGCAAGAGTCAGATGAAGGCTGCAGAGGTCTGCACAGCAGGGCTGCTGGTCTGAAAGTGAGGTGCAGACGAGTTGCTCCCCCTTTTTATAGGCAGTATAGGTGTCCCTTTGCATCCTCTAGGCATCCTCTAGGCATCCTGTAGACATCCTTAATATCCTAGATAGGTTCCCTCTGCAGACGTTTTTTCCGGTTTAAACGCTTTGTTTCTGCTAAGCATCTATTCTGCATCCGTTCTGCATCTGTTCCGCGTCCGTTCCGCTTCCGCCCTGTGTCCGGGTGGATGGAGTTACGCGGATGCATAGTGGATGCATAGTGGATATAGCGGATGCGTAACGGATGCGTAGCGGATGCAGAACGGACGAATTGGATACATTTTCCGCGCAAAAGTTTTGAGCAGCCCAAAACTTTCTGAGCAGATGAAATGTCAATAAACGGATGCTGGACGGATAGAGTAGAAGCAAAACGAAGGCAGTGAGTACATCGCGTTTTCCAATGGATGGCAAGGTTTTTTGTCCATTTTACATCCTCTTTGCATCCGTTGGTGCAGTGTGACATGGGCTTAACCAAGATCTTACTGGAACAGATTATCCTATGATATGGAATGATGGAAGCAATAGAGTCAGACAGAGGAACTCATTTCACCCAAAAGGTTCTGCAAAGGGTAATGGAGGTGGTGGGGGTGAAATGGGAATTACACACGCCATGGCATCCTGAATCCAGTGGAAAAATTGAAAAAGCGAACGGGAAATTGAAGAAACACTTGACCAAACTACAACTTGAAAATGGCTTGCCATGGACAAATAATCTTCCCTTAGCTCTGCTCAGGATCAGAACTTGTCCAAGGAAAGACACAGGGGTTTCTCCTTTTGAAATGCTGATGGGGAGACCCTATTTGGCCAAACTAGGCAATCCCATAGAAGAGTTCAGGGACTTGTTCCTTCGGAAATATTTGCTGGAACTGTCTCAGTCTTTGCTTTCTCTTCACAAACAGGGACTGTTGGTGCAACGACCACCTTTGGCTGGTAGCCAACACCCACACGAGGCTGGAGACTGGGTCCTGATAAAGACTTGGAGAAGTGAAAAACTGCAACCTATCTGGGAAAGTCCGTACCAGGTGCTACTGATGACTGAATCTGCAATCCGTACTGGGGAAGGAGGCTGGATGCATTACAGCAGAGTCAAGAAAGCACCGGAACCTGAGAAACCTTGGAAGGCAATCCCAGTGGATGATCAGCCGCTAAAGGTAACCTTGAAGTAATAGCCAGCAGAAACCACCATGGAGATGTCGGCTGAACTCTGGAGAGGACTATTTGTTGCAACTATATTCATATTAATACATCAAAGAAGTTCACAATATGTTGGACCTGCGGGTGACTTGGGAACAGACTTGTGGGATGACAATGTGTTCATAAAGGATCTCAAGAAGGTCTCACATTCCTTGAACATCACCAATTGCTGGTTATACATGTACATGCCAGGAAGAACAGGTGAAGGATTAATCCTACACGCAATTCCACTTGATCAGAACAGACTAAGACCACAGGGGCACAGGACAAAAAAATATGGTGTAGAACGAAATATAACAGGAAGGATTTTTGTTCATTTAAGGGAAATGGCATATGTGTGTTTGAGGAGAAATGAAACTAGATGGCTCCATTTAGGAGATTGGGAAAAATGTAATAAGACTTTTGATATGCCATCATCCTGTAGTAACCATAGCTATACCAAAAGTTATCATAAATTAGATTATTTTAATCAAGATCAGTATCAGATGTGTATGTATTTTGAGGAGATGATCAATTGGACCTGAACATTACAATAGACCTATGCTATGGAAAATGTTAGGTGGGTATTGTGTGGGAAATATGCATACAGGGAGATGCCATCTTACTGGAGTGGCACATATACACTCGGGTATGTGATATATAATGATATATATCATATAATATAAATATATATTTATATATAATATATATGATATATATAATATATATATATCATATATAAACTTGATGGCCTTCCCCAAGGCCGGATACGTAATAAAAGAGACTCAGAATCTGGCCTTACCCAGAGACTCTGGACCCAAATCTCCCGTGGTATAATAACACCATTGGGAGAAGCCATGAACTACCAAGATATACATATTCTAAATAACTTCATGGTAACAATGTTCAATGATACAATAAAGAATATTAAAATGATCAACACCGAGCTTTCTGAAGTAAGACAGGTTGCTCTACAAAATATGTATGCTTTAGACATTGTATTACCTACAAAAGGGTGTGTGTGTGCTCTGATTCATTCACATTGCTGTGTATACATCCATGATTTCCAACCCAATATTACAAAGACAGTAAAAGTAATGGAAGAACGTAATCGCTCTAATCCATTATCACAAAGAGGTGACTCCTCATTGCCAGACCTGTGGGGAGCATTATGGTCTTGGCTTCCCAGTTCCACTTGGTCTAGATCTACCATAATGGGAATTATATTGATTATTATATGCTGTGTATTGTTGTGTTGTTGTGTTCAGTGTCTCCCTGGTGCAATAACAACGTGTGGAAAGATAGGGAAATCCTTGGGTTCAAGATTTGAGAAGAAGCAGGAAGCAGAACCTCTAATGATGTATCAGAGAGAAATCACTCTGAAAGAAGCAGAGGATCTGCTACTTGAGTTTGAGATAAGAGTGGAAAAAGAAAAAGGGGGGATTGTGAGCAGAACTGATGTCATGTTGGATGGCCCATTGAATTAAATAAGGAAGTGTGTCTCAAACTCAGTAGCTCTGCTAAATAAGAAAGTGTTCCAGTTTGTGCACAAGAGAAAAAAAAAAGAAGATGAGGCTAGAACAATGAGGAATTGTAACAAAGTGCTGAGGTGTCAGAAAATGTGTAACTGCTTTTGCTAGATAGGGAGCTAGCATAAACCTTCGAAATATATGTGTCAATTTGAAAACAGAAAGAATGTGAGCCAAGCCCTCGTATTCGGGGGCGGACAGTTAGGGTATAAAAATGCTGCCTGAATTTTGCTCTGGGTTCCTTCAATGCCTGAGGGAACCCGTCTCTGCAGACTTGTGAATAAAACCTTGTTTTCCTTGGATCAACAAAACTTTTGGTGGTTTTTTTTGTCTGCTTCTACCTCACACCATTGACTTTGCTTGTCAGAAGATTGCAGAAGGTGACCATGTGACACTGGGACATTATAATCATCATAAATACATGCCAATTGTCAAGCATCCAAATTTTGATCATGGGATTTACAACAATCATAAGGCTTTAAAAACCATCATGTCACTTTTTCAGTGCCATTATAAGTTTAAATGAAGCTTGGAAGCTTGAATATGCTTCTTCTCTCCCTTTATCTTCATGAGAACTAGAGAGGTTGTGTGTGAGGTGCTTTTTCTAATTACATTTCTGCCTTGGACTCAATAAATCTGACCATTGTCTTGATTGTGATTTTCCATCCTCTCCCTCAAGGTTATTCCTATTTACCCTTATATTTGAGGAACAACAAAGAAGTAGTAGCTTATTCTCATGAAAGTCCTGAAGTACTTCTGAATCTACCTTCCTTCTTATCCTTCCTTCCTTATTAGCCTTATTGACCATCACAGTCCCAAGGATACTTGGTAATGTACAAAACAGCAATGAAATAAAACAATAATAGTATAATCCCTCCAAAAAATCCCACTCTGGCACAATCAATTCCTGAAAGCCTTGTGAAAGAGTCACATTTGTATTTGACTTTAGAAACCCATGACAGTGGGAGTCATTTTAAACAGTAATGTTTCAGAAGAGGGAAGCCCCCATAAAGAATGGATACCCATGACCCCTTGTAAAAGAGGAGGGAATACTGGAGATTTCAACAAACAATCTCTGATTGTATGGATTGAGTGGACAGAGGATCTGGGAAATGAAAAACAATGTTGAAGCAAACAAATAAGATTTCTTCCCCTATGTAGTCAGAATCTGCAGAGATGAAGTCAGGATAGCAAAAGCTCAGAACGAACAAAGACTTGCAACAAAAGTCAAAGATAATAAAAAAAAATTCTTCCAACATATAAATAACAAGAAAAAAAATCAAGGAAACAGTCAGTCCACTAAAGAGAGAAGATGGCAAGGAAGTAATGGCCAACAGAAAGAAAGCAGAACTAGTTAACTCATTCTTTGCATCCGTCTTCATGCAAAAAGAAATTATAGCTCAACCCACCAAAAACATAATTGTAAAAGACAGACCAGAAATAAAACTTAAAAGAAACAAAAAAAAAAAAATAGTAAGAGAACACCTTTCTGATCTTGATGAAAACAAATCACAGGGACCTGATGGATTACATCCCAATGTTTTAAAGGAGCTGGCAGAGATCATCTTAGAACCACTGCACCATATATTTCAAAAATTCTGGAGCACCAGGGAACTACCACAGGACTGGAAAAGAGCTGATGTGGTTCCCATCTTCCAAAAAAAAAAAAAACCAGACCCAGGAAACTATACACCAACCAGCCTAACATCAATACCTGGGAAGATACTGGAAAAGATAATAAAAAAACAGATCTGCCAACATCAAGAAACAAGTAAAGTAATAACTAGCAGTCAGCATGGGTTTGTTAAGAACAGATCATGCCAAACCAATCTTATTTCATTCTTGAACACAGTTACTAAATTAATAGACCAGCAAAATACTGTGCACATAATATATTTAGATTTCAGCAAGGCATTTGACAAAGTAGACCACAACCTACTTCTTAGTAAACTAGAAAAAAGTAGAATAGATAGCACCACCACTAGATGGACTTGTAACTGGCTGGCAAAACATACTCAACGAATAATCCTTAATGGGTCTAAGTTTACATGGAGGGAAGTAAGCAGTGGGGTACCACAAGGTTCTGTCTTAGGCCCTCTTCAATATCTTCATTAATGACTCTTCAATATCTTCATTAATGACTTAGATGAGGGAGTAGAAGGGGAACTTACCAAATTTGCAGATGATACTAAGCTGGCAGGAATAGCTAACACCCAAGAAGATAGGCTCAAGATCCAGATAGATCTTGACAGACTAGAACACTGGCCATATCTAACAAAATGAAATTCAATATAGAAAAAAGTAAAATCCTATACTTAGGCAAGAAAAACCAAAAGTACACATATAGCCTGGGTGAAACCAGGCTCAACAGCAGTAACTGTGAGAGGGATCTTGGAGTCTTAGTAGACAATCAGCTAAAAATGAGCCAACAGTGTGCAGCAGCAGTCAAAAAAGCTAATGCAATCCTAAATTGTATTAACAGAGGATACAATCAAGATCAAGGGAAGTACTAATACCACTCTATAAAGCCTTAGTAAGACCACACCTAGAGTACTGCATCCAGTTTTGGTCAAACTTTCTGACAGTGAGAACAATGAACCAATGCAACACCTTGCCCTCGGAAGTTGTGGGAGCACCATCACTTGAGACTTTCAAGAAGAGATTGGACTGCTATTTGTCAGAAATGGTGTAGGGTCTCCCGCTTGGGCGGGGGGGGTTGGACTGGATAGCACCATTTCAAAATTCAGGGGATAACTGAAATCATGACATGGAACCATTAGTTCTTGTATCAGCAAATCCCTGGTCATATCCAATTTATTTTGCATTCACAATCTCAAATGCAGCACATTTCCCAAAACATAGAAGAGTTTCCATAATGAATTTGATGTGTTGATGCCCTTCCTTATTGGATTATGACTATATCTTAAAGAGATATATGAGCAGATCCACTATGCATGTCTGAATAGTATGTTTCATACTATAAAAATTGAGCATGAGTCAGTTCACACATTCATGGCAAACTCTAGCATTTGCTTAACCACCATTGTGTTTGTTTCATGACCACAGTCTTTGCTTTATGTAATGACTACTGCAAAAAACATTGTAAAATTAGGTTGGCGACACTCAGTTTTATGACCATTGATTTACAGGGATAATGCACAGGCTCTGTGATAGTTGTACCTCAAGAACTATCTGCAATAAGCTGATGGATGTACATGGTGATCTATGGGTCCTGTATAATTAATTGGAAGAAAATGTGTTGACATGGAGATGAATCATAAGTAAAAACATAACCACCTTATCCAATGAATGTAAGATTCTAGGCATTTGCTAATAGATACAACTGAAGGGAAATGATCTGTCTATTTCTGTTTTGACCCACAGTAAAGATATATTTTGTTCAGTCAGTTGTGATCTAGTTCTATATCCACCTTTAAATATTTTGCCCTACTAATGAACTTAATAGATATAATTCCTGGATAATTTCTCTAGTTTCTTGGAAAAAGACACTTTCAGGAGAAACATGATTCATTTGTTAAAACCAAAGAATGAAAAAGAATGGGAAGCAGTGAATAACTGGATTCAATTCTGTTTGCATTTTCATTTTATAGCACTTTCTTGAATCAGAAAGAGTTCTCCCACAAACATTAATCACATTACTTCTGAAGTTTCATGTTGTTTGCAGTGATAATTATTGATTCAATAGACACAGAGCAGGTGGTACACATAATTCCTGTGAATTAGCCCAGTTTAATTCCCCTGTATGTCAGTCCTGTCAGCTTTGTCTTACAAAGAAACATTTGCAAACAGCTAAAGCCCATGTCACACTGGCCAACGGATGCAAAAAGGACACAGCGAACAAGCAAAATGTTCCATCCGTTGTTATCCACTCTCAAAAGGGGCAAAAATTTGCATAAGCAGAGCGGATAACAAAGACGCGGGGAGGACGCAGGGCGGATGCAAAGCGGATGCGGAACGGAAGCCCAACGGATGGAAGCAGATGGGAGCGGATGGGAGTGGGTGGCACATCCGCAGGGCTTCCGGGGGGCCTCAGTGAAGCGGACGCAGAATGGAAAGAGCAGAAGCAGAGCGGACGCCGAAGGGATGAAGCGGATGCAGAGCGGAAGCCTAGCGGATGCACAGTGGAAGCCTAATGGATGCCTGGCGTTAATTGCGCATGCGGGGAGGATGCATTGCGTCAGCCCCGTGGATATAACGGAAGCCTCGCTGCCAGCCTCGCTGCCAGCCTCGCTGCCAGCCTTGCTGCCAGCCTCCCTGCCAGCCTTGCTGCCAGCCTCCCTGCCAGCCTTGGTTCATGTCTGCCTGCCAGCCTACCTGCCAGCCTTGGTTCATGTCTGCCTGCCAGCCTTCCTGCCAGCCTTGGTTCATCTCTGCCTGCCAGCCTACCTGCCAGTTTTGGTGCCAGCCTCCCTGCCAGCCTTCCTGCCTGCCTTGGTTCATGTCTGCTGCCAGCCTTGGTGCCTGCCTGCCTGCCAGCCTTGGTGCCAGCCTTGGTGCCAGCCTCCCTGCAAGCCTTCCTGCCAGCCTTCCTGCCAGCCTTGGTTCCTGCCAGCCAGCAACCCCACAACCATGCGGAAGCACAGCAAGCCTCAGCCATCTGCTGGCAGCCCTGGCAAGAGGGACAGGGCTACCATCCTGCCCCCTGGCCCTCACTCTGGTTCTGCTGGGGCTTCTGCAGCACGGGCTCGCTCTTCTGGGGCTGGTGCTTCTGCTGCTTCTGCTTCTGGAGGAGCTGATGATGCGGGGGATCAGACAAGCACTCCAGTACCAGCCACCTCCACAGCACCTGGACCCTTCACCCCTGAGACTAAACGACCAAGAGGAGTGCCAGAGACTCATTTTTGTTTTATAGCTTGTTGTTAAAAAAGTCTGTCTTTGATTCACACACTTGCTTCATTTATTTTTTTTAATAAAGTCTTGCTGGAAACTGTTAGAAATGGTTTAAGCCTTTGCATGCTTGTGGGATGGGTAAGGATAGCTTTGGAATGGGTAATAGCTGTGGGATGGGTTAGGGTAGCTGTGGGATAGATAAACCTCCAGTGCAAGCATAGTGGGACTGTATGGTCCACCCTCCCAGGTGCCACACCTACGGCCCTTTATTATCAATAATAATGTAATAATTATCCACACATGTCAACATAAACACAACTCTTTATTAAACGCCCTGTTCATTGTAGGCCAACCAAACATACATGGCCCAATCTCATCCATGTGATGAGACAGGCTGAAGGAAGCATCCATTAAGCATCTACCATCCTGTCTTGCCACTCCACTGCTCCAGGTGGGGAGTTGCACCATTGTCTCAGGACAATGCTCTGCTTCTTCGCTTCATTTGAGGCTCTGTTGGGGCCTTGCACATCCTCAGTGTTGATCAGGTTTTTCCCTTGCCTCCATCACCCAGGCTCCACGACCCCATTGGCTTGTTGGAGGTACACGAGCCTGTTCTGCAAGACTGGGTAGCTGGTGCGCATGAGATTGTGCAGGATGCAGCAAGCTTCCATGATCCTCCTCACGGTCTCTTGGCAATGCTGCATGGTGGTGAGAAGTACCTGGAACCTGTTGGCCAGGATGCCAAAGGCATTCTCCACCACCCGCCTTGCCCTGGACAGCCTGTAGTTGAAGATCCTCTCTTCATGGGTGAGGAGTCTGGAGGTGTAGGGCTTCATGAGGTAGGTTGTGAGGGAGAAGGCATCATCCCCCACGATGAAGTAGGGCACATCTTGTGTGTCGTTGGGCAGGGGTTCTGGATCTGGGAAGCCCACGATGAGGTTGCGTTCCAGCCCCTCCTTGAGGTGACTGGCGTTGTATACCTGGGCATCAGAAGATGAGCCGTTGCCTGAATCATCGATGTACATGAACTTGTAGTCAGCATCGACCATAGCAAAGAGAATGATGCTGAAGAAGCCGTTTTAGTTGAAATAAGTGGACCCCAACTTGGCTGGAGCTTTGCAGGCCACGTGCTTGCCATCTATGGCTCCAATGATGTGGGGGAAGTTCCACTTCTGATACCATTGCTCTGCAACTTTCTTCCATCCTTCTTCAGTGGAGGGGTACTGGAGGAGCTCCTCCTTGTTTTCTTCGATGATGGCCTGTACCACTTCTCTGACCACAATGCTGATGTTGTTGGATGGCACCCTCCAGCCATTCTGCATGCTCCTGTAGGAGGTCCCTGAAGCCAGGTGGCGCAGAGTGAGTGCCACCTTGAGCCCAGGTTCCAGGCTGGGCTGGAAGCTGGTGTTTGCCTTGGTCAACCTGGGTGTCAGGCACTGCACAACTTCGTCAAACATGGCTGGAGGCATCCTCATGAAGTTCTGGAATGCCCCATTGTCTTCGCTCCTGAGCTCCACCATCAGCTTGTTGTACAGTCCGTCCTCCGCTCTACTGGCGAACCATCTTTGGACCCAGACTCTTTTTGGGTGGCTCCTTTTCTTCTCGCAGTAGTGTTCATAGAGTCTGCAGATGGCTTCGCACTGTTGCAGAATGATGATGGCTGCCAAAAGGACTTTGTTACAATCCATGGTGGACATGACTGGATGCTGTGGAAGAGGAAGAGGCAGAAGAAGGCTGCAGAGGTCTGCACCGCTGGGCTGCTGTTCTGAAAGTGAGATGCAGGCGAGTTGCTCCCCCTTTTTATAGGCAGTATAGGTTTTCCACTAGGCATCCTCTAGGCATCCTGTAGACATCCTTAATATCCGAGATAGGTCCCCTCTGCGAACGTTTTTTCCATTTTAAACACTTTGTTTCCGTGATGCATCCGCTAGGCATCTGTTCTGCATCTGTTCTGCGTCCGTTCTGCTTCCTCCCTGTGTCCGTTTACCGCTGGAGCAGATGGAGTTGCGCGGATGCATAGCAGATGCCTAGCGGATATAGCGGATGCGTAACGGATGCGTAACGGATGAGTCACAGTTACGTAGCGGATGCAGAACGGATGAACTGGATACATTTTCTGCGCAAAAGTTTTAGGCAGTCCAAAACTTTTGGAGCGGATGAAATGTCCATAAACGGATGCTGGATGGATAGAGAGGAAGCAAAACGGAGGCAGTGAGTACAGAACGGCTACATCGCATTAACCAACAGATGGCAAGCTTTTTTGTCCATTTTAAATCCTCTTTGCATCCGTTGGTTCAGTGTGACATGGGCTTTAGCTTGTACAATAATTAGGCTACTATGGTTTCACCATTTTGCTATATGGTTTGGCAAGCGATAAATATTCTACTATGTTATCTGCTTATGACATTGCAAAAAGTGATTAAAAAATAAATAAAATGAGCTGTTCTAAGGCTCCAGGGTCATACAAAAAACATTGACTGAGATCTGTAACAGCCTAGGCCTACCTCACTAAAGCTGTAACCAGATGGTGAATTGAGCAATGAATCTAAGTCCAGGCTGGATTTCCAGTGGAGAAAATTCAGTAAAGGGGCGTTACAGTTGATTCTGGTGATTAACAAGGCTGACCTCCGCTTGGATTGGAGAAAACCAGGAATTCCCAAGGTGATAAGGCCAAATTGGCTAGTCAAAAAAACTTCCTGGATGTGATTTATGGTTTTAAAGATGAGCAGGATATATTATAGAAAAAAGGTAGTATGATGAATTTTTGGTGGGAGATAGATTAAAATATATTTGTACTTATAATTGCTGTAAAGAATATTAGAAACCACTTCTAAATATCTTTATATTTTGTTTCCTTAATTTCCTTCCCAATTTTTTTCTTTTACTGTACTTTTTGCTTTTTATTTCATTTCTTTCTCTTTGTTTTATATTAGTTTGTGTTACTGTTTGTCTTCTTTCTTAAATTTTTATTTTTAGCTCCTCCTCCTTCTCCATTATTTTTTTTTACTCTTGGGGATTATCATTCCATTTACTGGATCCCTTCCCCCTGTCATTCCATTCCTTCACCATGTGCCATTACCATTTGTATTTCTACAATTGTGTTCACCACTGCTAATAAATTACAGTAGAGCTCCTTCAAATGTCCTGACGGTGTTTCTTTCTGAACATTTAGTGCTTAGTGCTTAGAATGGACATCCCATTAGTCCGTTCTTCACCCTTCTTTCAAAGTTCATTTTATCTCTTTTCTATATAAGGATGTGTTTCATTTTGGAATGGGATGGGTAGAAAAGTTTAATAAATAATAGCCAAATAAATAAATGTTAGAGTGGTGTAGTCATTGAAGGGAAAGGGCTACAAATTGAGAGATTGTGAGTTCAGTGATGACCAGGGCATGGCATAAAGGCTACACAGTGAAATAAACAAGAAGAGTCTCTTTATTATCTCCAGCTTTGCCCCCAATGTCTAGGTGACCTTTGACTGGAGAAAAGCTCTCCCAAGAGCAGCCTTTAACTGGAAAAAAATTCAGTCCAAAACAAGGTACATACAAACTGTAAATAAAGGCCCTGTCACATCGGCCGACGGATGCAAAACGTATGTAAAAAGGACACGGCAGACGAGAAAATGTTCCATCCGTTGTTATCCGCTCTCAAAAGTGCCCCAAATTTGGATAAACAGAGCGGACAACAATAGAAAGGAACGGACAGGGAGAGAATGTAGCCAGGATGTTAAGTGGATGCTCCATGGAAGCCTTGCGGATGGAAGCAGATGGAAGCAGATGACACATCTGCAGGGCTTCCGGGGGAGCACAGCGAAGCGGACGCACAGCGGAAGAAGCGGATGCAGAGCGGATGCCTAGTGGATGACACAGATGCATCACGGACGCCTAGTGGATGCCTAGCAGATGCCGAGCGGATGCAAAGCGTTCACTGTGTATGCGGGGAGGATGCATTGCATCAGCCCCACAGATATAAAAGGATGCAGCTCGCAAGCAGGTCACCATTCAGAGGAAAGACCTGCTGCCAGACACATCTCCAGCCAACAACCATGGGGAAGGAGAGGAAGCCTGTGCCTACTCCTGCCAGCCCTGGCAAGAAGGACAGGGCCACCATCCCCCCCCTGTCACTGACTCTGCTTCTGCTGGGGCTTCTGCTGCTGGGGCTGACTCTGCTAGTGAGGGGGCATCTGCTGGTGCTGTTCCTGGTGCTGGTGCTTCTGCTGGTGCTTACTCTGCTGGTGCTGCTCCTGGTGCTGGTGCTTCTGCTGGTGCTTACTCTGCTGGTGCTGCTCCTGGTGGTGGTGCTTCTGCTGGTGCTTACTCTGCTGGTGCTGCTTCTGGTGCTGCTGGTGCTGCTGGTGCTGCTGGTCCTGCTTTTGCTGCTGCTGCTGTTGCTGCTGCTGCTGGTGGTGGTGTGGTGGACCAGCCCCTAGAACCTCAAAGCCCTACTGATGAGGGCCCAGAAGTCCCTGCCAGAGGGAGGAAGAGGCAATCGCACGATAGGGAGAGGAGACAGTGCTCCATTGAAGAGGAACATGAAGATGAGGTGCTTGAATGGCTGAGGGAGAATGAGTACCTATGGCGGAAGGGACACAGGCTCTATCGAGATACCAAGCAGAAGCAGGCGGCTTGGAGAGAGAAGGCGGAGACCCTGGGCTACAGTTCGGAGGTCCTCCCCGGGTGGTGGAAGCACATGCACAACTGGTACGGGAAGCTGCACCTCAAGAAGTCTGGCCAGGCCACGGTCAAGCTGAATGACCAGGAGACCTACATGATGGCCAAGTGCAGCTTCTTGGAGGGTGAGATCCACCACCAAGGAGCAGCCCCTCTGTCAACCCTCTCTCTCAGGCAGCCCACAGAGAGCCAGTCCTCTTCTGGACAAGAGTCAGCTCCTGTGTCCAGGCAGGTATCTGTGGAGTGCCCCACGACGGAGTCCCCCCCGACAGCTGCACTCCCCGTGGTGGAGCACATGGAGGACCCCCTGACGCAGTTGGAGCAAGAGAAGGCCACTGTCACCAGAGACCAACCCACCCCCACCCCCAGCTCCACCTCCACAGAAAGCAGGCAGAAAGCCAGACCGGAGGGAAAGAGCCACACTGTCCTGCTGGAGATCAGGGACACCATCAAAAGCAGCGTAATCTCCTCTCTCAGCTGGTGCACACCGACATACCATCCTCTAACAGAAAGCCCTTCCTCACCTACGTCATGCAGACCCTCATGGACATGTCCAAATCCCAGCACCAGGTGATTAAGGAGAGGATCACATGTCTTCTGCACCACCCTCCAGGCCCAGCTGAACCTGCTCTGACCCAGTCCAGGTCTGCTCCTCACCTACCAAGGCTATGGCTACCAGCACAGGCAGCCCTTCCCAGTCCAGGCACAGGTTCATCGCACGCCACAGGTGCCACTGTTGCCACCGATGCCACCGATACCACTGACGCCACAGATGCCACCGATGCCACAGATGCCACTGACGCCACAGATGCCCCCAACACCTCACCTCATTCACCTGCAGACCAGACAGCCCCACTACACTCCTCCTTCCTCCACCCCACAGCCAAGCCTAGTCTCAGAACATCTGTCTTCGGTCTTGGGACTGACACCCCATTCACCTTCACGTGAAGCTCTGTTGGGGCCTTGCACATCCACAGTATCTATCAGGTTTCACCCTTGCCTCCATTCACCAGGCTCCATGTCCCCATTGCCTTGTTGGTGGTCCACAAGCCTGTTCTGCAACACTGGGCAGCGGGTGCGCATGAGATTGTGCAGGATACAGCAAGCTTCCACGATGTTCCTCACAGTCTCTGGGTGATGCTGCATGGTGGTGAGAAGTACCTGGAACCTGTTGGCCAGGATGCCAAAGGTGTTCTCCACCATCCTTCTTGCCCTGGACAGCCTGTAGTTGAAGATCCTCTCTTCATGGGTGAGGCATCTGGAAGTGTAGGGCTTCATGAGGTAGTTTCTGAGGGAGAAGGCGTCATCCCCCATGATGAAGTAGGGCACATCTTGTGTGTCATTGGGCAGGGGGTCTGGATCTGGGAAGCCCATGATGAGGTTGCATTCTCGCCCCTCCTCGAAGTGAGTGGCATTATATACCACTCAAGATGACCCGTTGACTGAAGCATTGATGTCCATGAACTTGTAGTCAGCATCGACCATGGCAAAGAGGATGATGTTGAAGAAGCCCTTGTAGTTGGAATAAGTGGACCTTGAGTTGGGTGAAGCTTTGCAGGCCACGTGCTTCCCATCTATGGCTCCAACGGTGTGGGGGAAGTTCCACTTCTGATACCACTGCTCTGCAACTTTCTTCCAGCCTTCTTCAGTGGAGGGGCACTGGAGGAGCTCCTCCAGGTATTCTTCGATGATGGCCTGCTTCACTTCTCTGACCACAATGCTGATGGTGTTGTGTGGCACCCTCAAGCCATACTGCATGCTCCTGTACGTGGTCCCAGAGGCCAGGTGGCGCAGAGTCATGCCACCTTCAACCCAGGGTCTAGGCTGGGCTGGAAGTTGGTGTTTGCTTTGGTCAACCTGGGTCTCAGCCACTCCACAACTTCATCAAACATGTCTGGCAGCATCCTCATGAAGTTCTGGAATGCACGAGAGTCTTCATTCCTCAGCTCCACCATCAGCTTGTTATACAGTCCGTATTAGGCTTTTCTGGCGATCCATCTTCAGACCCAGACACTTCTTGGATGCCTCTTTTTCTTCCCGTTGAACAGGTGAAAGAGCCTGTAGATGGCTTCGCACTGTTGTAGAATGATGGCGGCTACCAAAAGGAGTGTGTGATGATCCACGGTGGAGATGACTGTATGCTGTGGAAGAGCAAGAGCCAGATGAAGGCTGAAGAGGTCTGCACCACAGGGCTGCTGGACTGAAAGTGAGATCCAGGTGATTTCTTCCCCCTTTTTCTAGAAAATATCGTTTTTCTGCTAGGTGTCCTTCCACATACTCCAGGCATCCTCCAGACATCCTAAATATCCAAGATACATCCCCTATACAAATGTTTTTTCTGTTTTAATACTTTATATGCGAGCTGCATCCGCTTTCATCCTTTCTATGTCCGTGCTACTAACGCTGCGTGTCCGTTCCCCGTCCGTTTCATTTCCTCCCTGTATCCGTTTTCCGCTGGAGCGGATTTGAGTTGTGCTGATGTGCAGCGGATGCCTAGCGGATATAGCGGATGCATAACGGATGATGACAGATGTATAACGGATGTTCCCCTTATGCATAGCGGATGTAGAACGACGCATTGGATACTTCATCCGCTCAAATAGTTTTGTGCAGCTCAAAATTTTTTGAGCAGATGAAATCTCAGTAGACGGATGCTGGACTGATAGAGAGCATGAATCATGGACGCAGTGAGTACACAATAGATGCATCACGTTAACCAATGGATGGCAAGTGTTTCTCTCCGTTTTACATACTCTTTCCATCCGTTGGTGCAGTGTGACATGGGCTTTAAAATCCAAACAAACCAAGCTGCAGTAATTAACTTGACAGGGCAGGAGAAGGAATTTCAGACTTGAAAACATGGCAAAACACACACAGTTGAAAAGATGCCAGGAACATAGATAAGCCACAACAAGACCAGATAAATTCATGATTTGTTCCCAATAGCTTGCTGCATGCAGATTGTCTTTTTAAATGCTGTGTTCCCAGTTGCAGCTGATAAGGGAATCAGGGCCTTTTCTTCCCCCTAAGCAATGCAACTCATGTTGTTCCCTTCTTCATTCCTCCCTGCATGCCCTAGGATAAAGAGGGGGTGGGCCTGGGTCTTCCACTGAATTCCCTCTCTCTTGCTCTACCTTTCCCCTGTTCTACCCAGATAGACTTTGCCCTTCCCCAGTTTCTTCCACAGCCAACGGAGCCATGCTCCCACTCCCTGTCATCTGTTTGGCCTTCCCCTCTGAATCAGATTCTGACGGGGCATGACAAGGTCTACCTGAGGCCTGCTACGGGACTGTCAGGCTCTAAAAACCAAGAAAAAAACATACTGAGGTTTTTCTGAGTAGTTTCCTACACATAGACAGAAATCTTTCCAAATTAAACCAAACTACTTACATCATTATTTCTAAGAACTCTTAGAGAAGGGCTGTTCTGACTTTTTCCCTCTCACTCAAGCATCTAAACCTAACTGTCTTTTGCTGCTCTGGAATGCACTTCCTTCCTTTTGGGAATCCAGACTACATCCTATGACAGTGACCTTGGACCAGTCACTCCCTTTCAACACTGAGAAGGAGGCAATGGCAAAATATTTCTGAAAAAATTGCCAAGAAAACTTGTCCAGGCAGTCTCTGAAAATCAGATATGATTAAGGAAAGGAAACAAGACTATGCATTTGCAAGTGGTTATTTAACATAAGCCATAAAATGAAGCAAAAGAAGCACATTGTGAGCTGGAGAGGGGAGAAAATCACAAAAGAAACAGTTTGGCATTGAATGGACTTATCTCTGATATATTCTAATGACGAATCAAAGGAGAAGGAATTAGTATAGGCATATATGTAGTCTTACATATTTTTGAATCGACAGATATCAGTGGAAAACAGATCAATGCATTTTAAGTGGTTAAAATCAAACAATAATCTGTTATTGATCTGACAGTACATGATATGAATGTGTATGTATGTACATACATATGCATGTGCACACAAATACACAAAGTGTATAAAGACAGAACTTAAGTCACCTGAATAGAATATAATTTTGGGACATGTCATAGACCTGATTCTCAAGTTAATCCTTTTTAAAGTTCATACAAATCATGAAGCTATAAACAAAATATATCAAGTTGCATTTATAGAGTATGCTAAGCTGCACAAAAATTATCCAAAGGGGATTCATACTTTATTTATTTATTTATTTATTTATTTATTTATTTGTTTGTTTGTTTGTTTGTTTGTTTGTTTATTTTAGTCAAGCAATTATTAGATAACAGGTATAAGTATAAACATGGTTATAAATGCTTGAAATGGATACAAATAAGAAAAAAAAAATAGGACAGGGATGGTAGGCACGTTTTGGTGCTCTTATGCATGCCCCCTACAGACCTCTTAGGAAAGGGGTGAGGTCAATAGTAGACAGTCTAATGTTGAAGATTTGGGGGTTTGGAGAGTATTCCAGACATTGACTACTCTGTTGCTTAAGTCATATTTCCTGCAATCAAGTTTGGTGCAGTTAACCTTGAGTTTGTATCTATTGTGTGCTCTTGTACTGTTATGGTTGAAGCTGATTAATTGACAGGTAGAACACTGCAATATATAATTTTATGTACTATACTTATATTGAACTGAAGGTGGCATAGTTCTAGGTTGTCTAGGTCTAAAATTTCAAGTCTGGTGGCATAAGGTATTCTGCAATGAGTAGAGGAGTGGAGGACTCTTCTCGTAAAATATTTCTGGACTTTCTCAATTGTATTAATATCAGATACATAATGCAGGTTCCAGACTGATGAGCTGTATTCAAGTATTGGTCTAGCAAATGTTTTATATGCTCCAGTTAGTAGAGTGATATTACCGGAGAAAAAGCTACGCAGGATTGGGTTAACAATTCTTAATGCCTTTTTGGCTGTGTAATTACAGTGGGCTCTATCACTTAGATCATTTGAGATGAGTACTCCAAGGTCCTTGACAAAGTTTTTGCCATCAACAAGGTCTTGACTATTCAGCTTGTATTTTATTTTTTGGTTTTTTTTGCCAATATGTATTTATTTGTTGAGATTTGACATTGCCATTTGTTTGACCATTCTGACACACAGTCGAAGTCTTTTTGAAGGATAGCAGCATTGTCTGTGGTGTTGAATAGCTTTACATCATCAACGAAAAGAACGTTGTTGCTTTTGATATGATCAAAAAGGTCATTTATATAGAGTATGAAGAGAGTTGGTCCTAGAACGCTGTCTTGGGGGACACCACTATTGACAGGTACAGGATTTGATACTGTGACCTATATCAGGGGTGTCAAACTGGATTTCTTCAAGGACAGGTAAACATTGTAGTTCGCCTCTGTGGGCCGGTGGGGGGGAGGCAGCAGGGGGCAGTGGCGGGGGGGCAGGATGGATGCCTCCTGCAGGATTCTACCAGCCATTTCTGGGCCATTTTTGCCCATTTTTCAGTCCTTTTTTTGGGTAGTTTTGGGCCCATTTTTTGGCCTGTTTTCAGCCTGTGGAGTGCTGCAGGAGGTCATGGAAGATGAAAATGAGGCATGTGGGGGGGGGGGGCACACATGGTCCATTTTAGTTGCCAAAGGCACTGCGGGGCGTCCCTTCATATTTCCAGGCTGGCACCATGGGTTGGATTTAAGCACCTCACATGCCAGATCTAGCCCGTGAGCCTTGAGTTTGACACCCCTGGCCTATGTAACCATGTTTTATATTGATTTAATTAAGCACAAGTTGTATGCATAGTTCTAGTATTTTGAATATAAGGTAGGGCAAGGCAGAGGAAAATGTCAGTGGAATTATGCTGATGATCAAAAGAATCCTGGGAGGACATAGAGGGAAGTTCACTACCCAGCCAGGGCCTCAAAACAGTGATTACGCATCTATATTACAAATGAATACATTTAAAATATATATTTGGAAAGATTCAGGTGTCATATTGAATGGCTACTTAATTTATATAACATCTTTCTTCTGGAACTTAAGAGGACATATATCAATCTCTCATTTTTTTTCAAACCCAACCGTTACTCTGAACAGTGGTTGGGCAGATGAATGACTGGTTCAAAATCACCCATCAGCTTCTTGTAGAAGACCCAGTTGGATCTGGATTTTAATTCAGATCTAGTTATGAAAAATTAACATCTTTGTAGAATGGAGTATTCAGAGCCATGGAAATATCTTAAGTCAGTATATCTTACCCTCAGCAATATAAATATAATAGCAATAGCACTTCGACCTATATACCACTTTATAGTGCTTTACAGACCTCTCTAAGCAGTTTACAGAGTCAACATATTGTCCCCAACAATTTGGGTCCTCATTTTACCCACCTCAGAAGAATGGATGGCTTCAACTTCCAGAACTTTCCATGGGAAAAGTTGGGAGATTCTGAGAGTTGAAAACCATACATCTTAAATGTGCCAGGGTTGAGATACATTTTGTTAAGGAAACTAAACAGAGACAATTATTGTTATATAAGCCAAAGTATTAGCTTGGAAAATAGCAGAAATACTGCATGAGAAAGAAACATAGATTAATTTCTCCCTAATTCAGTAGCCACGCTTTCAAGATTCTGTTATTATATACTGCATGAACAAAGTTGAGTTCCATAAGATTTCTTGACTAAGATCTGATATTTAGAGATACTGACCTACTTTAATGTTAGGGGGACATTTAAATACTGCTGGTGTCTTCATAGACTCCTTGGTTCCAGTTTGGTTTGTATTAAATCAGTAGTAAATGGTTGGAATTTTCTTGGATTGTTTGACTTTACCTGAGAGCAATTCATTGGAGATACTCTTGGATTGAGCAAAAGAGTTGGCTTTCCCATTTTGATAACTGTTCTCTCTTCATTATCCCTCAGTGTGCCTTTGCTTTTCTCAGAATGTTTTTGAGATTTATGATTGCTTTTCCTCTAACAAAGACATGGAAGAAACTGAAGATCAGTAAGAAGTTGGTTTACAGATTGCAACAAGGTGACAAATCATATGACTGTGTTGTGATACATCTGCCTGGAGCACATCGAAGGTGTCTGAGGATCAGAGGTATCATTTTTCACAAGAGCTATCCATTCTCATTCAAGAACATTAATATATACCTTCTGTTTTGCTCATGTTCTGATAGCATCTATTCCTGTCACTTTGATTGAATCTGGCAACTGACCTCATTATCCTGATGATCACCAGGATACATATTGCAGCTTATACAGTTCACAGCAGTGAGCGTGTCAGTAATGTGTCTCTGATCTAATGACTACAAGATGGGGTCACCTTCCTGGCATTCCAGCTTCCTTCGTTCAGTATGAACAACAAACTTAACTATAAAATTATATGAATAGTTCTGTAAACCGTCTGCTTAAAGTAGGTCCTAAGAATGGTCAACCACTGAAGTTAAATATAATGCGCTAGACAGGCATTGAATAATCTATCTTGTTTTTAGCTTCTTGCCTGGTTGTGAATATTTGAGACATGATCACAAACCCTTTATACATCTTTTGAGGAAGTCTGGACCAAATAATATTGGGTAAATACATTCTCTGCATTTGTTTTTCTTCTGGTTTTTATTCAGTTCGATGTTAAAGAATTTGCTTATAGAATTTCTTCAGAGGAGAATAGAATAGCTGAAAAATAGGGGGACTGAAATGTTCCTGTCTCTATTCATTACAAGATAACCAAGGAATGTCTGCGATATGTGAATGTAGTGGCTTTTCATTGCATGGTTATCTCTGATGTATAGTATCAGGGAAGGACATCATGATCTATGACATATATAAAACATCTGGTATTCATATCAAACAGTCCTGATATTATCTAGATCAGAAATCAAGAAAACAACCAAGCTTAGAGAACACAGTACAATCTCTCTTGGAACTTTCTCTACTGGAATTTTCCAGGCTCAGAAATTCTGGGAGTTGAAGTCCACAAGTCATAAACAGGCCATTGTTCCCCACCTCTGCCATAAGACAACACATGTATTTTAGAAATGGATGAAGAAGTCAGACATTTTGAAAAGTCATCCATCCAATTTATCTGACAACTATTTTGGTAGATCAATGGTGGCAAAAAAAGTAAAGATAATTTTAATAGTTATTTGTGCCTTGGGTGCAATCGCAAAACATCTGGAGCACTATTTGAATAACATTAGCATTCACAAATTCACCACCAGACAATTGCAAAAGGTGGCTTTGCTTAGAACAGCTTATATCCTGTGCAATACCTTTAACACCATCAAACAGCAACAGCTAACTATTCCAAGTCTTTGGGAAGGACTTAATAGATGGAAAAATACTAAATCCAGTCTAAACATCTGGATGGCTGTGTGACAAACCATAATAATGCATTAAACTTGTATGCCCCCCAACCCTCAATAACTTAGCTAATTGACAGAAAGCTAAGTTCAGTCCATTGCCCAGCATTTTGTAAGATATGGTTTGCCTCTCCCCTCCCCAGAGGTCATGGATAATGCAACATATATTCAATGTTTGAATGAAATAATGAATTGATTAATTGATATGTAACCTGCATTTTTCTCCAAAGAGCTAGGAAAAAGTTAATTATAGAAGATAGCAACAGTTGCAGTCTGTCAGACACAAAGCACAGCATCATTCCCCAGAAAGCAGATTTCATGATTTGGTAGAATAGCAAAAAATTCTGTCAAGGAATTCAGTTGTTGGTTCAGTGATACATGGAATGGGGATGCCATCTTGTTTTTCATCTTGGACAATGATATCCAAGTTGTGGGTCAAAAAATTGGGCTTGCTAAAGGGAACATGAATTTCCAGACCTTTTCAACCAGTCAGCAAACATTTGAATAGGAATGTTGCAGAGACAAAGAATTAAGGTGCCTTAAGATGTGTGTGTACCATTCAAAATGGCCAGCTTTGCTTGTGTGTGTTTTATCTAACCTCAGCAGGTGGCAGCACCTGTTTAACATTATTCACCTTAGAAATTAAACAGGTTCAGGTGTTGCTGAGTTGACAACCAGGTATTATGGGATATAGGCCAATCTGGGGAGTCCAAAATAATCTCAGAAGAACTCAATAGTAAACTGTATCAGTTTGCATGAAGTGCCCAAGAGCTCTCTAGGAGTTAAGCCTGACTTGAAGGATGCCCCATTTTTATCCACATTTAAGTGCAAATAGAAAGTGGTTAATCAACCATTAGATGTTGGATTTAAATTTGCAATGACAAGAATGCAGCTGCTGAAGACTTTGAACTGAGATTCTTGAAGCCTGACTGAGGGCATCTTGATATATCTTTGGCCTTCACTCCCTCTTTATAGATTGCAATTTGAATCTACAGGAATCATGTTCAGCTCTAAGCAGGCCACATTGCCACCTGTTCCAGTGATGTGAAAAGCTTATAAAGTTGACAATTATCACCCTATTTTTGTGCCCTTGCCAGTTCTTAATATGAAAGATGGGGAAATCACAGTGGTAATTTCTGAGTTCTCTAGCACTTCATATTCTGCATGAAATTTGATCCAGTGATGGAATTCTCCTCCTGCCAATAATTGAAGATAGCATTTTTAAAACTTTGAGCATGTGAAATAATCACATTTATCTTATGGCTGACTTGTCCTTTAGTCTTTGCTGGCAAAATCATTATGAAGAAACATAGAGACAAGACCATTCCCATGTATTCATATGAAAAATAATGAATTATTTCTAGTTTTATGTTGAATTAAATTATTTGGTTGGCCGATGTTTATGCATACACATTTAAATTTGTTTCTATGTTTTCTAGAAATATTCAAGTGAGATTTATTAAAATATTTGTTTTCAAAATATTCTTACAAATATGTAAGAAGATTAAGACCTATTTCTTTCCCAGATTATTTGGGTCCAAAATGGACTCCATTGTGAAGTCTCCTTTTGGTTATTCTCATCATTGTGTTTGGTTGCTCTCTCATTTGTGATATTAGATATATTGTATATATTTACCGTCATCTGGTTATTTGGTTATTTGTTTTTCTGTTGTAGCTCTCCCAGACTCTCACTGTTTGAGTTCAGTAGTCCTATAAAGCCAATTAATTAATTAATTAATGAAGGAACAATCCTTTATATAGGTTAATATATAATATATAATTAATTAATTCATTAATTAATTAATGAAGGAACAATCCTTTATATAGGTTTTATTTGCATGAGTCTCATTGGGTCCATGGTGGTTTGCCCAGGAAATTGCAGAGAACTCCAGATGAAACCTGAAATTTTATATTTAATCTTGAATGAATTTATAAATTATTTCTAAATAAATATGTAAAAGTTTCTTGTTTGTGTTTACCATTGTTATTTTATATATTTGCACAGGGCATTTATGTATGAACATAAAGAGGAGTGCTATAATTCTCATGTTCAGTGGTGATATTCAGCCGGTTCGCACCAGATTGGGCAAACTGGTAGCAAGAATTTGGCATGGGTCATTGAACTGGTAGTAGGTTCTGGCTGTCCACACACCCCACCTGGCCGCCATCCTGCCCAATGCTTGTTCATCCCGCCTGTCTGCCTGACATTCACCTACGGTATTTCTTTTTTTTTTTTTTCCCCTCCTGATAATCAGATGTAGATAAGATCAGCTGTGCTGGGATTCCCCTTACTGAGGCCCAGGAAGACAAAAAATGGAGGGAGGAGCTCAGTCCCCTCTCCATTTTTTTGCCTTCCAGAGCCCCAGAGGAGCCTTAGGGGAGCAAAAACGCCCCCCCAGAGGCTCTTCTGGGGCTAGGAAGCTCCCAAAATGGAACTTGGAGGGGCGCTGCGAGCCCCTCCCTTGATTTGTTCCTTTCTTCCTGAGCCCCAGAGGAGCCTTAGGGAAGCAAAAACACCCCCCCCCCAAGAGTCCTCTGTGGCTAAGGAGCACCTAATAATAGGTGGGGGCTGCAAAAAAAGCCACGCCCATGTAGTCACATGGCCACACCCACCAACTATACCCACAGAACTGGTAGTAAAAGTTTTTGAATCTCAGCACTGCCCATGTTGCACCAGAGCAATACTTCATTACGATATTTCTTTTGGTTGCTTTTCCTGCTTTGTTCTTATGCAATACATATAGTTAGTCCTTGACTTACAATGACAATTAAATCCAAGATTTCTGTGGCTAAGTGAGACATTTGTTTTGCCTCATTTTACAACCTATCTTGCCACAGTTAATAAATAGTTGATAAGTTAATATCACTGTAGTTGATAAGTTAATAACATAGCAGTTAAATGAATCTGGCTTCCCCACTGACTTTGCCTTTGTTATGACCTTTGTCAGAAGGTCATAAAAGGTGATATCAGGACTCTGCCGGACTACAACCATCACAATGTGAGCCACTTGCCAAGCATCTGAATTTTGATCACATGACTATGGACAGCTGAAATGGTAAGGGTGAAAAATGGTCATAAGTCACTTTTTTAGTGCAGTTGTAACTTTGAATGGTCATTAACTGTTGTAAGTTGGGGACTGCTTGTGAGCTGTTCATAAGGGTTTTTTTGGCTACTTCTTAGATTCATGGACATAGAGATCAATTTATAAATATGTCTTGGATTGGTTAAACTGGAGAATGGGGATTTGCAGAAATTTTCTTAGGATTTTGAAGATCTTTGAGGAAATGCTTCTTTGTGTCATTCATAGCTGGAACTTGGAACTTGCTTACAAAAGACAATAGATCTCTTGCTTCTGAAAACCAAGGCAGGTGCTTCATCATGTAACTTTGGATTCTGTTCTAAAATTTATTCAGAAACTTTCTATGCCTATCCCAAGAGCTGGAGAAGACTTCAAGGTGATGCAAAATATCTCATTGAGGCAATTCTTACTTCTTCATGTTGTTGAGATAAATCAGTTCTATCTGATATTCCTTCAAAGATAATAACAGAATAACAGAATTGGAAGGGACCTTGTAGGTCACCTAGTCCAACCCCCCCCCCCCGCAAGCAGAAAACCCTACACCATTTCTGACTTATGGAAGTCCAGTCTCTTCTTGAAAGCCTCCAGTGATGAAGCTCCCACAACCTCTGAAGGCAAGTTGTCACATTGGTTGACTGTTCTCACTGCCAGAAAATGTTTCCTTATTCTAGATTGAATCTCTCCTTGATTTTCATCCATTATTCCTTGTCTGGCCTTTGGGTGCTTTGGAAAATAAGTTGATCCCCACCTCTCTATGGCAGCCCCTCAATTTTGAAATACTGCTATCATGTCTTCTCTGGTCCTCCTTTTCACTAGACTAGCAATGGCCAGTTACTGTAACTGTTCTTCATATGTTTTAGCCTCCAGTCTCCTAATCATCTTTGTTGCTTTTCTCTGCCTTCTTTCTATAGTCCCAAAATCTTTTTTTGGTGACCAAAACTGGATGCAGATGTGGTCTTACAATGGCTTTATAGAGTGGTATTATTACTTTATGTGATCTTGATTGAATCCCTCTGTTAATGCAACTTAAGATTGCATTGCCTTTTTCTTATTCCTCTTTTTTTGTCCAGAGGAATTGTAGAAATACAAATAAGCATCAAAAGTGTGTTTAATTTTATCTGCTTCATGTTTTTCCCCTTATCTTCTGCTATCAATTATCTCAGGTAACAAATAGTACACAACACTGATGTCAATCCATGGGCTTTCATAGTCACATAGTCATTTAAACATGGTCTGCATGCCACATTTTCCTGAAATAAAAAAGCAAAACAAAAACAATATGAGATTAAGTTATCTAACTAAGATAGGTTGGCTAATTTGTAATGCTGTGAGCTCTATTACCCACTTTATCCAAACAAATATCAGCACATTAATCTAAACAGTGGTATATCAATCAATTGCCTGCTTGTTTTTGGTTAAGTGCCAGCCAGAATGAATGATTTATTACATTCATGATTTCAGGTCACTTGACACTCATTAATACACTGAAGCCTTAATTGTTGTCATCATAAGTGAGTCCAGAAGAGAAAAATGTTTTGTTGGCTAAAAGGAATGGTCTAAAAAATAAATGGCACAGGCTTACCAAATGATGGCAGATATGGCTGCCGATAAATTTAAGGTAGTAAACAAAGTCCAAGGAAGCAAGAGGAAAAAATAATAATAATGAAGATCTTGTGGTACTTATCTATATCTAGTCTTCTACTTGTTTAAGCAGCAAATAAGGTGGATCCAACATGATTTATTGCATGGGTTAATGGTGCTTTCTTTTCATTTAGAACTCTGCCCTTTCACCTATGTCCTAGTAAGATGCAGATGCAGTAAAATGAATTTCTGCATTTCATTTAGACATGGGTGATAGGATAGGATGCCTCATTGAGTTTAATGTAGCAGGTTAATTGGGAGATCCAGAATAAGCTATGTTAAAATGTACAGCCTAGTTTTGTCTTCAGTAGGGTGAATGAGTATATATAGATTCACTGGAAACATAGTAAGAAAAGGGGGATATTGCTTTTCACAGTTTTTGATTTGGATCTGTTTAGAATTTAAAGTATAAAAATTATGGCATTATTATCTTTTTTAATGAATTTTAGAAGGGTACAAGGAGGCTATGCTTTGTTTCTAATTAGCTAAACACAAGATGTTTATCATTTGGTTGAAAGTGAGTTTGGTGCAATGATTAAAGGCATTGGGCTAGAAACTGGGAGACCTTGCCTTCTAGTTTTGCCTAAGGAATGAAGCCAGTTGGGTACGACCAATTGCTCAATCTCTCAATCCTACAAAGAAGGCAACCGCAAACCTCCTCTGAAATACGTTGCCAAGAAAACTCCATGGACTCATCCAGGCAGTTACCAAGAGCCAAAATTAATTTGATGGCATAAATGCACACACGCGCGTGCACACATACACACATTAATTTTGCCATTTTTTTGCTGATCACAGCTACTTAATATTTCTGTTGTATATCACTTAATTCTGCACTGATTTTCTATAGTTTAGTTTTCTACTTGGCTTATTTGTTTAAGGAATTGTTTCTAATCTTATCATCAAGTAGATTCCAATGATCAAGTTATGCAATTGCTTCTTATGTGATAGTTGTATGTGTATTTGGAAGGTAGTCTTTTGAACATGCAATTAAAAACATCATTACTATTTCTTCAGCCCAGATGTCCATCTGTGCACATGTCATTAATTGCCATTACAATAAATGTTTGGATAAAGTTGAATCCAATCAAATGCTGAAGGGCTTCAAAGAAACTCAGCTTGATTTAGAATGAAATCTTTTTGCCTTTTGTTGGTGTTTGGAAGTTTTCTTTGCATAATAATGCCTTGCTTGCTGTCATTTAGTTAGCAAAATTTATATCTGAATATTTGGGTTGAAGATTAACTTAACATCCCCTTGGACGCTATAGTCTTGGTTCACCTATACAATTTAACAAGATAATTTTTTCTAATAGTGCTGATAATGGAGTCCAAAGCAGGAGTGGGCTGCTGTGGGTTCTCAGGGGTTTGGGAGATCTTCTTGCTAAGATTCTGCAAAGTTTGGAGAACCCCCAAATCCCACTTCTGGCTGGCCCCACCCCTCCCAGGAGTCCCCACATGACCCATTTTGGATGCAGGTAAATGCAGGGCATACATGGAGGCTTGGAGAGGGTGAAAAATGGGCCTTCCAGAAGTTCAGGAAGGCTGAAAATGGGCCCATTTCTGGATTCCAGAGAGCCCCCATTTCTGGATTCCAGAGAGAGATTCCAAAAGAAGGCAATTTTCACCCTCCCAGAGGCTCAGATAAAGCCTCAGGAGCCTGGGGAGGGCAACCCTCTGCACTGGTGCAGATGCTGACTAGGCAATGCCCACTATAGCCATGCCCACCATAGCCATGCCCACTCAGCAACCGGGCAGAGAACCCATTGCAAAAATTTTTGAAGCGCAACCGTGATCCAAAGGATGGCAAAATATATGGGATGAAGCAGACTGAAAATCTTTGAATTGGTTTTGAAATCCTTCATTCCATTCCATCACAGGAAAAGGTTGGATAATGTGCTTTATATAGAACTGAAGTAATATCATAAACACTGGAAGAGGAGGCCCACTGACCACCTGCTAAAAACTTGACAGTAGTTCGTATCCATATCAATGTCCTAGTTGAGCTCTCTTTAAAAATTCATCTAGCAAATAAGGCAGGAGAGTGGACAGAATAGTGTGACATTGGAAGGGTGATAAGTATGTCTTGTAAATGTTTCTTGACGATAACAGATCAGTAATTATGACATGTTTGTAACAAACTGTGCCTATTCACAAAGACAACAAAGATTTCTCCTGTCTATTTTAGCATATACTGAGAAAAATTTTTTGCCTTTCCCAATGAGAAGCAAACAGAAATAGCCTTGGACCTAGCTCTAACCACATCACTTTCAGTATTTAACCTTTTTAAGGTTGGGAAAAAAACCCAATTTTAAAAAGAAATGGTTACTTGAATTTTGGTTCCTGCTTTTTTTTTTTTTAATATATAAAATGAGATATGCATATTTATTTTATTCACCTATTCAATTTATTGAACATAAAGCAATAAACATCTAAAAATAAGTCATTATTAAAAAGTTAGGAAAGCAGAAGACACATAAGGAATTAGATTAGCAAAGGTGTCATCTTATTGTCTCCTGAAAACTCATATCTGATGATATAGCCAGATTTGAGAGATTTTAGAAGAAAAAAAAATAGGGATTGAACTGACTTTAATAGTCAGGGTAGGTGTCAGGAATATAAGTCACCTAACAGCTATTTGGGTTGGACAATATATAAACCAGGATAGACATTTTAATACTGTCTCTTTAAGAAAATGCAAAAACTGTAGTTGGGAGTGGTTTCTCAGATGGCCATAAGATGGAGCCAGAAACCTGGGTTGTCTTAGTCTTAGTCTCAGAAGAAAGTGTGTCTCATATGAGTCTCTGTTTCCTTCTGTTGGGGAGTATTGCCATTTCTCCATTTTTCCTAATTGATTGCTATCCCTGGATTTGATGTGAGTCTGATACTGAACTGTTTTTGACACTGGATTTTGTTATTGGATTATCCCTGGATTGAAAACTGTCTGATTTTCCTGTAAATCTTTGGACTGCTTATCTTGAACTTTGCTTAAACTTTTATGGAAAGTAAAAACCTACATTTACTGTACAGGGTATCTGTGTGCTCTGTGTGTATTATTCAACACTTCTCTCAAATACATCTCCCTGTATGCACTCATTCTCCTAGCGGGGAATTACCTCAACAGTAAATTATGAAAAATTTAGAGACCTAGTCTAATATTTTCCAGAATTGATGGGACTGTATAAGATGCTCCTAGTCAGCAAATTTGAAGTTTTCAATGTAATTCTTGGATACCTTGGTAATTGGGAAAGATACATCTCAAATTTACTTTAAACTAATATTAAGCAAACAAGGCTTTACATATGTGGAGAAGATTCTGAAATACTTGCCTCATTATCTGATGATCTGTCATCTCTGCGAGGATTTAGGATATAAGTCATTATCTCACTTACATGTAAGATTTGGATTCTGTCCATATGCTAGACATTGCAATAGCTATTAGCAAAGAAAAAAAATTATCCAAAAGTACTGAATCTGCATTGGCAATGAGCTTGGTTGTCACACTGATAAGTGTCAAGAGTTTTGCTTCAGAATGGTTTAGAACTTCATTGAGATATTGCAATGACTATGTAGGAGCTGACAAAAACACAGTGTATGTTTAGTTCAATTTTGCTTTTTTCACTGTTATCATGCACAAATTGATATGGTGAGAAATTAGTAGTATATTATAAAGTGGAAGGCTACAATTGGGGTACTGATATAATTTTTCTCCTGTAACAATTTTTGTAAATTTAGTTATTTTTGTTACTTATTGAAAGTGTCAGATAATTTAGGAACTATTACTTATTTTACACAGTTAAAATAATATTTTTATATTTATTAGTTTTAAAAATTATTACTGTCCTTCCCCCAAACAACAACTGCAACAACTGGTGGAAGAAAAAGATTTAGGGTAATATTTATTTATATTTGTATTATTTATATTTATTTTCTCCAATAAAAAAACCATATTGCATAGAGAGAGAGAGAGAGAGAAAGAGAGGAAGAGGAAGAGAGAGAGGCAGGCAGATAGACAAGCCTTCCTTTCTATTTTTCAAATATTTCTATAACCCACCTAGAATACCAGGGATAAGGAAGTCATAAAGTAAACAGTGGAAGGCTGATGAGAATCAAAGAGTATCCTTGTTATAAGTATTACATACTTGCAATAATGCCACCAGGTTGCAGAAATTGACCCACATATTTATAGCTTCTTGCATGCATTACTTTCTAGCTCCTGTTCAAATGCTGTTAAATGGAGTCCTTGGTGCTCTCTAACTTGATTGTTTGCATGCAAATGTTTTATTATCTAACTAGGTAACATCTGGTTGTGGGTTAACCCTGGGTTCGCACTGAAGATGCTATCTACCTGAGTAATGAAATGTCTGCAAGCAAGTAAGCAAGGTCACAGAGCATCAATAACCGCTTCCTCTCTCCACCTATCATCCATCCATCCATCCATCCATCCATCCATCCATCCGTCCATCCATCCTTCCATCCATCCATCCATCCATCCATCCATCCATCCATCCATCCATCCATCTATTATCTATCTATCTATCTATCTATCTATCTATCTATCTATCTATCTATCTATCTATCTATCAGCACCAAATGTTGCAGTATCTATTGGCATGCTTTTTCTTCCTTTTCTCTACTAGGATTTTGAATGGAACATTGGGTATATTATGTTTCTCTTCCTTTCTTTGCCCTTCCCTTAAAAATTTATGTGAGCTACAGAACAAATTCAGGGTCACATCCAACATTTTTCTTTCTCCAGAGAACTTCCTGGGAAGAAAAGGTCAAGAAAGATTCTCTCTTTTTTAAAGGATATATCCACCAGCTCTTTGGAACCTCTCTGTGCTACTGGATTCAGTTACGTTCCTTCCATTTCTCTGTAATCTCTGTTTTAATTATTGTTGGCTACCTTGTAAACAAACTAAAAGAACAATCAAGTAACCCTGTTCTGAGTAGTGATTCAAGATTCAGCTTAATTGTTCAAATACATCAGAGGAAAGAATTTCCTTTCCACTGAAGAGTGAGATCATTTGCTTCCACAGATGTATGATACTATCCTGGGAGTCGAGGAAAAAGATCTCCTCCTTTCATTCTTGCCTAACAAGCAGCTGTAAATTTTTATTTCAAAATCTAAAGTGGTGGAACCTGTAAGCTGTAGGAAAGCCTTGTCCTGTTCAGGGGCTCTCCTCTGCAAGCGTGAACTGCCACAAATGATTATAATAGTAATAAAAGTAATAACACTTTATTGTCATTGTATGTATATACATAGTATACACATACAATGAAATTCACATAACACTCAGAGACTGACTCCAACATGCACACACACATGACAATCCCCAAACACCCCCCACCCACCAGAATTCCCCTCCATTAAAAATTACAAGCATCCATACAACAGACCAAGTAATACTGTCCAATAGCTTACTGATGGTGGTCCTTAAGTTCATTGTTAAGTGTAATTATAGCTCTTGGATAAAAAACTGTTCAGAAAACATGTGGTCTGAGCTTTAATTGTTCTATACTGTATCTTCTGCCAGAAGGCAACAGTTCACAAAGACTGTAAGCATGATGGGAAGAGTCTCTGAGAATGTTGTGCAATTTTCTCAAACAGCAAGATGGGAAGATGTAGTCTAGGGCTGGTAGGTGGAGCCCAATGATATTCTGGGCAGTTTTAATGATTCTCTGTATGACAGTAATCTCATGCTGGTGTTACTCTTGGTGGAACAAATATATATTATCTATTTAGAAGGCAGAGAAGAAAGATTATGTTCACATACACTTTACAAAGCCAAGAGGAAAAACTTGGGCTAACAAAGGAAAATCCATATGTCTTTTAATTAAGAGAGTCTGTGTTAAATGTCTATGGAGAGTTTCAGTCAACCAGGATATGGTTGTCCCAAAGATACTGTTCAAAAGGCAATTGGACTTTCTTGGGTTTTTTCCTTGAAATTCTTCTCCTCCAAGAAGATTTTTTTAGTTATGGCTGAATGGAAGGGATTGGAAGGTTTTTTATTCTTGCAGTCATCTAGACATTAGCACTCTGAAAGACTGATGTTAGCTCTCTGAGGCATTGAGGCCACTTGGAGATCATTTGAATCAAAGTCCAAATGGTGTGGAACCTTCTTTCAGACTGCTGAAAGGACTATGTTGTAGACAGAAGAGATATGATCTGTGTTATTTTTTGGGATCCATAACAATCAGTTACTGAAATATATGTATATTCACTGGGGTTAGATCATAGCTGATATAAAATATGTTGAATTTTGTGGAAGCCTCTGTTCTTTCCAGAAGGATATTTGGCTTCAGTAACTTCATTTTCAAGATCTTTCATCTCCACCACAAACTATAAGGGATATGGTAGGCATAAAGATTCCTAGATTGATTCTAAGGGATTAATTAAGTAGTAGATGAATAGTTGAGTTGTTGATTTATATATTTTGTTCCTTTCTTCTGCGAACAAAAAGTCTAAAATAGCAGAAGTAAGAAGCAGAAGAGGTGTTATTAATAAAAAATAGTGTAGAATCTTGAAGAGAAATACTTCTAATAGAGATGAATTGTTAAGCATTCCCTGTATATTTTGAGCTAATGACTGGATTAATTAGGTGACTATCACTATGTCTTTTTATCATTCAACATCCATAGTAGTCCAATAGCTTTACTGTAGATAACTAAAATGCCCCAACAGTTGCATCTTTCTTCTTTCTTTCAGTTCTTCTTACGTTACAAAAACAGACAGTGGAAAAGAAGCAAGAAAGTCCAAATATTAGGCAGGTGTTTCATACATGAAGTTTCAAAATTAGTCCCAAAACAGCACTTGTAGACTAACTGCATTTGACAGTGATATATCTTGTCATCACTAGATTACATCTAGCATTATGATACTAAAAGCAAAGGCTGAACCCTACTTGAGTTCTGAAAACATGAAAACAGTTCCTAGTATATCTCTGACCAAGGATAAAATGCACATGTTTCTAGATTCCTAGCTGGACAGAGAGTAGACCAGAGTAATCATGGGCAATGGTTGTTCATTTTTTATTCTTTGTGAATTGATGAACATCCTTTCACCAGGATAGTTTGCCAGTAACTACTTCTTTGAATTCTTATAAAATCATGCATGTATCATCTAGCAATCTCATTTTCTGTTCATCATCTTCAACTTTTCTGAACATTATGTCTTCTCCCGTAGCTTTTGTTTTTACATTATGATTGTCATAGCCCCATCAAATCCTGGTTCAGAGGAGGAGGAAGAGTGGGAACTGGGACTGTTTGACAAGGATGTACATTTTCCTTGGCATATTTGTAGAAGCCAGGGGGCGAGGAGGATGCTGTCCCAGGCCCCTCAGACTTTGTGGGGGGTGTTTGAACAGACAGAGAGCTGTCTACCTTTACAGATATAGGAAGCAGAGATGGCATTCAGCAGGTTCTGACCAGTTCTAGAGAACTGGCAGCATAAATTTTGAATAGAATACCACCTCTGACTGGCCCCACCCTCATCTATTTTCTGCCTCCCAAGTCCCAGCTGATTGGCTGGGTCTTCTTTTGTTGCCCTGCACAGGAGAATGGAGCTGGAAATCAGGTTAATGGGTTGGGGAGGGAATGGGATTTTGCAGTATCCTTCTCCTGGAGTGGGGAGAGAATGGAGATTTTACAATATCCTTCCCCTGCCATGCCTACCAAGCCATGCCCACCAAGCCATGCCACACCCACCAAGCCATGCCCACAGAACTGGTAGTAAATTTTTTTGAATCCCACCATTGATAGGGAGGATCCTCTCCTCTGATGAGGAGTGGATCCTCCACTTGATGAGGAGCCTTCTCCACTTGATCCAAGTGCATAGAGAGCAGAGCATAAGCAAGGTCAAAGAAGGGTTGTAAGGCAACTTGGAAGAAGGTTTTCCCACCCCTCCTCACAAGGAATACCTGGAGAGCAGTGACTTAAGGAGAAGCTGTGGGGAATTAGTCTTTTCCAGGAACAATTGTTTGCTTTGCCTTGCTTCGAGGACTAATTTTTGCCTTTGCTTTGAGCACTGCTGTTGATTTGCCCTTGCCTTGTGGATTGCTTTGGCCTTTTGTTTTGCTTTACCTTCAGAACTTCTTTTGCCTTGGACTTTGTCTTTGTCCTGAGGACTTCCATTTGTCTTACATCTGAATTTCACCTTATGGACTTTCCTGGTAATATATGGAATGTTTTTTCGAGATTGAGGGTGGCTTGGTTCAGGGTGGCATGGAGTGGAGCCTTACTGGTCATTGGAGAACTGTTTGTGGAACCCTTCTTGAGGACAATAAAAGATTCTTTAAGGCTCACCTTGTCTTGACCTCCTTGACCAACAATAAGCTCCAAATATTTAGGTTTAGCTTTCAATGTTTAGTCTGATTTTGTTTCATCATATTGAACAGGATGAATAACAATACACATAACTGGAATAACAATATACATAACTGAACTGGCCTAAATTATGAAGAATGTGCAAGAACCTCACAGAAGCAGACCTAGTGGAGACTCATAGCTATCATCCTCTTGGAAGGAGATGATACTTGAATTGCTATATTTAATTATTTGTTCAAGCTCCAAGATATTCTTAACAATCCTCTTTAGCTCCCACAAAACCATCTTTTCTTCATTTAGACCCACTGCTTACATTAATTTTGTACAGGAAAGGAAATGAGTCCCTATGGATTTTACTCTGTTAGTGATTGCTGATTGTACGAGGCAGCTCTCCTGTTCATTTCATGGCCATGAACCAGCACTGTCCAAATCTTTGGAAGAAGAAGAAGGAGAAGGAGAAGGAGAAGGAGAAGGAGAAGAAAAAGAAGAAGAAGAAGAAGAAGAAGAAGAAGAAGAAGAAGAAGAAGAA
>BLBF01000043.1:13613047-13733483 GCA_015471245.1 Laticauda colubrina
TAATAATTAATAATTAATAATTAATAATTAATAATTAATAATTAATAATTAATAATTAATAATTAATAATTAATAATTAATAATTAATAATTAATAATTAATAATTAATAATTAATAATTAATAATTAATAATTAATAATTAATAATTAATAATTAATAATTAATAATTAATAATTAATAATTAATAATTAATAATTAATAATTAATACTTAATAATAGTAATAATAGTAATTCTGTCTATAGCAAAGAACTGGGATCATAAGCCTGAAAAAGTGGTCAAAAATGAGCATGCAAAACTACTGTGGGATTTCTGAATATAGACTGATAAGGTTTTGGAACATAATACCCCAGATATCATGATTGTGGAGAAGAAAAAAGTGTGGATTGTCAACACTGCCATAGCTGGTGACAGCAAAATTGATGAGAAACAACTTGAAAAAATCACTTAAAAATCGAACTGCAGAGACTCTGGCATAAACCAGTGAAGGTGCTTCCAGTGGTACTCAGCACACTGGGTGTTATGCCTAAAGATCTAGGCAAGCACTTAAAAACAATTGGCACTGGCAAAATTATCACTGGTCAGCTGCAGAAGGCCACCTTACGAGGATCTGCTCGCATAATCCGCTGATACATCATGCAGTCCTAAACACTTGGAAAGTGTTTGACTAGTGATCTATGATATGAAACCAGCATAGTTATCTCATTTGCTGTGTACACTGTTGTTTTTTGTGTATAACAATAACAATAACAACAACAATAACAACAACAACAACAACAATAATAATTCTCATTGTTGATTTTGATTTATCTAGTATCTTCTTGCATATATTCTTCTTTGCATGTATTTGTGCTATTCCTTTTTCCATTAGGATGTATACTACTAGGGCATTGATGGCTAACCTTTTCCACGTTGCATGTCAAAAGTGCACCTGTGTGCACTCGCACTTATACTTGCGTGCCTGCACACATGATTGCACACATGTGACTCCCCCTCCCCTGTGCATACGCAAGCGACCCCCTGTGCATGCACCTCTGTGCATGCACACATGATCCACTGCACTCCATGCCTCTGTATGTGTGCACACAACCCACCTGCATGCCGCATGCATCTGTGCATACGCACACATCTCCCACAAGCGTGTCTCCCCCCCGCATATGTGCAGCAGATACTTGACAATCAGCTGGCTGGCAGAGGGCACATGCACATGTACAGTGGGGGTCTTCTGGGTGAACTCATGCATGCTGGCAGAAGTAGCTCTGCATGATGTTTCTTGTGTTCCATAGGTTCGCCATCATGGTACTAGGGTTTCCAGCTGTCTGGGGAATTCTGAGACTTGAAGTTCCCACATCTTAAAATTGCTATTGAGAAAAACTATGCTAAAGAACAACCCTCTGTAAGAAGATTTCAGATGCTGCTAAAGTTCACAGAAATACTGGAGGTAGGATGTGTCTTTTTTTTTTTATAGAAGCTTTTTTTTTTTTTACCGAAGTCAGTCTTAATTTAACCAGCTGCCAATCATCCACTTATTTTCAATAAAATGTGAACATAAGATGTAGAAGTAAAAGTAGTAAAAATATTACCAGACACTGGAGGAAAAACCTGTATCATATTTTGTATGCAGAAAAGTGGCTATCATTACAATCAGCCAAGTAATTAAACCATATTTATGCTTTATTTATCTAGTTACATTCCATATTATGGAAGATAATAAACTGAATACCATGTGAAATAGCCTCATCAAATCCACACAGGAAAGTGGGATGAAATTGCAATATTCCTTGATGGCTCAAATTTTCTTAATAATATCTGGTTTCTTGAATGTTGTGGAATTATGAAAACATGGACTGATATTATTTTAACTGGCTGAATCCTGAAAATAATTATGTATCATTATATCATAGGACTTAAGCACACAAAGAAACACATACTCAAAGAAGAACATTATTGTTTCAAATTGCAAATGATGATTTGGTAAACTCCATTGGTGCCTGAAATAAATTTTTGGCTGTAGTCCGAAACATACAAAGGGCTAATTAGCCTCAAAGGGGCATGTAATCAAAGGGAATTATGCCTAAATTTTCAGGTGGTTTGGTCTGAAGAAGAAAAGCATGGCTATTAAGAATGTATACATAAATGGGAGGGCCAAAAAGTAACCTATCATAGTAATTTCAAGGTAGAAATAAATGTAAAATTCAAGAGAATTTGGGGATAGATCACATTGGTTCTGCATACAGTATAGTAAAACTAAAAAAGGACCAGTTTAATGGTGGTGAGGAATGGAGTCTATGGTCTATCTTTTTTTAGTTACAGTTCAGACAGCCAATTTTGCATTATGGTCAAGGCTAGAAGTTGGGAGACTTTGAGTTCTACTCCTGCTTTAGGCACAAAGCTAGGGCACAATGAGCCAATTATTCTCTCTCTCAGCCCTAGGAAGGAGGCAATGGGAAACCACTTCCAAAATCTTGCCAAGAAAACTGGAGGGACCTTCCATGCCAGGATCACCACTGATTAGAAGGCACCCCCCCCCCAATCTGACTATAAACAGGAAGCATTCTGTTAGTGAATGCCTTTTCACCAAAATTCACATTGTAAACACAGACAACACATACAGTATACTTGTCCTTTGTGTTCCGATTAGTTGACCTCATGGCAGTGCAACAGAATACAATTAATGTGCTAGTTTCTGGGCAAGATTTGTTTAATTTGTACATATCTTAATCTTGTATTTTAAATTTTATGTCATATCATATATCTTATTTTAATTGTGATGCTTCTCATACATACATACAACAAACAAATATAAAAAGTGAATACAAGACAGGACTTGTATAAAAAAGAACAAACCTTTTTTTTGCTAGCTTTCTGTATAAAGAAAGTTTCTGTACGAAGAAAATCTTAGCACTGAATGCATATTTTATATTTGGAAAACATCTATACTTTTTCTCCAGAATTTGCATCCATTGTAAGATATCTATCAGTTGTCAGAGAGCCCTTTAAAAAAATTCTTGGAGATTTCCCCCCACTCCCCAAGTAGCAAATATCTGACCTTTTTGTCCTCCCCCAATACCACTGCCCCTCACCCAGGGCTTTGCTACAAAACTGGGTTCTATAACAATGAATGAATGAATGAATAAATGAATTCTTTTTTGGCCACATATGATTAGACACAAAAAGAAGTGGTCTTGGGCCATATGCTCTCAGTGTACATAAAAAGAAAAGATACATTCATCAAGAATCATAATGTACAACACTTAATGATAGTCATAGAATATGAAATAATTGTGGACAATTTGGAAGAATTTATCACTTTCACCATCATTTTTGATTGGGAAGAAAATGCCACTAGGAATGGAAAATAATTTCTGAAGCTTAAATCCCTAAAAGATGTCATCATCAAAATTCATTCTGCTTAGATACACTGAGGTTCTTTAGGTTTTATCTTAAAAGCAAGAAATCCTGACCAGACAGAATAGAACTTCAGAAAGCAATTTTTTAAATTAAGTTTGAAAAAAAAAGAGACTTCTAATTCTCCACCAATCTACATAATGTATTAGTTTAACTGGCTTCTAGTTGCAGGTGTGAGAGATTAATAGGTTAATTTTTCCACATTTTCCAGAAACAGAATAGAAAGGGTCACTTATTGAATTTTGTCTCTCCCTGTTCAATATAGGAAATGAAAACATTAAATAAATCCAAATCAAAACATTTTCATACATTCATACTGTCCAGCCTCTGTTAAAATCTACGAGAGAAGGAAAAATTCCTGTCCCTTAATAGCAGATTCCATTGTTACATTGACCTGTTAGGAAATTTTGTTTAACATTAAACTGGATCCAAAAAGTAAAGGTAAAAAGTTCCTTGTCAGTCATGCCTGACTCTAAGATATGGTGCTCATCTCCCTTTTCTTGGCCAAGGGAACCAGCATTGTCCAAAGACAATCTGTGGTAATGTGTCCAGCATGGCTATATACCACAGGTGCATGAACATAGTTACTTTCCCACTGAAGTGATACCTATTAATTTACTTGCATTTGCATGCTTTTGAACTGTTAGATGCTGAGGTAAGGAATAGGAACTTGACGCATTGTGCAGAGCTTAAGGCCCTGTCACATTGGCCAATGGATACAAAAGGTATGTAAAAAGGACACAGCGGACAAGAAAATGTTCCATCCGTTGTTATCTGCTCTCAATAGTGCCCCAAATTTGCATAAAGAGAACGGACAACAACGGAAAGGAACGGACGGGGAGAGGACGTAGCGAGGATGTTAAGCGGATGCTCGATGGAAGCCTAGCGGATGGAAGCAGATGGAAGTGGATGACACATCCGCAGGGCTTCCAGGGGAGTGCAGCGAAGCGGACGCGCAGCGGAAGGAACGGATGCAGAGTGGATGCCTAGCGGATGACACGGATGAATCATGGACGCCTAGCGGATGCCTAGCGGATGCCTAGAAGATGCCAAGCGGATGCAAAGCGTTCACTGCGCATGCGGGGAGGGAGGATGCATTGCGCCAGTCCCGCAGATATAAAAGGATGCAACTCGCAAGCAGGTCACCATTCAGAGGAAAGACCTACTGCCAGACACATCTCCAGCCAACAACCATGGGGAAGAAGAGGAAGCCTGTGCCTACTCCTGCCAGCCTCCATCCCACCCCCTGGCACTGACACTGCTTCTGCTGGGGCTTCTGCTGCTGGGGCTGACTCTGCTGGTGCTGGGGCTTCTGCTGGTGCTGCTCTTGGTGCTGGTGCTTCTGCTGGTGCTTACTCTGCTGGTGCTGCACCTGGTGCTGGTGCTTCTGCTGGTGCTTACTCTGCTGCTGCTGCTCCTGGTGCTGGTGCTTCTGCTGGTGTTTACTCTGCTGCTGCTGTTCCTGGTGCTGGTACTTCTGCTGGTGCTTTCTCTGCTGGTGCTGCTCCTGGTGCTCCTGGTGCTGTTGGTGCTGCTGGTGCTGCTGGTGCTGCTTTTGCTGCTGCTGCTGTTGCTGCTGCTGGTGGTGGTGGTATGGTGGAGCAGCCCCTAGAATCTCAAAGCCCTACTGATGAGGGCCCAGAAGGCCCTTCCAGAGGGAGGAAGAGGCAATCACGCGATAGGGAGAGGAGACAGTATTTCATCGAAGAGGAACATGAGGATGAGGTGCTTGAATGGCTGAGGGATAACGAGTACCTCTGGCGGAAGGGACACAGGCTCTATTGAGACACTAAGTGGAAAGAGGCAGCTTGGAAAGATAAGGCGGAGAGCCTGGGATACACTTCAGAGGTCTTCCTCGGATGGTGGAAGCACATGCACACCTGGTACGGGAAGCTGCACCTCAAGAAGTCTGGCCAGGCCGCGGTCAAGCCCACCGACCGGGAGACCTATGTGATGGCCAAGTGCAGCTTCTTGGAGGGTGATGTCCGCCACCGAGGAGCAGCCCCTCTGTCTACCCTCTCTCTCAGGCAGCCTACAGAGAGCCAGTTCTCTTCTGGACAAGAGTCAGCTCCTGTGTCCAGGCAGGTATCTGTGGAGCGTCCCACAACGGAGACCCCCCCCCGATAGCTGCACTCCCCATGGAGGACCGCGTGGAGGACCCCCTGATGCATTTGGAGCAAGGAGTGGCCACTGCCACCAGAGACCAACCAACCCCCACCCCCAACTCCACCTCCACAGAAAGCAGGCAGAGAGGCAGACCAGAGGGGCAGAGCAACACTGTCCTGCTGGAGATCAGGGACACCATCAAAAGCAGCGTAGATCTCCTCTCTAAGCTTGTACACACCGGCATACCATCCTCAAACTGCAAGCCCTTCCTCACCTACGTCAACCAGACCCTCATGGACATGTCCGAATCCCAGTACCAGGTGATAAAGGAGAGGATCACAGGTCTTCTGCACAACCCTCCAGGCCCAGCTGAACCTGCTCCGACCCAGTCCAGGTCTGCTCCTCCACCCCAGGTGATATCACAGCCCTTCCAAGGCTTTCCACAGGCCCTCACCTACCAAGGCTATGGCTACAAGGAGTTCCAGCAGCACAGGCAGCCCTTCCCAGTCCAGGAACAGGTTCATTGCACGCCACCGGTGCCACCGATGCCACTGATCCCACCGATGCCACCGATGCCACCGATGCCACTGACGCCACATATGCCACCGACGCCTCACCTCGCTCACCTGCAGACCAGACAGCCCCACTACACTCCTCCTTCCTCCACCCCACAGCCAAACCTGGCCTCAGAACATCTGTCATTGGTCTTGGGACTGACATCCCATGTCATGGAGGAAGGGACTCTCAACATCACAGGACTGAGCCAGCTCTCTGAGAGCTTCCTCCACACACCATCCCCTGTTGTCCTCTCGGGACCGGGCACCCCAATGGCGCCTCAGACCAGCACTCCAGGAGCAGCCACCTCCACAGAACCTGTACCCTTCACCCCTGAGATGATGGGCACGCCTCAGAGTGACTGAGAAGAGTGCCAGAGACTGGGTTGCTACCTGTTAACTTTATATTTGCTTAAGGACACTTTACTTGGGTCATTTTGCTTTCACAGTTTGTTATTAATAAAGTTTATCTTTGCTTCACACACTTGGTTCAGTTCTTTTAGTAAGTAAAGTCTTGGTGGAAACTTTTAGAAATGGTTTAAGCCTTTGCATGCTTGTGGGATGGGTAAGGATAGCAGTGGGATGGGCAGGGATACCTGTGGGATGGGTAATAGCTGTGGGATGGGTTAGGATAGCAGTGGGATGGGTTAGGATAGCAGTGGGATGGGTAGGGATACCTGTGGGATGGGTAAGGATAGCAGTGGGATATATAAACCTCCAGTGCAAGCATAGTGGGACTGTATGGTCCACCCTCGCAGGTGCCACACCTATGGCCCTTTATTATCAATAATAATGTAATCATTCATCCACACATTTCAGCATAAACACAACTCTTTATTAAATGTCCTGTTCATTGTAGGGCCACTCATCAGTGTGATGAGACTGGCTGAAGGAAGCATCCATTAAGCATCTAGCATCCTGTCTTGCCACTCCACTGCTCCAGCTGGGGAGTTGCACCAGTGTTTCAGAAGGTTGTGCTGCTTCTTCCCTTCATGTGAAGCTCTGTTGGAGCCTTGCACATCCACAGTGTCTATCAGGTTTCGCTCTTGCCTCCATTCACCAGGCTCCATGTCCCCATTGCCTTGTTGGTGGTCCACAAGCCTGTTTTGCAAGACTGGGTAGCAGGTGCGCATGAGATTGTGCAGGATGCAGCAAGCTTCCACGATGTTCCTCAAGGTCTCTGGGTAATGCTGCATGGTGGTGAGAAGTACCTGGAACCTGTTGGCCAGGATGCCAAAGGCGTTCTCCACCACCCATCTTGCCCTGGACAGCCTGTAGTTGAATATCCTCTCTTCACGGGTAAAGCCTCTGGAAGTGTAGGGCTTCATGAGGTAGGTTCTGAGGGAGAAGGCGTCATCCCCCACGATGAAGTAGGGCACATCTTGTGTGTCGTTGGGCAGGGGGTCTGTATCTGGGAAGCCCATGATGAGGTTGTGTTCCAGCTCCTCCTTGAGGTGACTGGCATTGTATACCTGGGCATCTGAAGATGACCCGTTGCCTGAAGCATCGATGTACATGAACTTGTAGTCAGCATCGACCATGGTGAAGAGGATGATGCTGAAGAAGCCCTTGTAGTTGTGATAAGTGGACCCTGAGTTGGCTGGAGCTTTGCAGGCCACGTGCTTCCTACATCCGTTCCGCATCCCTTTCACTTCCTCCTGTGTCCGTTTTCTGCTGGAGCGGATGTGAGTTGCGCGGATGCGCAACGGATGCCTAGCAGATATAGCGGATATGTAATGGATGACAACGGACATATAACGGATGTTCCCCGTATGCGTAGCGGATGTATAATGGACGCATTGGATACTTTATCCGCTCAAAAAGTTTTGTGCAGCTCAAAACTTTTTGAGCGGATGAAATCTCAGTAGACGGATGCTGGATGGATAGAGAGTATGAAAAATGGATGTAGTGAGTACAGAATGGATGCATCGTGTTAACCAACAGATGGCAAGTGTTTCTCTCCATTTTACATCCTCTTTCCATCCGTTGGTGCTGTGTGACATGGGCTTTAGGTCTCGAACCCATACTGTTAACTCTCCAGCTGACAAGCTCAGTGTCTTTAACTGCTGAGCCATCACAGTTTATCTTTCTGTAATTTAAGATTTTGTTCATTATCTGTATTCAGTAACAATATAGAACACAATTTGATCTTGTGTGGAACAACTTGTAAAATGCTGTCATATCTCTTCTTGTTTTCAAAGACTAAACAATGTTTCCAATGTTCTATAAAATGGGACACCCAGAACAGGGCTCAATTCTTGAAATGGAATCTGATCAATGCTGAGAACAATGAAATATTACTGTCCATGATTTGAAAAGTAATAAAAAAGAAGAGCAAGAGAAAGTTAATCTGGGAAATTAAAGAACAACTTACAACCAAGTAATATCTAACAAAGGGGCCTGAGAATATATCAATTTGGAGTTCTCTAAAAATACAAACTATGTTGCATTGCTTTCATGTTGTCTAAGGATCAAATAATTTTTCCATGGATCAGTATGTTCTCTATGTCCTAGTTTCTCCCTATTTGAAAAACATTTTCTCCCTCTAGTTGACTAATACTGAACAACTTGTGTAGGAATTCTCAAAGATAATTGACAGATGTTTGGCCTCTGTCCATCAACAAAATCTTTCAGTAGTTTAGGATGCAATCCATTTGGCTCTGCAATCTGAACTTAATTGAAGTCAGAAGGTATCCTTTAAATCTTTATTAAGCTCAAGAAGAAATCCTGCTCTTTCAAACTACCTCTTGATAACTGCTTAGTGAAATAGCATATTCTCTTAGGGAGGATCAATTCAAAACAGAACTTATTTAATTAATTATTTTAAGCTCTGTTACTTTTTGCTGAGATTTTGTATCTTTACTGAGATGTATCTTCACCAATAGTTCTATTCCTCGTGTCTTCTTTGTGTCATGAACACATCTGAAGAAATCCCCTCCTTTTTAGTTTCTTAGCTTTTTTTATTAAGCTCAAATTAATCAAGAGTTTGCCTTCCCTAAGGCTGTAATTTTGCTCATAACCTACTCCCTTTCCTACTCTCGTGGATACTTTTTTCCTCCTGATCTTTGGGGTGTTTTTGTTTTATTTTATTGGTTGCTTCTGTTATCTTCTACTCTTTTTCCTACAGATTAAATTGCTTAGCACTACAAATTGGCAAGAGAGGGGATCTGAAACATTAATGCCAGGAAGACATGACCATAATTGATCAGAATTACAGGCAGATGGGTGAAAGTTACAAAATGGGAGAAGTTTAAAAGCAAATATAGAGCTAAGATTAATGTGTGGCCAGAGAGCCTTATGTTCCTAAGCTCTGCCTTAAAAGATTCAAGAAATGGTAAAAGAAACTATCCTGGTCTATCTATCTCTCATCCTTGAAGAAAGCTTCTATCACACCATCTCCCTTTGATCTCCTTTCTTGTATGGTATTTAGATTGGTTTCATAGAGTTTTGAAAGGACTGCAAAATATACCAAAATATACCAAAGATTTCAAAGATGACTGCCCATTACACCTGAAAATAATAATAACAACAACAATAATAAAAATTTGAGCGACTTTGGAAAAATAAATTGTGTGTTATCCCAATTATAATTGGAACCCTTGGAGCAATACCTAAAGGCTATTTGGAAATCCTGAATTTATCAGACATGAATACCCTGATTCTACAAAAAATACCCTACTTATATCCTCCAACTCTATCTGAACAGTTTCTAGGTCCTTGGTTAGGACCAGAGCTATTGAGATACCAACCAGTCCCAAAAGCTGTGAATCTTACTAAAGATTAAATAACAACAGCAACAATAATAACAATAATACAAATTACACTGGTGAAAACCATCATTTCAGTACACAGTATAACATAATGTAATTGTGTACTGAAGTTTCATTTTAATACACAATTATATTTCAATTGATGAAACCATTTTATCTTATATACTGTAGCATAGCTAGGTGATGATTGTATCATTTTTAGTTCCAGCCTTTAGAATAATATCCAATAGTACTAAACTTTTATCCACTGTAATTTTTATAGCTGGTGGTGAAGCACATGCAATCATTCTGTACAATTCAAATTGCTATTAAACCATGTGCCATTACATTTCTAACTTGAAAAATTCTACATAGAGGAGAATCACTGCATGGGAACCATTATTAAAATGTATAAACTTGTATTCATTAACACCCTCTTGTCTCCCAAAAATCTTTTGCTGTTCCCTTAGCTGGGGTTATTTAGAGGAGATTGGCTTTAATTTAATGCACCATTCAAGCCTATAAAACTCAATGTATATGACACAAATGTATGGTAAATGTATACTAACAAGCATACTTTTTATTTTCTTGGGCGAAGGCTGAGAAGTTCACATTGGATTGAGTATGACTTCACAGAAATTAATCTGTAAGGTAATTTGCTCAATAGCTCCCTACGGAAGGAGCTTGTTGACTTTGGCTGTGTTTACTTTTCCTAAAAACAAATCCAACCTCCCAGACCGGCTGGCTCTTGAAATTCACTTGAGAGATGGGGTGGGGAATTTAACTCCCCCCATTAAATGCCCCAGGTTCTATCAGCATTTCCCCCACCCTTAACATTTTAAGGAAGGTCTTTGTGCTCTCTACAGTGGCTTGAGGATAATCTGTAGAGTCAAGATAATTCTCAGTCAATAAAGAAGTCTGCAGAGTTTTTCACTTTGCTCAGTGAAGAGAGTGAAAGAATCTGTCAGAACATCAGAAATTACATTCCTATCGTTGGTGGATTTTAATGCAGTAAGATTATTTATAGAGAGAAATATTTTTTCTGCATTTATTTCTATCAGTTCTCATTCAATCTGACAAAAGAGAAATTGTTTCCAATATTTTTTTCAGTTGAGGAGAGAATTTAAGAGAAATTATCATGTCTAAGGATATTTTCAATCATCCAAGTCATGGCTGTCTCAAAAGTGCTTTTCAAAAGACAACTGGACTTTTTGAGTTTTTTTCCTTTTTTTTCAAGAAAAAAAATCAAGGAATTTCATCTATCTTTATAAAAACACTTTTGGGACGATCAGAGAGATGATATCATCTTTTTATATTTATTAAGTGATGAAGTGACTTAAAATGCATGGAAGAGTCCTCTCTTTCATTGTACATTTTTCTACTCAGCCTCCATTATTTCCCATATTTCAGTTAAATTAAAAGAGAAACTGCATAAACAAACTCTTCCCATTATTGCTTTTTAAAATAGTGGTATTCTTATTTAAGATGACATTGTTTAGAAATTCCCTTAAATCCATTCTTCTGGAAAAAGACTGAGAAACCATGCAGCTTTTTTCTGTCCATTGTGGTGTAATGATTAAGGTGAATTTAGATTGGGAAGATATGTGTGTTTTTTCGTTGTTTTTCAACCCAAATAACTTTACAGAAAAATTGTTATGGGTTGTTAATAAAGAGAGACTTTCTTATAAACTGCCTTGATAGCTTCATTTCTATTAAAAACCTAGTCCTAAGCCTATTTTTCTTAAAGTAAGTTTAACAGACCTCCCTTCTGTGGTTAGGTTTAAAGAGTTAATATGCAACTAACATGAATTCGGAGGGAATATTGTAGCAATTTTAAAAAGATTATGCTACATTTTTGATTGCATTGGTATGTTAGAAACCCAATTTCAAAAGTAGAGGATAAACCCAAGCCAAAAGCCAATCTGATTTAACTTATATTTAATTATAAGTACAGTTTATATAGCTAATATGGTCACCTTTCAGTCTTATCCTTAATAATTTCTTCCCTATCACATTAAAAATTACAATTTTGTAATTGCTGTTGGACCTTTATGTGGGCAACTTCTAAGGTTTTTGAAGAATGCAAACACTACTAAGTCTACAGGGTTGTCCTGGGATGAAATGGCCATGACTAGCATAACAACTAAGATTTTTGAAGTCTTCTCAAATGTTCAATAATTTTTTTCTTTAAGAACATGGAGATCACTGCCTCTGAAGAGCAAAAATTAATATCCTTCAATCACTCAACCTCTTCGACCTCTTATAAGGAATGTTGATTAGGGCTTAAACAAGCTCATAGATACAGAAAAGAGGGAAATTTTGTTATTGACCAAGCTACCCAGACAGTATGCTATTTATTTATTTGATTTGTCAATTGCTTACAAGATACAGGTATAAGAATAAACATAGTTTTGAATACACAAGAATACTTATAAGAAAAATAAAAAGAAACAATAGGACAGGGACGGTAGGCACAATTGGTGTGCTTATGCCCCTAGAGGCCTCTTAAGCCCATGTCACACAGCACCAATGGATGGAAAGAGGGTGTAAAATGGAGAGAAACACTTGCCATCCATTGGTTAACGCGATGCATCCGTTCTGTACTCACTGCGTACGTTTTTCATACTCTCTATCCGTCCGGCATTCGTCTATTGTGATTTCATCTGCTCAAAAAGTTTTGAGCTGCACAAAACTCTTTGAGCGGATAAAGTATCCAATGCGTCCATTATACATCTGCTACGCATAAAGGGAACATCCATTATGCATTCGTTGTCACCCGTTACGTGTCCGCTATATCCGCTAGGCATCTGCTGCACATCCGCGCAACTCAAATCCGCTCCAGCGGAAAACGGACACAGGGAGGAAGTGAAACGGACGCGGAACAGACACGCGGTGTTAGTAGCACGGACGTAGAAAGGATGAAAGTGGATGCAGCTCGCATATAAAGCATTAAAACGGAAAAAACATTCATATAGGGGATGTATCTCGGATATTTAGGATGTCTGCAGGATGCCTGGAGGATGCAAAAGTACACCTAGTGGAAAACCTATATTTCCTATAAAAAGGGGGAGAAATCACCTGGATCTCACTTTCAGTCCAGCAGCCCTGCGGTGCAGACCTCTTCAGCCTTCATCTGGCTCTTGCTCTTGCTCTTCCACAGCATCCAGTCATCTCCACCATGGATCGTCGCACACTCCTTTTGGTAGCCGCCATCATTCTACAACAGTGCGAAGCCCTCTACAGGCTCTTTCACCTGTTCTATGGGAAGAAAAGGAGGCATCCAAGAAGTGTCTGGGTCCGAAGATGGATCACGAGAAGAGCCGAGTACGGACTGTAAAGCAAGCTGATGGTGGAGCTGAGGAATGAAGACCCTCGTGTATTCCAGAACTTCATGAGGATGCCATCAGCCATGTTTGATGAAGTTGTGGAGTGGCTGACACCCAGGTTGACCAAGGCAAACACCAACCTCCGGCCCAGCCTGGACCCTGGGCTCAAGGTGGCACTGACTCTGTGCCACCTGGCCTCCGGGACCATGTACAGGAGCATGCAGTTTGCCTGGAGGGTGCCACACAACACCATCAGCATTGTGGTCAGAGAATGGTGCAGGCCATCATCGAAGAATACAAGGAGGAGCTCCTCCAGTACCCCTCCACTGAAGAAGGATGGAAGAAAGTTGCAGAGCAGTGGTATCAGAAGTGGAACTTCCCCAACACTGTTGGACTATAGATGGGAAGCAAATGGCCTACAAAGCTCCAGCCAAGTCAGGGTCCACTTATTTCAACTAAAAGGGCCTTTTCAGCATCACCCTCTTCACCATGGTCGATGCTGACTACAGGTTCATGTACATCGATGCTTTAGGCAATGGGTCATCTTCAGATGCCCAGGTATACAACGCCAGTCACCTCAAGGAGGGGCTGGAACACAACCTCATCATGGGCTTCCAAGATCCAGACCCCCTGCCCAATGACACACAAGATGTGCCCTACTTCATCATGGGGATGACGCCTTCTCCCTCAGAACCTACCTCATGAAGCCTCATAAACTTCCAATGCTTCACCCGTGAAGAGAGGATCTTCAACTATAGGCTGTCCAGGGCAAGGCGGCTGGTGGAGAATGTCTTTGGCATCCTGACCAACAGGTTCCAGGTACTTTTCACCACCATGCAGCATCGCCCAGAGACCGTGAGGAACATCGTGGAAGCTTGCTGCATCCTGCACAATCTGATGCACACCCGCTACCCAGTGTTGCAGAAAAGGCTCCTGGACCACCAAGGCAATGGGGACATGGAGCCTGGTGAATGGAGGCAAGGGTGAAACCTGATAGATACTGTGGATGTGCAAGGCCCCAACAGAGCTTCACGTGAAGGGAAGAAGCAGCGCAACCTCCTGAAACACTGGTGCAACTCCCCAGCTGGAGCAGTGGAGTGGCAAGACAGGATGGTAGATGCTTAATGGATGCTTCCTTCAGCCTGTCTCATCACACTGATGAAATTGTGCTATGCATGTTGAGTGGCCCTACAATGAACAGGGCATTTAATAAAGAGTTGTGTTTATGTTGAAATGTGTTGATGAATGATTAAATTGTTATTGATAATGAAGGGCCATAGGTGTGGCACCTGGGAGTGTGGACCATACAGTCCCACTATGCTTGCACTGGAGGTTTATCAGTCCCACAGCTATTACCCATTCCATAGGTATCCCTGCCCATCCCACTGCTATCCTAACCCATCCCACAGCTATTACCCATCCCACAGGTATCCCTGCCCATCCCACTGCTATCCTAACCCATCCCACAGCTATTACCCATCCCACAGGTATCCCTGCCCATCCCACTGCTATCCTTACCCACCCCACAAGCATGCAAAGGCTTAAACCATTTCTAAAAGTTTCCACCAAGACTTTATTTACTAAAAGAACTGAACCAAGTGCGTGAAGCAAAGATAAACTTTATAATAACAAACTATGAAAGCAAAATGACCCAAGTAAAGTGTCCTTAAGCAAATATAAAATTAACAGGTAGCAACCCAGTCTCTGGCACTCTTCTCAGTCACTCTGAGGCGTGCCCATCGTCTCAGGGGTGAAGGGTCCAGGTGCTGTGGAGGTGGCTGCTCCTGGAGTGCTGGTCTGAGGCGCCATTGGGGTGCCCGGTCCCAAGAGGACAACAGGGGATGGTGTGTGGAGGAAGCTCTCAGAGAGCTGGCTCAGTCCTGTGATGTTGAGAGTCCCTTCCTCCATGACATGGGGTGTCAGTCCCAAGACCAATGACAGATGTTCTGAGGCCGGGCTTGGCTATGGGGTGGAGGAAGGAGGAGTGTAATGGGGCTGTCTGGCCTGCAGACAGGTGAGTGAGGTGAGGCATTGGTGTCATCTGTGGCGTTGGTGTCATCTGTGGCGTTGGTGTCATCTGTGGCGTCGGTGTCATCTGTGGTGTCGGTGGCATCGGTGGCATCAGTGGCGTACGATGTACCTGTGCCTGGACTGGGAAGGGCTGCCTGTGCTGTTGGAACTCCTTGTAGCCATAGCCTTGGTAGGTGAGGGCCTGTGGAAAGCCTTGGAAGGGCTGTGACATCACCTGGGATGGAGGAGCAGAGCTGGACTGGGTCAGAGCAGGTTCAGCTGGGCCTGGAGGGTTGTGCAGAAGACCTGTGATCCTCTCCTTTATCACCTGGTACTGGGATTCGGACATGTCCATGAGGGTCTGAGGGTTTGACGTAGGTGAGGAAGGGCTTGCGGTTTGAGGATGGTATGCCGGTGTGTACAAGCTGAGAGAGGAGATCTACGCTGCTTTTGATGGTGTCCCTGATCTCCAGCAGGACAGTGTTGCTCTGCCCCTCCGGTCTGCCTCTCTGCCTGCTTTCTGTGGAGGTGGAGCTGGGTGTGGGTGTGGTTTGGTCTCTGCTGTCAGCGCCCTCTCCTTGCTCCAACTGCATCAGGGGATCCTCCACACACTCCACCATGGGGAGTGCAGCTGTTGGGGGGGTCTCCATCGAGGGGCGCTCCACAGATACCTGCCTGGACACAGGAGATGACTCTTGGCCAGAACAGAACTGGTTCTCCATAGGCTGCCTGAGAGAGAGGGTAGACAGAGGGGCTGCTCCTCGGTGCCGGACCTCACTCTCCAAGAAGCTACACATGGCCATCACATAGGTCTCCCAGTCGGTGAGCTTGACCGCGACCTGGCCAGACTTCTTGAGGTGCAGCTTCCCGTACCAGGTGTGCATGTACTTCCACCACCCGAGGAGGACCTCCGAAGTGTAGCCCAGGCTCTCCGCCTTCTCTCTCCAAGCCGTCTGCTTCTGCTTGGTTTCTCGATAGCACCTGTGTCCCCTCCGCCAGAGGTACTCATTCTCCCTCAGCCATTCGAGCACCTCATCCTAATGTTCCTCTTCGATAGAGTACTGCCTCCTCTCCCTATCGTGCAATTGCCTCTTCCTCCCTCTGGCAGGGCCTTCTGGGCCCTCATCAGAAGGGCTTTGAGATTCTAGGGGCTGGTTCACCACACCACCAACAGCAGCACCAGCAGCACCAGCAGCACCAGCAGCACCAGCAGCACCAGCAGCACCAGCAGCAGAATAAGCACCAGCAGAAGCACCAGAAGCACCACCAGCAGAGTCAGTACTAGCAGAAGCACCAGCACCAGGAGCAGCACCAGCAGAGTAAGCACCAGCAGAAGCACCAGCACCAGGAGCAGCACCAGCAGAAGCACCAGCACCAGCAGAGTCAGCCTGAGCAGCAGAAGCCCCAGCAGAAGTAGATTCAGCACAAGGGGGTGGGATGGAGGCCCTGTCCTTCTTGCCAGGGCTGGCAGGAGTAGGCACAGGCTTCCTCTTCTTCCCCATGGTTGTTGGCTGGAGATTTGTCTGGCAGCAGGTCTTTCCTTTGAATGGTGACTGCTTACGAGCTGCATCCTTTTATATCTGCTGGGCTGACGCAATGCATCCTCCCCGCATGCGCAGTGAATGCTTTGCATCCACTAGGCATCCACTAGGCATCCACTAGGCATCCACTAGGCATCCACTAGGCATCCGCTTGGTATCCTTGATGCATCCGTGTCATCCACTAGGCATCCGCTCTGCATCCACTCCTTCCACTGCTGTCCGCTTCGCTGTTTTCCCCCGGAAGCCCTGCAGATGTGCCATCTGCTTCCATCTGCTTCCATCCGCTAGGCTTCCGTGGAGAATCTGCTTAACATCCTCGCTATGTCCTCCCCCCGTTTGTTCCTTTCCGTTGTTGTCCGCTTTGTTTATGCAAATTTGGGGCATTTTTGAGAGCGGATAGCAATGGATGGAACATTTTCTTGTCCACTGTGTCCTTTTTACATACTTTTTGCATCCATCGGCTGATGTGACAGGGCCTTTAGGAAGGGGGTGAGGTCATTAATAGACAGCCTAAGGTTAAAGTTTTTAGGGTTTGGGAAAGAAACCACAGAGTCAGGTAGAGTATTCCAAACATTGATCACTCATTTGCTGAAGTCGTATTTCCTGCAATCAAGTTTGATGTGGTTAACTTCGATATCTATCAAGACCACTGCATAACTAGATAAAAACTAGAAGTCCTAAATATCGGGTGTCTGTGAAATCTTGAAGATACCTCTGAGCTTTTGTATGGCAGTTGAGAACTGAGTAGATAATTTGATTCCCGTGGTTCAAATTTTGTGAAACTAGGATTTTAGAGTCCTTGGTGCTCCCTGTTGTTTTCTAGCAGTGATTCCATTATCCAGCTAGGTAACCTCACTTAACTTGAATTATTAATTGGATAATGAAATATCCACAAGAAAACTACTAAAATCAGAGAGCACAGTTCAATCCTGAATACAAATATTCTCTTGTTGGAAACTGGGATTGATGGGCATATTTTTTGTGATAGTGCAACTAAAATTGTAAGATCTGGGCTACAAAATCTAGTTTACCAGTAGAGTTCTCTTTGCTGCAGTTCACAGTCGTTTGTAGTTTTATAGCTTAAATCTAGTCATGCTGGCATCATGCTATTTCTTGCTAATGACAAGTTTTAGCTAGCATTTATAATGTCATCTAGATTGGTCAAGGAAACATCTGCATGAAAACAAGCAGAAATGACCCCCCAATATACCTTTTGCTTTATATTTCCTCCCTATGTATGAAGTTTAAAACGTATCAGTAAGAAAAGCTGATAAAATGGCTATGCAACTGCTTCTTAATATTTGGATAAAATGAATGGTGATGGCCCACATTTTGATTTCCCTGATTTTTGCTTTTCTTTCCTTTTCAGTAGGGAAAAGTTCCAAAAGTAGCAACAAAAGGTAGAATTGTTGCTTCTTGTTCCCAATGTATTTTAAATTGCCATTGAAAATTTGGGATATGAAATAAGAGCAGCACTGAAATGGAAATATCCAGCAATAATATACTATTTAATAGGCATGTTAACTTCTAGGACCATATTTTCCACAATTACCTTGAAAATTTTTCTCAGATAATTAACAGAATTTTCTTCGAAAGCCCATGTCACATTGAACCAACGGATGCAAAGAGGATGTAAAACGGACAAAAAACCTTGCCATCCATTCGAAAACGCGATGTACTCACTGCCTCCGTTTGGCTTCTTCTCTATCCGTCCAGCATCCGTTTATGGACGTTTCATCTGCTCCAAAAGTTTTGGGCTGCCCAAAACTTTTGCGCGGAAAATGTATCCAGTTCATCTGTTCTGCATCCGCTACGCATCCGTTACGCATCCGTTACGCATCCGTTACGCATCCGCTATATTCACTAGGCGTCTGCTATGTATCCGTGGAACTCCATCCGCCCGGACGCAGGGAGGAAGCGGAACAGATGCAGAACGGATGCACAACAGATGCAGCATGGAAACAAAGCATTTAAAATGGAAAAAACGTTCGCAGAGGGGACCAATCTCGGATTTTAAGGATGTCTAGAGGATGCCTAGAGGATGCCTAGCGGAAAACCTATACTGCCTATAAAAAGGGGGAGCAACTCGCCTGCATCTCACTTTCAGAACAGCAGTCCAGCGGTGCAGACCTCTGCAGCCTTCATCTGGCTCTTCCTCTTCCACAGCATCCAGTCATGTCCACCGTGGATTGTAACAAAGTCCTTTCGGCAGCCACCATCGTTCTGCAACAGTGCGAAGCCATCTGCAGGCTCTGTGAACTCTACTGCGAGAAGAAAAGGAGCCACCCAAAAAGAGTCTGGATCCGAAGATGGTTCGCCAGAAGAGCAGAGGACAGACTGTACAACAAGCTGATGGTGGAGCTCAGGAATGAAGACATTCGGGCGTTCCAGAACTTCATGAGGATGCCTCCAACCATGTTTGACAAAGTTGTGGAGTGGCTGACACCCAGGTGGACCAAGGCAAACACCAGCTTCTGGCCCAGTCTGGAACCTGGGCTCAAGGTGGCACTCACTCTGTGCCACCTGGCCTCAGGGACCTCCTACAGGAGCATGCAGTACGGCTGGAGGGTGCCATCCAACACCATCAGCATTGTGGTCAGAGAAGTGGTGCAGGCCATCATGAAGAATACAAGGAGGAGCTCCTCCAGTACCCCTCCACTGAAGAAGGATGGAAGAAAGTTGCAGAGCAGTGGTATCAGAAGTGGAACTTCCCCCACACCGTTGGAGCCATAGATGGCAAGCACGTGGCCTGCAAAGCTCCAGCCAAGTCGGGGTCCACTTATTTCAACTCCAAGGGCTTCTTCAGCATCATTCTCTTCGCCATGGTCGATGCTGACTACAAGTTCATGTACATCGATGCTTCAGGCAACGGCTCATCTTCAGATGCCCAGGTATACAATGCCAGTCATCTCAAGGAGGGGCTGGAAGGCAACCTCATCGTGGGCTTCCCAGATCCAGAACCCCTGCCCAATGACACACAAGATGTGCCCTACTTCATCGTGGGGAATGACGCCTTCTCCCTCAGAACCTACCTCATGAAGCCCTACACTTCCAGACTCCTCACCCGTGAAGAGAGGATCTTTAACTACAGGCTGTCCAGGGCAAGGCGGGTGGTGGAGAACGCCTTTGGCACCCTGGCCAACAGGTTCCAGGTACTTCTCACCAACATGCAGCATTGCCCAGAGACCGTGAGGAGGATCATGGAAGCTTGCTGCATCCTGCACAATCTCATGCGCACCAGCTACCCAGTCTTGCAGAACAGGCTTGTGGACCTTTGGCAAGGCAATGGGGACATGGAACCTAGGGAATGGAGGCAAGGGTGAAACCTGATAGACACTGAGGATGTGCAAGGCCCCAACAGAGCCTCACATGAAGCGAAGAAGCAGCATAACCTCCTGAGACACTAGTGCAACTCTCCAGCTGGAGCAGTGGAGTGGCAAGACAGGGTGGTAGATGCTTAATGGATGCTTCCTTCAGCCTGCCTCATCACACGGATGAGATTGGGCCTGTATGTTTGGTTGGCCTACAATGAACAGGGCATTTAATAAAGAGTTGTGTTTATGTTGACATGTGTGGATAATTATTACATTATTATTGATAATAAAGGGCCCTAGATGTGGAACCTGGGAGGGTGGACCATCCCGTCCCACTATGCTTGCACTGGAGGTTTATCTATCCCACAGCTATTACCCATCCCACTGATATCCCTGCCCATCCCACAGCTATCTTAACCCATCCCACAAGCATGCAAAGGCTTAAACCATTTCTAAAAGTTTCCACTAAGACTTTATTAAAAAAAAAAGAAATGAAGCAAGTGTGTGAATCAAAAATAGACTTTATTCACAACAAGCTATGAGACAAAAATGAGTCTCTGGCACTCCTCTTGGTCGCTCAGTCTCACGGGTGAAGGGTGCAGGTGCTGTGGAGGTGGCTGGTGCTGGAGTGCTTGTCATCAGCTCCTCCAGAAGCAGAAGCAGCAGAAGCCCCAGCCCCAGAAGAGCGAGCCTGTGCTGCAGAAGCCCCAGAAGAACCAGACTGAGGGCCAGGGGGTGGGATGGTAGCCCTGTCCCTCTTGCCAGGGCTGGCAGCAGATGGCTGAGGCTTGCTGTGCTTCCGCATGGTTGTGGGGTTGCTGGCTGGCAGGGAGACTGGCAGGAACCAAGGCTGGCAGGGAGGCTGGCAGGGAGGTTGGCAGGGAGGCTGGCAGGGAGGCAGGCAGCAAGGCTGGCAGGCAGACATGAACAAAGGCTGGCAGGAAGGCATGCAGCAAGGCTGGCAGGCAGACTGGCTGGCAGCAAGGCTTTCAGGAAGGCTGGCAGCAAGGCTGGCAGGGAGGCTGGCAGCAAGGCTGGCAGCAAGGCTGGTAGCAAGGCTGGCAGCAAGGCTGGCAGGCAGACATGCAGGCAGGGCAGGCAAGGCAGCCAATCCATCCGGAAGCAGGACTTTCCTCTGAATGGCGACCTGCTTCCGAGCTGCTTCCGTTGTATCTGCAGGGCTGATGCAATGCATCCTCCCCGCATGCGCAATTAATGCCAGGCATCCATTAGGCTTCCGCTGTGTATCCGCTGTGCATCCGCTTCATCCGTTCAGCGTCCGCTCTGCACCTGCTGTATCTGTTCCGTGTCTGCTTTGCTGAGGTCCCCCGGAAGCCTAGCGGATGCGCCATCCGCTCTCATCCGCTTCCATCTGCTGGGCTTCCGTTCTGCATCCGCTTTGCATCTGGCCTGCGTCCTCCCCGCGTCCGTGTTATCCGTTCCAGTTATGCAAATTTTTGCCCCTTTTGAGAGCGGATAACAGCTGATGGAACATTTTGCTTGTCCGCTGTGTCCTTTTTGCATCCGTTGGGCAGTGTGACATGGGCTTTAGAATGATGTTTTATAAAATTATAATTAATGGTTTAATAATCATATATACCTTGTCTGAAACATATTCTGGGTCAATAAGCAGCTGTAAAAGGTTTATATGAGATAAACTGCCTCTCTTCAGGCAAAACCCATCCAAGGGGATTAATTTTGCTTGTCAAAAGGTCACAAAAGTGGTTCAAATGACCCTGGAACAATGCAACCATCATAAATATGAATTAGTTGTCAAGTCTCTGAATTTTTATCATGTCAAAAGTGTGAAAGATGGATATAAATCATTTTTTTTCAGTGCTGTTGTAACTTTGAACAGAAACTAAATGAACTGTTGTTAATCAAGGACTACCTGTTGTTTCCTTGGTGACAGTGTGGAAGCAGTTTGTCTATTTATGTACCTCTGAACTCTAATTCTGCCTGTAGTCTTGAGATTTATTAGTGAAAATGCAGGAACAGGTCTAAATCTGTTTTTTCTGCCCAGTATTGATTGGCTAGGGAAAAAAATCAACTTCTATAAAGGACAGCTTGACAGCACATCTCTAATCTATGATTAATTGGCTAAGATCATCCTGGAATATCTTCTCATATATTTAATTTGAGGTGTTAGTTTTGAACCAGAGGTGGTATTCAGCAGGTACTACCAGTTCTGGAGAACCAGTAGCAGGAATTTTGAGTAGTTCAGAGAACTGGCAAATACCACCTCTGAGTTGCCCCCCCCCCCCATCTATTCTCTGCCTCCCAAAACCCAGCTGATCAGCTGGGTCTTCTTTGGTTGCCCTGCACAGGAGAATGGAGCTGGAAAGCAGGTTGGTGGGGTGGGGAGGGAATGGGGATTTTGCAGTATCTTTCCCCTGCCACACTCACCAAGCCAAGTCATGCCCATCAAGCCACGCCCACAGAACTAACAGCAAACTTTTTTGAATCCCACCACTGTTATGAACCATTCTGAGGCATCAACTCTACATTATGCAAAGGCTATTTATTGCATTCTTCCCTCCTGATGGAGTAACAATCAGGAATAACTTTAAATACTCACAAATGAAGAGAAAATCAATTGTGGGTCTGATTCTGTGTTACTTCTTTGGAGAAAAGTCTTATTGATCTCTGACTGAGGTATGTTGTTCTAAGATGCCCTGACAATGTTCTCTAGTTCTGATCTCCTGCTTGAGCATGGGGCTGGACTAGAAGACCTCCAAGGTCCCTTCAAGTTCTGTTTTGATTCTGATTTTACCACTACTCTGAATGTGAATCTGCAGAAGGTTGAAAGCATTCTCTAAGTTGGCATTTCTCAGCCTTGGCAGGTTTAAGATGTAAGGATTTCAACTCTTAGAAGATGTATAGACTTCAATGCAAAACAAGACTGGATTTCAATTCCCAGAATTCCCTAGCTAGCATGGATGCTCAGATTTACATTTCATGCTTTCTACCCTAAGCCATTCAAAATCACAGTTCTCACACCCATTCAATCAGGACTCTCTGCCTCCTTTCACTTCTGTTCATTTATTTGATTGCTCACCCGGCCATTAAGATCATCTCAGCTTTAAAAGCTCAGAATTACTGTCCGGGGAGTCACTAAGGCCTTATTGATGCCATACAGCTGGAAACATTAAAAAAATCACCCTGCAGCAGAATATTCACAATTTTCTCTAGGGGAGCATCGAAGGTCTAATAAGCCCAAACAAAGCATTTTGCCCAGAGAAGAGCAATATGTCATTATGTAACTGTGCCTTAGGAACACCTTAGGAAAGAAGAACTAAAATAAACGGAGGGGGGAAGGGGGAAATAGAGGGGGGAGGGGAGAAGGGAGAGAGAGAGAGAGAGAGAGAGAGGTGTTAAATGGCTGTAAGGCAAAATTAAAAGGTCTTCTGAATAGAGAAGGAGAAAGCAAATCCTGGAGGAAAACACACTTATTGGAATGGATTGCTAATAAGTAAGAATAAAGATGGTCCATTTTTTCTCCAGTGATTTAAGAAACCTTTTGAATTTTTTTTAAATGTCTCTGAAGCAAGCTAGAATATTAGACATGGATTCTTGATGTTGTTCCCTGTTCTCTCCCCTCATGTGAGAACAAGAGTCATAGCATAGATGTGCACTGAAAAAGAGTGAGCGAACTTGCAATAGTAATGGGTAATTAACTAGGCAATGTCATTCCCATGAGATGCTTGTTCATTCTGATTACAGTGGAACTTGGCCATGCAAAATCTCCACTTCTGCGTGTCTATTACTTCACCATTATTAAATGTAGATTTAATGTTTTAATTTATACCTTGGGGAATCATACCACATTATTCAAACTATTCCAAAGCCACCTGTCTCTTTACATTAAGATTGGATAGGAGAAGTATTAACTCAACTGTGCCCCCCTTAAAAAAATATCCCTCCAGTCACCCCATCTATTAATAGGGATGTAGTTTGACACTTGACAGCTGCAAGTGAATATTAAGGTTTGCTGAATTTTGTGTACAGTTCATATGACCTATAGTTTAGACTAGGTTTTCTTAGCTTTGGGAACTTTAAGATGTATGGACTTCAATCAAAATGTTGTTGGAAAATTCTTGGACTTTCCACACGTTTTACCATTCCCAAGTTAAAAAACATTGGTTTAGACCAGCTTTTTCTAATCTGATGCATTTAGGTGTTTTAAAACTATAATTCCCAGCATTCAGCTGAGAAAATTCTGGGAGTACAAACACATTTGGAATGCAGTTATTTGGAGAAGGTATTTATTCACATATGATCTACCAATGTCTCATAATATGTAATTTGATTTCTTGAAATTTCAACTTGCATTTCCCCCTCCTAGTTATTTTGGAGTGAGTCAGAGGTTGTATTCAGCAGGCTCTGACCAGTTCTGGAGAAATGGTAGCGGAAATTTTGGGTAGTTCAGAGAACTGGCAAATACCACCTCTGACTGGCCCTACCCCCATCTATTCTCTGCTTGCTGAGTCTCAGCTGACTGGTTGGGTCTTCTTTTGTTGCCCTGCATAGGAGAACAGGGCTGGAAAGTAGGTTGGTGGGGTGGAGAGGGAATGGGATTTTGCAGTATCCTTCTCCTGGAGTGGGGAGGGAATGGAGATTTTGCAGTAACCTTCCCCTGCAATACTCATTAAGCCATGGCCACAGAACATTAAAGTGAATTTACTGCCTTTCTTTTGCCCAAGTATTTTTTCAGGGTTTACATGGATATAGTCCAGAGAATAAATACATTGTGTTTAACATAGTTGAAAGGGACCTTGGAGGTCTTCTAGTCCAACCCCTTGCCAGGCAGGAAGACTGAGGATACCAAACTCTGAGTAGAAGTCCTAGGAAAGTTGTCAGAATAACAGAATAACACTTAGAAGGGACCTTGGGGGGAGCCCAACCATTTTAGAGAAATGGCTGTCCAGTCTTTTCTTAAAAGCCTGCAGTGTTGAATCATCCAGAGCTTCTGGTGGCAAACCGCTCCACTGGTTAATTGTTCTCACTGTCAGAATGTTTCTCCTTAGTCTTAGTTTGCTTCTCTTTTTGTTCAGTTTCCATCCATTGCTTCTTGTTTGCCTTCTGGTGCTTTGGAAAATACATTGCCCCCCTTCTTTCTGGCAACCCCTTAAAAGCCTGTTGCCTGTCCCACTCTTGAAAAAAGCATGAGAGCCATTTTCTCCTTTCAGTGGTCCATGAAAATACATCTATAGTATGTAGATAATAAAGTCAAAAAAAGGTGAACAACATTTTTACAGAACTATAGATAAGTTGAGACTGACAAGGAATGGCTGGGAGGGGAGGGGCAGGTGAAGCACCCTTTAACATAATTGACATTGAGTTGGTCATGTCCACCAAATCACATGATCACCAAACCACGCCAGCCAGTCATGTGATCACCAAGCCACACTGAACCAGCAAGCCATGCCCAACCAGTCACACGGCCATCAAGCCACACCCACAAATTAAGCCACGCCCACATAAACAGTTGTTAAGAAATTTGAATCCCACCTCTGGTGGTGCTCATCTCTCTTACAAAGCTGAAGAGCCAGCGCTGTCTGAAGGTCATGTGGCCAGCATGACTAAATGCCGAAGGTGCACAGAATGCTGTTACCTTCTCATCAATTTTTTCTACTTGCATTTGTACATGCTTTTGAACTGCTAGGTTGGCAGAAGCTGGGACAAGTAACAGGAGCTCACTCCGTAACATGGTGCTAGGGATTCAAACAACCAAATTGCCGACCTTTCTGATCAACAAGCTTAGCATCCTAGCCACTGAGCCACCGTGTCCAAGATTTCCCCTTTAATCCCCACCTTTATTTTCTCTTTGGCACTATTAAGGCTTTTCTTCCTTTTCATTCAAAGGTAAAACTCCAGATAATTTTAAAAAAGACTAGAATTATGGAAAACTGTACGAAATTATGATTAGATTTGAAACTGAAATTAAACCATGAATGCTTTATTTTATTTTAATCCTATTTATTGCATTCAGAAGAGATTGAGAGAATGTTTGAATTATATTGGAGAGTGTTTGGATCTGAACATCTCCCCAGAAAGATGGGCAATTCTTGATCTTTTCTATTGCTTTCCTGCAATTAGGTCAAAGCAAAATGAAAATAGAGAATTTAGCATAAAATAGTATAAAACACTATGTGGGGAGGTTGCTATTGTTAAGAGTTGCTTGAACAGGGAAGAATTCAGCATTAATCTTCACTTTATAATAGCAGTCTAATTATTTGTTAACTATCCTGCTTTGCACCATGAAAAAACGCATTGAGATCAAATTTACTCTGCAGCTTTCCTGGTTGAGGATGATTTAGTAAGCTTGGTTTACCATTGTTTTGGTTCAAACAGGAAATTTTTATTTTAAGGGAACAGTTTTCCTCTTTAAAACAAAGTTTTTCTTCATTGAATAAGGTGCTATTAAAACTAAATGAAATTCCTATTAAAAAAATGGGAGTTATTATGAGAATAATCACAATTACATTATATGATTAATGTTTTTAATGTTTCTAAAATTCTAAATTATTTTGTATTGTTGTTTTATGATATTAGCCAGAAGCACTTGACAGTGAAATATATAGTATAAATTTAATGAAATAAATAAGCAATATGTGGGCAAACTTAATTCATATTATTTCTTTCAAATATTCTAGAGAAGACAGCAACATTTTGCTAAATGTCTAATTTGTCTCCAGATAACCCCTGTCCAAGAACAGCAAATAAATAACTAAACTGTTCCACATTTTAACAAGAGATCTGAAAACCAATGAAAACAAGTTTTATCTTTGCTCATCTTGTAAAGCTGCTCAAATGATAGTGACATATGCTGGAAGTCTTTAATTTCTGGTTTTAGTTGGACCCATTTCAAGAAAGAAAGTTCATTTTTTCAAAATCTCTCTATCTCTTCCTGGGTAAGCAGCCCACATAACTGGTGGTAGATTCTTCAGGAAAGGAATAATAAACTGCTAGCCTGGATACCATTTTAATTCATTATGTATCCGAGCAGATCTGCAAAGCCTTCAAACGGAAATGATAACTCAGAGCTAATATCAAATATAGCTGGACTATAACTTCAAGCAGTGATTTTTGGATATTTCTCTGGATACTAAAAATACAAACTTAAATTGTTGGTTTAAAATATGACCTAATAATAATGCTGTCTCAGCATTTGCTTGAGGAGAGCCATCTTCTCACATTTTGAAACGTTTGCTAATGGAAGCTGTTCCAGGAAAACAGTTTTCCCCCCATATGGACAGATCCAGATTATGCACATCTGTCCTTGTTAAGATTACTTTCCTTTTGGAAGTGTAAACATTATGATTCTTGCTGGATAGGGAACTCCATTTTCCTTAATTGTTCGGTATAGCAAAACAGTCTTTTAAGTAAACATCTCATTTAAAATCTAATCAAATGTTACAGTTTTCTCCTCAAAAAATGTGCATTGAAAATGGCTATGCCCTGAACCAGTAGTAAGTCGAAATTCATGTTTATATTAAGCTAAGATCAACAGATTATTGTGTTTAATTTAATGGATAGGGTAAGTTTTTTTTTTTCATGTCTGGATAAACATATGTCAAGGATGGTTTTGTCTTGATTTATCCCAGTGCTAGTCCTACCATTAGGCAGAATGAGACAGCCATCTCAGGTGGCAGATACTGGGGCCAGTTATGACATCAAGGTGTTGAAGGACAGAGTGATGAGTGCCACATGGCTGGCGGTATGACCTCTAAGCTAATCTGTTGCCCTCCAGTGCTATGGAAGAGGCTGTCCTGTCACTAGTATTTAAATAAGATTCAACAACCAATCTATTTGGCTTCTGTTTGTTGGAATAGAAAGGCATTATCTTTGGGGGGGGGGAGTTGAGGCAGGAAGGGGTCTTTCAAACTGATCTTTAGGCAGAGCAAAAACCCAGATAATTTAAAAAGAGACTAGAACTATGGAAAATTGTATTAAATCACAGTTAGATGTGAAACTGAAATTAAACCATGAATAACAAACTTCAGAAAGGGGAACGCATGATGATACACAATCTAATTTGAACCACCTTGTCAAGAAGTGTGATACAACTTAATCCAGCCATAGGACTTGATGAATTGTCTTCGTTTGGCTGTTTTTTATTATCGTTTGGCTGTTTTTAAATCAAGAAAAAGTAATGTGACAAATCCCCAAATATAAAAATGTGTATGTTCTTTAGAAAAAGAAGAGCCTTATCAGTCTAAGGTGGTGCAGAATCAGGAGGAGACTGGTAGCCAATTTGTTAGTCAGAAAAGGTGTTACCTGTTACCTGAAAGGTGCAGCAAGTGACATCACTGTGTCCTGATGTCATTGCACAACTGACAGAATTTGTATGATGTGCACTATAATTTCATTATTACATGTTGGATGCCTGTGTTAGTATCATTTTTTAAAAAATCAGGATGGAAAATTTTGATAACTGCAATTGCCCCACTCGCTAATCTAAACTCATAGGTTTGAAGTAAGTATGGATTTTTCTTCTCCAACTTCTTGCTTAGGTCTGTTTCCTTTAAGAAAAAGGTAACATCATCAGGAAAAATGAATTCATCACAGGATGAATCAGCAGACCTTACATTTATTTATTTTATTTATTAAATAAATATATAGTCAATCAATTCACACTTGGTAACTCTTGGAGGCTTAAAGCATTAACTTTGAGGCTAAGGTTGAAACTCAAATGTGTGCATTACAAAATATTCATGCATATGTGTGTTTGTGATTAGAGAATGGGTTTCCATAGAAATAAGAACCTAGTTCTAAAAAGACCTTAAAAAGAAGACTTTTGTTTCTGAAAATTGGTAAGCAGAACATGAATGGTGCTCTAAATTTTAAATTCTAATTCGAAGTTCAATCCACCCTCACCCAAGACGAGGCACAAACACCTCTAACTACCTCAATTCCAGCTACAACTGGCCTTAAATGCAAGCTACTCAATGCAAGAAGCCTGGTGAATAAAATACCTGAATTTCTCCTCTTACTAAATATGGCTAAATTCGACATCATATTTGTCTGTGAAACATGGGTCAACACATCTCTCCATTACCACAGTAAGAGACTATCATGTTTACCAATCAGATCATGAAATCCATAGAGGAGGTGGTGTTGCTATCTTCTATAAGAAGTCCTGACATCTAAAAAACATCCAAGTTACCCAGGATCATGCTCTTCCTGAGACCATCATCTGTGAACTGTCCTTAAATATCACATTTCAATTCTTGCTATGTTACAGAGCCCCTGATTATGACATTGAACATGTAAACAAGCTAAATTCACTACTAATATGAGCAACATCCTGCCCACATGCCTTTATCTTTCTTGGTGACTTCAATCTACCTCATATTAACTGGACCCTAAACAAATGTAAAACTGAACCTATACATGCAACCTTCTACAATGGTGTAACAAATCTGGGACTGGAATAACGAGTAACCAACAATACTAGACTTAACAACTGCCTTGATCTCATCTCCTGCAATAGTTTGAATTCAATTTACAGAATGCTAATTAAAGAACCCTTTTCCAACAGTGACCACAACATGATTGACTTTTGTCTCAACATACATCCACACAGAAATCATCATAACGATGGGATCCCCAATTATAACTTCAAAAAAGGCAACTATGATCTTATAGACAACAATCTCTCATCCCTTGATTGGCAATTTCTATTCACTGTTGACCATTATAACATATTTTTACTTGAAGTCAAAAGAGTCAATAAATTATACCTACCAATAACAACTCCCAAAACAAGAAAAAACAGATTACCTATAACAATAAGGAAGCTTCAATCCAAAAAGAGATCACTTTGGTGGAAAAACAAATCTGGTCACATTGCCAACTTCAAAAGCTGATAAAAAAGTTATGCCACCAGATAAAGACTGAATGCACCAATTATCACATTAAACAAAAGGAAAACCTTCTATGCACCAATTCCACCTGCGCTTTCTATAATTTTGTAAACAACAAACTAAAATACTCAAGGTCCATCCCACCCCTGAAAGGACCTAATAGCAAAGATTGTAACGAAGACACCATTAAAGCCAACTTATTTAACACATTCTTTGGCTCAGTATTTCTAAACAGCAATGGATCTTGCCCAGTATTTCCTTGTTGAATCACAGACAACTACAATGATCTAATACAAATCAATTTTACAGAAGACAATGTTGAAAAAGCACTACGCAATTGAAAACTATCTCTATCTATTGGACCGGATGGAGTATGTGCCTACTTCTTAAAAAAGCTATCCACTGCCATAGCTGAACCTCTAAGCATAATCTTTGAAAAATCTTTCAGGACCAGCTCCTTGCCAAACCCATGGTCACAAGCCATGGTCATCCCCATCTTCAAAAAGGGAGACCCCAGCCTAGTTGAAAATTACAGATCAATCTCTTTATGCTGCATCACCTGTAAAGTTATGGAATCAATTATTTACCAATCCATTATCCCCCACTTAGAGACAAACAACCTACTCTCTAATGAACAATTTGGTTTCAGAAAAAAGCTATCTGCAACTCTTACACTGCAAAAACAAATAGACTACATAGTTCGATCAGGGCAAAGCAATAGATGCAATCTACATAGACTTCTGTAAAGCCTTTGATTCCATGGTAGATGACAAACTACTCCTAAAACTAAAATCTTAGGTATCTCTGGACACCTGCATAACTGGATAGAAGCATTCCTGTCAAACAGATAACAAATGGTCAAAATGGGGAGCATCCTATCAAATTCTATATCTGTCAACAGTGGTGTCCCCCCAAGGCAGTGTTCTTGGACCAATTCTCTTTATACTCTACATAAATGACCTCTGTGATCATATTAAGAGCAACTGCATTCTCTTTGTTGATGATGTAAAGCTGTTCAACACCACCGACAATACTGCTACCCTTCAAAAAGACCTCGACTATGTGTCAGAATGGTCAAACAAATGGCAACTTCAAATCTCAACAAATAAATACTCTGTCTTACATATTGGCTAAAAAAATCAGAAAATAAAATACAAGCTGAATAGTCAAGACTTTGTTGAGGATCCAAATTCTGTCAAGGACCTTGGAGTACTCATCTCTAATGATCTAAGTGCTAGAGCCCATTGTAACTACATAGCGAAAAAAACATTAAGAGTTGTTAATAGCTTTTTCTCTGGTAATATCACACTACTAATCATAGCATACAAAACATTTGCTGGACCAATACTCAAATACAGCTCATCAGTCTGGAACCTGCATTATGTATCTGATATTAACACAGTTGAGAAAGTCCAGAAATATTTCACAAGAAGAGTTCTCACCTCCTCTACTCATAGCAGAAAACCTTATGCCGCCAGACTTGAAATTCTAGATCTAGAATACTAGAACTATGCCGCCTTTGGTCCGATCTAAGTATAGTATAAAATTATACATTGCAATGTCCTACTTGTCAATGAATACTTCAGCTTCAACCATAAGAATACTGGAGCAAACTATAGATACAAACTCAAGGTTAATTGCACTAAACTTAGCTGCAGGAAATACAACTTCAGCAATAGAGTGGTCAATGTCTGGAAAACTCTACCTGACTCTGTGGTTTTTCTCCCCAAATCCCAAAAACTTTAACCTTAGACTGTCTATTACTGATCTCACCCCTTTCCTAAGAGGGCTGTAGGGGGCATGCATAAGTGCACTAACGTGCCTACCATCCCTGTCTTATTGTTTCTTTTTATTTTTCTAATATGTATCCATTTTATGTATTCCTAATTATGTTTATACTTATACCTGTTATCTTGTAAGCGATTGACAAATCAAATAAATAAATAAAGAAATTCCTGAAAAGCTGAACCCGGAATCATCATTATATTATAGCACCTAACTTTGCTGGTGTGCAACTTACTCTTATATAATGAAATGTTAGCATTTTAACTCATCCTGGACTCTGATTTTAGAACTCTGCTTTTGTCTAGTTTCTCACCTTCAGCCTCATGCAGGGATCTTGGCTAGCTTCTGATCCTGTTGTGCATTATTATTTTTGCATAATTGCATCAATTATTTATTCCTTGAACAGCCTATTCACCCAGATAACCTGGCTAGAACAACAGAACTGGAAAGCAGTTTTGTCTCTTAACTGCTTGCTTGTCCAAGCTACCAAAGTAGTTATTCCAATGGTAGCCAGAATATCTATGACAGTTTGCTCATGAAGAACCATTATTATACCAGAAAACATAACTCAGTATATGAAATTTGATAGTACATAATCATGGAAATGGCATAATTTTGACTTTCTATTGAGTTGGATCAATGTCTTTGCAGAAACAGAAGGAGGGAAAAATGGTTTCCAGTAGTCCTTAACCATATGGCCCTATAAAGAATTTCCCATGTCTTCACTGCCACAAGATTATATTATTTGTTTGTCTGCTTGTTTGTTTATTTATGCATTTATAACCTACTTCTTCTGAGTTTACAAGATGATTTCCACAAGGTTATCTCCTTATTTTATAAGAAGAACATGGTTACACAAGAGATATTAAGTGATTGAAGCCTTAAAATCATCCAATAGGTTCTATTTGGATATTTTAAGTTCTGTAATGCAATGACTCTTAATATCTATCAAAAGAAAGTGGACATCATTTGACCTAAATCATAATCAACTGGAAAATATATTTCTACCTTCAGCTGTCAATGATAGAGAATTCAGAGATTAATTCCAATATCGAAGGGGCAGCAATAAAGAAGAGTGAGTCAACCTATTTTCCAAAGCACCAAATGGCAAGATAAGAAACAATGGATATAAACTAAATCAAGGAGAAATTTCCTGAGAGTGAGAACAATTAATCAGTAGAACAATGCCTCCAGAAATTGTGGGTGTTCCAACACTGGAAGTTTTAAAGAAGAGATTGGACAATTATTTGTTGCAAATGGTGTATGGTTTTTTGCTTGAGAAGGGTTTGACTAGAAGAACTCTAAGGTTCCTTCCAACTTTATTATTCTATTCTATGTCAAAGAAGAGATAAATGATTGAGAAGCTCAGGATATGGGTGTAGCAATGGCAGGGATTAAAAATCATACCTATTTGGTACTAGACTCTTATACTTCATATGGTGAAACTGACTCAAGTTGGTTAAAGTAAATGAAAGAGAGAGAAAAATATCCAGCACAGACAGATAGAAAAACAACAACAATGCATTTTGTATGTCCCAAATAAAAGATATAAGGGATTAAACATAGATAAATTATGAAAGGATGCTCATCATGAGTCATTTTTTGTTTTATGAACTCAAAATGTTCATGGGAGCTTCCACTTTGAAACAAGTAAAGGAGAACCTCTAAGACAATAGTTGTCACTGTCTTCATTATGAACCACCATGGCACAGTTTGTTAGGGTGCAGTACTGCAAGCTATTCTACTGACTGCTGGCTGCCTGCAATTTTGCAGTTCAAATGCCACCAGGCTCAAAGTTGACTCAGCCTTCCAATCTTCCAAGATGGGTAAAATGAGGACCCAAATTGTTGGGGGCAATATGCTGACTCTGTATACCATTTAGACAGAGATTTAAAGTATTGTAAAGTGGTATATAAGTCTAAGTATATTGCTAACTGCTATTACCTTGGAAAGGTCTTTGTGGTAATCTTTGGATTTTCCATCATCGCAAACCTGCAAGGATGGTTAAGCTGTGAGATGAAGGTTTGGTTGAAATCTCTAGCCAAGTGAGTTAGATGAGGTGCTGATCTAGAAAATGGGCATCCGTTCAGCTAGAAATGAGTCACCAGAATTTGAAATGATAAAAAATGAGTCAGCAGAACTTGAACTGGTCAAAAACAATAAAATAACTCCTTTTCTTGAAGACTTATCAAGAAGTAAAGAAATATGAAATCTTTCACCAGTTGGCTATGGCATTTTGCTTAGTATTTTGATGCATTTTCTTAAAAAAATAAAACAAAACAAATCTCCTTTCCTCCTCCATATTATTATATTGATTTTCTTCTCTCTCTGGAGAATTTCAGATTAATTTGTAATTAAACACATACAGAAGAGATGATGAAGAAATAACCTAATTATATACTAAATAGATGCCCTGAGGCTGTCGTCCAATTATTTCAGCCACTGAAATGATTTAAACAAACAACAAACAAATACCCAGTCTTTTCCTTTCATTGTGAGATTTAATTTTAGTTTGCCATCACATTCTCTAACTCTGTTTTATTCAGTGAAGTGATTTCAAAATATGCATTTAGCATCCATACAAAGGAAACAGATAACAAGCAAATAACAAATGCAAATGATAATTTTGGTCATTGTTTCTGAGTTAAAGGCATGCATATCCTATAACCAGTATGCAGGAGGGAAGCAGAAGCAATGAGTGAATTAGTGTGGCGTTTATATCCCCAAAGACCTTAATTATTTGCAATTATGCATTGTATAAACAATTATATATGCATTGCATATACAATTATGCATTGTATAAATCCAACTCATTCTGCAGCACTCACTTTCACTCTGAAGTTGTTTAGAAGATGAACAGAGATCCAAAAGCTCTGTGCTTGTCTTTCTTCTGTTTTTTTTTTTTAAATGTGTTGCATGTGTACAGGAAAAAGAAAAGGAAGGAAGGAAGAAAAATTCAGATGGAATGCATTTCTCTTAGGAGAAAGGTGGTTTGATAATTGAAGCATACCAGCTTATTCTCTTCCTCCTTTCTCAAATGGCCTGGTGCTACTAATCAAAACTGACCACTCTAACCAACAATTTTCATCATTCCATCATATGCCAAAGGAGATGACATCACAAGGCCTGCAAAATATTACATGGGCTGTCTTTAGAGTTCAGGCAACTCTGATTTACTGTGAATTTATCAGTTGTGATAATTTCATCTGTGAGCATAAAATATTTTGTGGTTATTTTAGTCAAGGCAGTTTAGTAATGGCCCTCATAAATGGAAAGAAATGAGAGATTAGCAACTGAAAAGTTATGTACTTCTGGTCTTGTTTATTTCCTCATGCAAAAATAGATGACAGAATCAGGATCACTATTATAATTTAGACACAAGGAATGTATCTGAAGAAACACCATGAAGTAAGAGAAAGAAGGCAGAAAGAGAGATGACAACAGGAATGGCTCTCTGGATGAGGTCAAAAATTCATCATGAGGAGAGTGCATAGGGTTAGGTATGTTCAGTGTTGTGTGGGGATATTGAAGGTTTGGATTCTATGTAATGTTGGTCTGGAGATCAAACTCAGTTTCAGTTGAAACTGAGGGTTTCAGTTTCAGGGTTTCAGTTGAGGGTCACATCAGGGTTTAGTATGACCTAGGGAGGCTGGGGGGCATGGCCATGGTGTATATGGCCAACTCAACATCACTTGAATTAAGGGTGCCTGCATGGGCCTCCTGCATTGCTCTGCCAGCAAAAATAGAGCTTGGGAGAACTGTGGTGTGGCCCTCCTGAGTTCTGTTTTTGACTGTGATAGAATGCTACAGCACTCTGTCAGTGAAAATTGAGCTCAGGAAGGCCAAGGGCTCCGTTCCACTGACAAAGGAACCACAGGACAGTCATTTGCTATTTCCAGAGTGGCCCCATGGGTCAGATCTAAGCATCCCACTGGCCTTGAGTTTGATACCATTGATCTAGAGGTTCTTCAAAGTATCTTTCGGTTTATGATTCTGGTTGCATTTATATCCACATTTTTGCAATTAAGGCACACTGAAGTCTGTGAAACATACTTCTCTGCATTGTTTGCCTGTGAGATAATGTACTGAGGATAAAATATTATTTGCTGAACATAAAATTATGGATAAGACTTGTTAAGCCTGGGTTCCCCAACCAGGGTTAGGTAGACAAGCTAAACAGAATGTGCAGCGTTAGTCAGATAGGCACACAGAGTGAGCTAAGCTTGTATGTTTATTAACATACAGTAAAAATAACAGATACGCTTGTGCTATCAAGAATATAGTTTATTCCATTATAAGTTCATAGCATAGTCAAATAACAGTCCAATAGTCATGTATCAAGTAGTCAGTCCATTCAGGGATATTCAGTTAGCAAAGTCCATGTAGAATATCCTATGTCAGTTCACTTACAAATCAGTCCTTTGTTGTCTCTCCCGTTCGAGCAATGCAGTCTTGATTCCAAGCAGTAATCAGGGATCATCAAAGCCAGAGTGAGCAAGCTGTAGACTTGCTACTTTTATAGTGTTTTCATAACCACTCCCTTAATTACTATTCCACAGTTAAAGCTGCAGACACTTTAACATACACAACTATGATTCATAGTTATTATTTCACCTAAACCAGTTAGGGTAAACAATGTTATCCCTAACATTCTCCCCTTTTAGGTTAAATAATAACTATGAATCATTTACATCTTTAAATTATATTTTTCACAACTTTCTTTAAACTTAATTGCTCCTTGAGCTTTTGTAAATTGGTCTGCAATGTTTTCTTCTGTCATGCAGTATTCCAATTTAATTATTCCATTTTTCACTGATTCTCTTACATTTAAATATCTTAAATCAGTATGTTTTGATCTAGTTTTTACAGCAATACTAGTAGCTAACTTTATAGCTGCTTGGTTATCCTCGTACACAATAATGGAATCTTTTACAGTTATACTCATGTCTAATAATAACTGTTTATAGAAAATCAAGTCAGTGCATAATAATGACAGACATGAAAATTCAGCTTCCATCGTGGACAAGCTAATATGCTGTTGTCTGAATGACCTCCACCCTATTAGTGTCTTACCAAATAATATAGCCATCCCAGATGTTGATTTTCTAGTGTTTATATCAGTTGCAAAACTTGCATCTGCATAGGCACTAAGACTCAAATCACCCTTTGGTTCTATATACAATGCATGGTTCATTGTTCCTTTAAGATATCTTAATATTCTTTTTAAGGATTGCCAATGACATTGTTTTGGATCTGAATTAAAATGTGCCAGCTGATTTACACTATAAGCTATATCTGGCCTTGACCAATTGCTTATATATGATAAGCTACCAATCAAAGATTGATATATGGACTTATCAAATTTGGGACTTTGATCATTAGTTTGGCAAACTTCCTGACTCATTGGAGTCTTTGCCAGTTTATAAAGTTCCATTTTATACGTTTTAATTAATTGGCAAATTTTATCTTCTTGAGATATCTTAAAACCATTATTTGTTTTATTAATTGTCAATCCTAGATACCTTTTAATTTCACCTAAATGCTTTAATTTTATCTTTTTGGCTAATAATGATATAATCTCATTAGCTTCATTATTAGTCTTAGTTATCAAAGCAATATCATCTGTAAATAATAACAATAATGACACCGTTCCATTATTTTCTCTTTTAAACACACACGAATCTGCTAAACCAGATTTAAAACCTATATTGTTTAACTCTTTCACAATATATTGGTTCCACTCAAACCCAGATTGTTTTAACCCATAAAGACTCTTTTTGAGTTTCCAACAATCATTACTATTTACTTTATTGTCTTTTATACCAATTGGTTTTCTTAAATATATAGTGTGCTGCAATGGTGCATGTAGATAAGCAGTTTCTACATCTAAATGGTTAATGACATAGTTTTTCTTAGCTGCCCACACTAATGCTGCTCTTAAAGATGTAGCTTTAAGGTTTGGTGCAAAAACTTCATCGTAATCAGATGCAGTTTGATTAAATCCTTGAGCTACTAACCTAGCTTTATGGGTAACAGTCCCATCATTTCCAGTTTTTACTTTAAATATCCATTTGCACCCAATGGATTTTTCTCCTGGAGGTAATTTGGCATCTTCATACACTTTCATTACCTTTAATGAATTTAGTTCTTTTTCCATTGCCTTTTGCCAATTCTCCTGATCCTTAGCAGGATACATCCTAAGTTCATCTACACTAGTTGGAACTTTAGTTACTTGGCAAACTATACTTGCTTGATACCTATCAGGTGGTCTAGTTACACGTGTAGTACGTCTAGGTATTATAGGACTTACAGGTGGACTTTCATTTATTAATTGTTCTTGATTATGTAACTCTTCCTGATCAACTATTTCCTCTTGTTCTGGTCCTATTTGCTCTTCGTGGACTTCTTTTTTAATTGGACTCTTTTTATAGCTAATCTGATCTTTCTGCCTTTTGTAGGGTTCAATAATTACTTCATTATTTAAATCTTGCTCTAATCTATTCAATCCTATATGTTCTAGGAATTTTGCACTAGCACTGGTGTAAACTCTAGATGTACCTGGTTCCCAGAATCTATAAGATCTATGATTAGATGTATATCCTACAAAAAATAATCTTTTAGCTCTATGCTGTCCTTTGTGTCTAAGTTGTGTAGGGATATGCACCCATGCTGGTTCTCAAAATGTGTGCATGTAACTTAAATCAGGTTTTGTACCATGCCACAGTGTGAATGGTAATTCACCTGTTGTTGAATTAACAACATTATTTAATATATGATTACCACACATTATTGCTTCTCCCCATAAATTGTCAGGTAATCCTGAATCAGACATCATAGTTCGTGCCATTGATTGTAATGTTTGGCCTCTTCTCTCTATAAAGGCATTATGTTGTGGCCTATATGGTGCAGACATTTTATGTTGAATACCTAACATTCTTAGTCTGTTCTGAAATGTATTATTTGTAAATTCTGTACCATTATCTGTGATGAGAGTTACTAATTTCTTTTTAGTTTTTCTTTCCGCAAATTTTATCCAATTAAATAGATTTTGATATGTTTCAGTTTTGCTCTTCATTAAATAGCAAAACCCATATCTAGAATAGTGGTCCATTATACTTAGTATGTGGCGAGCTCCTCCTACACTTGGTTTTTTCGGATCTATTAAATCAGCAAATACTACATCTAAAGGCTCTTTAGTAGTAAATCCATCAACTCTATTAACCGGTATAACCCTGCTCTTACTTTGATTACAGGCATTACATTGCAAGATTTCAAACTTATTCCCTTAGATAATTCAACAGTTTTCTTAAGCATTTTAAAATTTAAATGCCCTAGCCTTCGATGTAACAAGTGAATACATTCGTCATGAGGTTTCTTATTTTCATAAATTGTGTTAGCCACCTTTAAACCATCATCATTTAACACATATAATCCACCTCTTAAAGATGCAGTAATTCTCTTATCTTCTTTTTCAATTATACAGTTATCTCCCCTAAATGTAACTACATATCCTAGTTTAACCAAAATTCTAACTGAAATTAAATTAAACTTAAGTTGTGGTATATATAACATTTTTACATTCTCTTTTATAAAAGAACAATATGCTATACCTTGACCTTTAGCTTTCAGTTTCCAGCCATTGGCTAACGATATCTGCTGTGTACTCTGGGACATTTTAATAAAATTTTTGTTATCATTTGTTATACAATGGGATGCCCCACTGTGAACCACCCATAAATTATTTTTTACAGCTCCGTTAGTATACATGGCTAACTCTAAATTTTTATTTAGTCTTTGATGATTTTTAGTATTCTGGCCAGCGTTCTGGCGCTTTGCCTTTTTACAAAATCTTGCCAAATGTCCTCTTCCTCCACAATTAAAACACTTTTTAATTGCGTATGCAGTAGGAGATTCATTATCTTCTTTTTGTGGTTGCTCCCTCCTTAATTCATCTCTTTCATGCCTTCTTCTGGCCTCTTCGATCAATCTGCCAGTTATATCAGTTAAAGTTAAATTGTCCTTTGGCAAAATTTCAAGTGAAATTACGTAGTTATCATAACTTTCATCAAGGGAAGATAGAATTATGTAAATTTGGTGTAGTTCAGAGAAAATAAGTTCTTTCTCGTGGAGTTCTTTAAAAATGCTTTGCATAGTTTTTAAATGACTCAGCATATCACCATTTGTTTGGAGATGCGTCCTGAAAAGCTTCCGTGTTAGATTTATGTGAGCACCAACATTATCTCGAACATAAATCCTCTTCTGCTTCTGCCAACACCCAACAGCCGTTTTCTCTCCGTGGATATAAACAAGCTGTTGATCAGTTAAGGTTAACCCAATTATGCAAATGGCTTGTTGATTTTTATGCATAAATTCTTCTATCTTTAGTCTGTCTTCCTCATCCTCTGGATCCCATTCTTCTACGTTTGGTGGATTTTCAATTATGTTCCAGAGACTTTCTCTTCATAGAAGTAGACTACATTTTGTAGACCATGATACATAGTTTGTTCCATCCAGCTTGGATATAAGGGACAAACTTTGGAGATTGACTTGTGCCATATTTTCTTATATGGATATAAAAATATAATTAATAAAACACAGCTGTCTGTTTACTGTAATGTATAACAACACAAACTCTCACTTTTTACATAAATCTGTTTTATCCTATTTAAACTGACTTTGCAGCCTCTGGGCCCATAACCAGTGTTAAGCCTGGGTTCCCCAACCAGGTTTAGGTAGACAAGCTAAACAGAATGTGCAGCGTTAGTCAGATAGGCACACAGATAAATGAGTGAGCTAAGCTTGTATGTTTATTAACATACAGTAAAAATAACAGATACGCTTGTGCTATCAAGAATATAGTTTATTCCATTATAAGTTCATAGCATAGTCAAATAACAGTCCAATAGTCATGTATCAAGTAGTCAGTCCATTCAGGGATATTCAGTTAGCAAAGTCCATGTAGAATATCCTATGTCAGTTCACTTACAAATCAGTCCTTTGTTGTCTCTCCCGTTCGAGCAATGCAGTCTTGATTCCAAGCAGTAATCAGGGATCATCAAAGCCAGAGTGAGCAAGCTGTAGACTTGCTACTTTTATATTGTTTTCATAACCACTCCCTTAATTACTTTTCCACAGTTAAAGCTGCAGACACTTTAACATACACAACTATGATTCATAGTTATTATTTCACCTAAACCAGTTAGGGTAAACAATGTTATCCCTAACAAGACTACATTACCATTTTCATTCAATGAATAGTCATGATTTAAATTTTAAAGTGATGTCTTTGTCCTTAATTAAATGTATATGGAGATTCTCAGCCATCCAGATCATGGTTATCCCAAAGGTGCTTTTTCAAGAGACAAGTGGACTTTCTGTTTTTTCTTTGAAGATTGTTCTATCTGGAAAGAAGCGCATGAGACTGCGTTCCAAACAACAACTCTTTATTTCAAACCGCTAGGTAAAGAAACGGAACATAGCCCAAGCTGCGGCAGCCCTTTATATAGCAGCTAGCCTGCTGGCTTGTGACCAATGACAGTTATTTAATTCTTCCCGCCGTTTGGTGGCTTCCCGGATTGGTTCCTAGTGAACCAATCCCTAAGTGGCCTTTTCGGCCAATCAGAATGAAGTACTTGGAACCTACCAAGTTCCATACAGAACAAAGATATTTTGCTTTTCATCCAAGAAGTTCTTTAGCTCAGAGCTGGAGAAGCTTCTTGGACGAGAAGTGAAATGTCTTCTAAGAAAAACCAGAAAGTCCAGTTGCTTCTTGAAAAAAGCACCTTTGCGCTGACCTTAACTATTTTATAAGATTTGGAGAAGAACAAATTAAACAGTAAGAAGCATGATAATCCTGGAACAAAAATGAGCATTAACTTCATATCCCCTAGGAAACTTCAGTCTAGATGGATCTCTGTGCAGGATTGTCAGATGTTCCATTGTCTTTGAGAAGGCTTTATGCTAATGTCACATTGAACATGACCCTACTCTTCTTCCATTTGTTTAGAGCAAAGGCAGCATAGCATCAAAGTAGATGCTGTCTGTTTTATCCACTGATGTTACAAATTGGAAAATTTCTTTCTTTGGACTTATCTCCACCATTTACATCCCATCTTCTCTCCAACTCAAGATAATGTATAAGATTTTCCTAATGTGTGAGCACATGCATAGGAGCCTGTGTGGTACAAGGTGATAATAGAATATCCAATGATGACACATGTATATGGATGGTGTTATCATACAAATGTATTTTTGTCAGATGTGGGAATGCAAGACCTTAGTGTTCTGTTCTTGCAGACATTTCATTACCCAATAAGTAACATCATCAGTGCTGGGAGGGAGTGGGGTTTACTTTATTTTTAGATACTACAGACTTGCCTTGTTAGTGTTTGTGAGATTATCCTTGATTAAACTGTTGTTTATTGTTGGATTGTTTGTCTGAATTTGTAGTTGGCCTGCTGTTTACTGCTTGATTGCTGATCTAGTGTTACTATTGGGTTAATCTCTGCTTATCTGAGTATTGAATGATGATAAAGAGGTAACTTTTAGCTTTTTGATTGCCTTTTTTGAAGAGTATGTAGATTTTTATCTTTATATTCCTGATGATGTTACCTTGTTGGATAAGAAAAGAAAACAAGAAAACAACCAATCTCAGAGAGTACCAAGGGGCTCACGGGTCAATCTTGAGCTACAAACATTCTCTTCTGTTGGTGTTTATGTGAGATGTAGACAGTCATCAAGTGTCATTGCATTTTGCTCCATAGGGCAGTGAGCCTATATGTTCTACTTTTCTAAAACATTTGTGAGATAGATTAAAATGAAAATATGATAGTTCAGAGTCCCACAGACTGCTTCAAAATGTAACAAGACCTGAAATTTGGTCTTCTTGATAACTAGTACTTTACCACAATGATATTTATAAGTAATTTTCTTGGTAGTTTTTGTTTTTTAAAAAATACAACATTCTTTTTCAATATTTTCTACTTCAATTGCAGCCATTAAAAGAAGATTGAACATTCATAACCAAGTAATGCATACACACAATTTGGAATGATTGGTAAGATTCAACGTTAGTTTCTGCGTTAGTCATAATGAAATAACTACTGAAAAAGATGAATCAGATTAAAGTGGAAATTACAACTATTATCACTTTCCATTGTGCTTAAATGTGTTCACGCTGGTTACTGTGATTTTTGTTCCACCTTTTGTACCCTTTTCCATGTTATGAAATGGGTAACTTTTTAAATTGACCATAGCTGTCTTTCTCACAGCCATTTTGTGGTTTTTGTTTTTAAATAAGGGCAGCATTTCACAATTCACCATGTGCCATTGGCTTAAAAAAGGAGAATACTTTTTAGCATGGGAAATATCTTCTGAAGATATTTCTTCAAAATATCACTGAAAGTTGAAACAATGCTTTGGAATATTTTGAAAAATATTTCCAAAATGGTGAACCAGGTTAGGAGCAGAAATCTGCCATCTTTGCACACCATACATCCATATTTGTCTCAGTGCCTTGTTAAATTATAATTTACATTTGAAGAACAGGGCCTGTTTCTCCCAACTGAATGAATATCCATGCCTTTTATGGTTTGTTACAGAGCACTGGAAAAATCTATTCTGAATGACCCTTTCCTTTCTTAAAAACAAATGTTTCAAAAGTAGAGTTGCACATATATTTTAAATGGAAAATACAGATGTCCTAGAAATGCATATGTGGGCTGTTATTTCAATACATTCAAGGCTAAACTCCAGTGGGACTACTCTAAAGTAAATGGCTTGGAGAATATCCTGTTTCTGCCTTCCTAAATAGGGTTGACATTATATGAAAAGTTTATTAAAAACACTGCAGTTAGTTTGTGGGGTGGGTCAAGGGTTGTTGTTTTTGCAAATTTTTATTTTTCTGGGACACAATTTCTTTCACTGGGGGGAGAGGTTTGCTAAACTTTTAAAAGGTTTTTAATCATTATTATTTGTAGGGTTTGGGGAGGCACACTTAGGGTGCATTGAGGCTAGTCCATTTTCTTCTTTCAGCAGTGCGTCTATGTTCCATTTGTGCTGTGTTTAGATTAGTGCAGACACAAATTTCCTCTGTCTCACAGCCAGTCATGAATCATTGAGAAACGGAGCTGCTGCCCCATCAGGAAAAACTGACAAATCCCAGCTTTAAAATAACAAGTGCTTGACAGCTCAGTTTACAAAATAGCAGATTGCAGCTACACAGCACAACTCAGCTACGGATGACATAATAATGACACACTTAAGACTTATTTAGTCTTTTTTCTTCCTGCTATAATTTCCAATAAATAAAACTGCCGAAAACAGGGGAACCATTGTTCCCTATACAGTTCAATTTTCTATGCTTACCAAACACCCTACAGTTTGCCCCGCAAAAGCCAGGGCCTGGGAATTGTAATTGGAACATCATTTCCTGGTGGAAATTAATTAATTCTGAAATGTTGAGGGAACTTTTTTGACCCTCACTATTTTCTTTTAAAAAGTCATTTGGTGATGAGTTCTTAATAGACTGGAAACATTTTTTTCTTCAGAATGTCTGTTGGTGTATGTATGTGAATGCATAGTTCTGTTCCTTATGGGAATAGATATTCCAAAAATAGACTTGTAAGTTTCGAAGTGGTGTAGAATAATCCAACTCACATGATTTTAGTCTGAAACAAACAAAAAAGCCAGAAGAAATAATTTTTCTCTTTCTATTTACCTGTCAGATAATTTCATATATGAAATTAAGTTTTTCATCCCCCTAGTACAATTTTCCTCTTGTAAATTATTAATGAATATATTAAAAATTAAAATAAAACATGCACACACATATACACATACATATGCATACACACAACACAAAAATACAAATAATTTGTTCTGGGAATGAAAGAGTTTTAGAAAAGGTTTCAGAGAATAGAATAGCAGAGTGTGTCTATAGGGAATGATAAAGGTCAGTTGTATCTATGCTAAGCCTGTGGTGGAGTTTTCCTTAATAAATTGATAACATATTGGTTACATTACATAATTTTGTATAGCCATATAGTTGCATGAGTGATAATACTTTAATAGTACTTATCAATGGTACCTTTAACTTTAAACAAAAGTAGAAAATTGAATGCCACAAGAAGAGCAGCATCCACAAAATATGTTTTTTTAAAAAGTAGAAATGGCAGCCATGATGGTTATATGAATGCATATTTTTTTTATATGCATATCATATGCAACATACATTTAAAAAAAACACTTGGTGGGCCTTTGATGGCACTTTTATGGTTACCATACTTACATTTTTGACTATAATGTGTGAACATTCTTTGCACAGGGATATATCCTGGACCCCATGTTTCTTAATGTTTTCCTTAATGTCTTGAAAAAGGTAGCTGAAGAAATGCTGATAGAGTTTCAAGGTGAAGAAAGTTAAGAGGAGTGGCTGATAGTTTCAAATGAAAAGGGGAAGATTTAAAAAGATCTTAAAAGGGATGGAATAAGATGGAATTTAGTGGAAAGAAATGTAAAGATTTGCAGCTAGGGGGGCGAAATGTGAGGGACATGTACAGGTAAACCACGAAGAAAAAGTATGCATTTATCAACTGTTTGAATTTACAACAGCATCGAGTGCAGTAGCTTAAGAGTCCTCCACAAATTACCATAACAACATCTCCAAAGTCATGTGATCAGAATTTGGGCGATTGGCAAACAGCTTATATTTATGAAAGCAGCAGATTCACGTGGTTGCCATTTGTGACCTTAGCAACTGAAATTATAATCCCAGTTATGGTCAGTAGGCTATAGAAATTATCCGGCTTGACAATAATTCATATTTAAAGGATCTGGGTTTCCCTTCAATCACAAGTTAACCATGAGTCAACAATGATGCAGTTACTAATGCATCAAAATTGCATTAACAGAGGGATACAATCAAGATCAAGGGAGGTACTAATACCATTCCATAAAGTCTCAGTAAGACCACGCCTAGAGTACTGCAACCAGTTTTGGTCACCACATTATAAAAAAGATGTTGAGACTCTAGAAAAAGTACAGAGAAGAGCAACCAGGATGATTAGGGGACTGGAAACTAAAACTTTTGAAGAACAGTTGCAGGAACTGGGCTTCACTCGTCTGGTGAAGAGAAGGACCTGGGGAAATATTCTATATTAGCATACTTGAAATACCCCAATCTGATTGGTCCAGAAATACTACAAACTGATTGGTTGAAGGAAGCGCTGTGATTGGCTCACTCTGAATCAACCGTGATTGGCCGGGCCAATTGCGGGAGATTCAAAGAGCTGTCATTGACCAGATAGCTACAAGCAATCCCTATATAAAGGGCTGCCGCGGCTCCAAGGTCCAGGATGGATTGATATAATAAATAAAGAGCTGAAAAGTCACACTGGTCTTGAGTCTTTTTTCCTGAGATCTAACACTGGCGACAAAGGTGGGATTCTGAGACAAAGAGACCAGTCGAGCACATGGCAACCAGGTGGGAGTTGTGGCAATGACTCACCCTTCCAGGCAGTTCCATCAAGAAGGACAGGAGCAAAAAGGATCCCATCTGAACCAGTCAAAGACAACGCCACAACTGAACCATGCAGGTCAACTAGACACATCAAAAGCCCCGCCTACTTATGGGACTATGTTACGTAGGTGGGACTGAACCAAGAGGGGAGGGGTGTTCTATATTAGCATACTCGAAATACCCCAATCCGATTGGTCCAGAAATACTACAAATTGATTGGTTGAAGGAAGCATTGTGATTGGCTCACTCTGAATCAACCGTGATTGGCCAGGCTGATCGTGGGAGATTCAAAGAGCCATCATTGGCCGGCAAGCTGTGAGCAATCCCTATATAAAGGGCTGCCATGGCTCCGAGGTCCAGAACAGATCGATATAAGAAATAAAGAGCTGAAAAGTCACACTGGTCTCGAGTGTCTTTTCCTGTGATCTAACAGGAAACATGATAGCAGTCTTCCAATATTTGAGGGGCTGCCACAGGAAGGAAGGGGTCAAGCTATTTTCTAAAGCATCTGTCGTCCAGACAAGGAATAATGGATAGAAACTGAATTTGTAGACATTTAACCTGGAAATAAGAAGAAACTTTCTGACAATGAGAACAATCAACCAATGGAACAGCTTGCCCTTGGAAGTTGTGGGAGCGCCATCACTTGAGACTTTCAAGGAGAGATTGGACTGTCATTTGTCAGAAATGGTGTAGGGTCTCCCACCTGGGTGGGGGGTTGGACTAGATTACCTATAAGATCCCTTCCAACTTTGACTATCTTTTTTTTTTTTTTTAACTAAATGATTAGCCAGTAATGAGGGACATTTATAGGAGAATAGAGACAATCTAATGGGGAGCAACTGTTTCATTCTACTCTGCCTTGTTCAGACCCTGACCTTCCCTTGGAGTGCTGCATCTAGGCATCACAATAAAAATAATAATGTAACAGGTAACCTTGAAGAAAAGGATGAAGAGATGCTACTAGGAAATAATAAGAGAAGAGAGGCAGGAGATTACAGTTGCTTAACAATTCAGGAAGGGAACCAAGGAAGGATCCTGACTAATGGACCAAGCAATTAAAAGTTGATGACTTTTATTCTTTCAAATTTACAGTGGTCTGGAAACCAAATCTTTTGTGAAACAGTTAAAGAATTTAAGAGATGCTTGAGATGATAAAAGTCTCAAATTTCTAAAAGGTTTTCTCCTAGAAGAGGAAGTGGTCTTAATCAATTAATTAGGTCTCAGAGAGAGTGCTAACACCAAGATGACTGCAAGAAATATAAATCCTTTCATTTTCCACCATTCAATCAGAACAGAAGAAGCTTCTTGCACAAGAAGGAGAACATCTTCAAGAAAAAACAAAGAAAGTCTAGTTGCTTTTTGAAAAAGGACCTTTGGGACAACCATAACCTGGATGACTGAGAATCATCATAGTCATCAATCCATTAAGCAAGCACTTTATTGAGGACTGGATCCATCAGGTTAAAACCTGGGGATGTTGCTTTAGATTGAAGAAGTATGAAACGTACATGCCAAATAGTGAATCCTCCTTCATTAGAGGTCTTCAGACAGAGATAGAATGGCTGTCTGTAAAATATTCTAAAGTAAATCCTGCAGTATCAAGGGCTTCAACTAGACAGGTTTTAAGGATCTTTCAACTCTATGGTTCCATGATTCTGTACAGATACACAAGTTTACAGTGTTCTTTTTTGACATTTGAGAAGTAATAAAACATAGCTTCTACCAATTTATTATTTTTTTACATTTTATTTTAATAAGTTGTACATAGCATTTACAGGCCACCTGACATCCACTGATTCTGGATAGCTTATAACTGAAAAGGAAAACAAAATACAAAACAACAATGAGACAAACACATAAAGCAGGAAAGTCCATCTGTCAGGAGCTTAACAATCACCTTGCCCCTAAATCTGGGAATAGAGCCAATGTTTTAATAACTTCCTGAACGTCATTGGGGTAGGAGCCATCCGGATCTCTGGGGGAGTTTCTATAAGATACCATTAATACCTTCTTGAAACCCTTGAAAAATCCTACTGTTTTTCTCTCTGGTGAACTATTTAGCATTGTGGGATTTTATACCTTCCATTCCCTCTATCAAGAAGGATTTGTTGCACAAAAAAAAAACAAAAAAAAAAAAAACAAACCCCAACAATAACAACCAAAAAACCGTCCAAAACACTTTGGTATTTAATGGATTGTGTCTGCCTCTTTCATTCAGAATCACCTTGCTGTGATGATAAAAGAAACATAAAACTGCTATAGAGTCCTTAGGTTTTAAAAATTTCAAGCATTTAATGATTTTTCTTATGCATCTGATGGCATTTAGCAAGATTTCATTCAAAGCTCTATCTGGCCTGGTGAGTAGAAATCACCCAGAAGTTATACCCATTCCCCAGGATTTTAACAATATGAAAGAGGAAAAAGTTTTGAGAACTGTTATAGATGATGTAGAAGATATTATCGTATTCTATAAAGATTAACCTTACATGTCCCATATGTATTGGACAATTATTTCTATTATCCCAAGCCAGCATGGTGGAGGACAATGGTAATGTAATTTTGTGTTATGAGAAGGTATTGAGGACATCCGGTTTGGGTTTCTTTGGTGATGAACCGAAATCATGATCATTTGCGGTTTTGATCCGTGCTTGCAGCTGCAGAGCCCTGAGCTGCCCGGATTTGGGGTTGAATCCATCCTATAGAGGTGGTGAAGAAAGGGGAGCTGTCAGCGGGATTGAGGAGAGCCGCATCTCTCCTCCTCAGCTGGCCATTAATCCCTTTCCCAAAGGCAGTTGCAGTAGTCACCTCAAAGAAGAACCCGACCAGACAAGATTGTGCAGGAAGAAGTTTAAAGAAGAAAGTTTGACTGACTGGGTTGAATAGAAAACATCTATTTAAAGCCCATGTCACACTGAACCAACGGATGCAAAGAGGATGTAAAATGGACAAAAAACCTTGCCATCCGTTGGTTAACGCGATATATCCGTTCTGTACTCACTGCCTCCGTTTGGCTTCTTCTCTATCCATCCAGCATCCGTTTATGGACATTTCATCTGCTCCAAAAGTTTTGGCTGCCTAAAACCTTTGCGTGGAAAATGTATCCAGTTCATCCATTCTGCATCCGCTACACATCTGCTACGCATCCGCTACACATCTGTTACGCATCCGTTACACATCTGTTATGCATCCGTTACGCATCCGCTATATCTGCTTGGCGTCTGCGACGCATCTGCACAACGCTCATCCACCCGGACACAGGGAGGAAGCGGAATGGACGTGGAACGGATGCAGAACAGATGCAGAACGGATGCCTAGGGGAAACAAAGCGTTTAAAGCAGAAAAAACATTCGCAGAGGGGACCAATCTCAGATATTAAGGATGTCTAGAGGATGCCTAGAGGATGCCTAGAGGATGCCTAGCGGAAAACCTATACTGCCTATAAAAAGGGGGAGCAACTCGCCTGCATCTCACTTTCAGAACAGCAGCCGGGTGGTGCAGACCTTTGCAGCCTTCATCTGGCTCTTCCTCTTCCACAGCATCCAGTCATGTCCACCGTGGATTGTAACAAAGTCCTTTCGGCAGCCACCATCATTCTGCAACAGTGCGAAGCCATCTGCAGGCTCTGTGAACACTACTGCAAGAAGAAAAGGAGCCACCCAAAAAGAGTCTAGGTCCGAAGATGGTTCGCCAGTAGAGCGGAGGACGGACTGTACAACAAGCTGATGGTGGAGCTCAGGAGCAAAGACACTCGGGCGTTCCAGAACTTCATGAGGATGCCGCCAGCCATGTTTGACGAAGTTGTGCAGCGCCTGACACCCAGGTTGACCAAGGCAAACACCAGCTTCCGGCCCAGCCTGGAACCTGGGCTCAAGGTGGCACTCACTCTGCGCCACCTGGCCTCAGGGACCTCCTACAGCAACATGCAGAACGGCTGGAGGGTGCCACACAACACCATCAGCATTGTGGTCAGAGAAGTGGTGCAGGCCATCATCGAAGAATACAAGGAGGAGCTCCTCCAGTACCCCTGCACTGAAGAAAGATGGAAGAAAGTTGCAGAGCAGTGGTATCAGAAGTGGAACTTCCCCCACACCGTTGGAGCCATAGATGGGAAGCACGTGGCCTGCAAAGCTCCAGCCAAGTCGGGGTCCACTTATTTCAACTCCAAGGGCTTCTTCAGCATCATCCTCTTTGCCATGGTCGATGCTGACTACAAGTTCATGTACATCGATGCTTCAGGCAATGGCTCATCTTCAGATGCCCAGGTAAACAACGCCAGTGACCTCAAGGAGGGGCTGGAACGCAACCTCATCATGGGCTTCCCAGATCCAGAACCCATGCCCAACGACACACAAGATGTGCCCTACTTCATCGTGGGGGATGACAACTTTTCCCTCACAACCTACCTCATGAAGCCCTACACTTCCAGACTCCTCACCCGTGAAGAGAGAATCTTCAACTACAGGCTGTCCAGGGCAAGGCGGGTGGTGGAGAACGCCTTTGGCATCCTGGCTAACAGGTTCCAGGTACTTCTCACCACCATGCAGCATCGCCCAGAGACCGTGAGGAGGATCATGTAAGCTTGCTGCATCCTGCACAATCTCATGCGTACCCGCTACCCAGTCTTGCAGAACAGGCTCGTGGACCTCCAAAAAGGCAATGGGAACATGGAGCCTGGTGAATGGAGGCAAGGGCAAAACCTGATAGACACTGAGGATTTGCAAGGCCCCAACAGAGCCTCACGTGAAGGGAAGAAGCAGCGCAACCTCCTGAAACACTGGTGCAACTCCCCAGCTGGAGTGGTGGAGTGGCAAGACAAGATGATAGATGCTTAATGGATGCTTCCTTCAGCCTGTCTCATCACACTGATGAGATTGGGCCATGTATGTTGGGTGGGCCTACAATGAACAGGGCATTTAATAAAGAGTTGTGTTTATGTTGAAATGTGTGGATCAATGCTTTCATTGTTATTGATAATAAAGGACCATAGGTGTGGCACCTGGGAGGGAGGACCATACAGTCCCACTATGCTTGCACTGGAGGTTTATCTATCCCCACAGCTATTACCCATCCCACAGGTATCCCTGCTCATTCCACAGGTATCCCTGCCCACCCCACTGCTATCTTAACCCATCCCACAAGCATGCAAAGGCTTAAACTTTCTAAAAGTTTCCACCAAGACTTTATTAAAAAAAAGAAATGAAGCAAGTGTGTGAATCAAAGATAGACTTTATTAACAACAAGCTATAAAAGAAAAATGACCCAAGTCAAGTGTCCAAGTAAAGTCCACAGGTAGCCAGCCAGCCAGTCTCTGGCACTCCTCTTGGTTACTCGGAGGTGTGCTCAGTCTCAGGGGTGAAGGGTCCAGGTGCTGTGGAGGTGGCTGCTGCTAGAGTGCTTGTCTGAAGCGCCATTGGGGTGCAGCATCAGCAGAGTAAGCACCAGCAGAAGCACCACCGCCATAAGCAGCATCATCAGCTCCTCCAGAAGCAGAAGCACCAGAAGCTCCAGCCCCAGAAGAGCGAGCCCGTGCTACAGAAGCCCCAGCAGAAGCAGAGTGATGGCCAGGGGGTGGGATGGTGGCCCTGTCCCTCTTGCCAGGGCTGGTAGCAGATGGCTGAGGCTTTCTGTTCTTCCCCATGGTTGTGGGGTTGCTGGCTGGCAGGGAAGCTGGCAGGAACCAAGGCTGGCAGGAAGGCAGGCACCAAGGCTGTCAGGAAGGCTTGTAGGCAGGCAGGCACCAAGGCTGGTAGGAAGGCTGGCAGGCAGGCATGCACCAAGGCTGGCAGGAAGGCTGGCAGGCAGCCAGGCACCAAGGCTGGCAGGAAGGCTGGCAGGCAGACTGGCTGGCAGGGAGGCTGGACGGCAGGCTGGAAGCAAGGCTGGCAGGAAGGCTGGAAACAAGGCTGGCAGCAGGCAGGTAGCAAGGTTGGCAGGGAGGCTGGCAGCAAGGCTTGCAGCATGGCTTGGAGGCAGGCATGCAGGCAGGGCAGGCAAGGCAGTCAAGGTGTCTGGCAGCAGGTCTTTCCTCTGAATGGTGACCTGCTTCCGAGCTGCTTCCCTTAATATCCGCGGGGCTCACGCAATGTATCCACCCTCATGCGCAATTAACGCTCGGCATCCGTTAGGCTTCTGCTGTGCATCCGCTAGGTTTCCGCTCTGCATCCGCTTCATCCGCTGTGCATCTGCTGTGCATCCGCTTCATCCGCTCGGCGTCCACTCTGCATCCGCTCTTTCCATTCCGCGTCCGCTTTGCTGTGGTCCCCCGGAAGCCTTGTGGATATGCCATCTGCTCCCATCTGCTGGGCTTCCGTTCCGCATCCGCTTTCCATCCGCCCTACATCCTCCCCGCGTTCGTTCCTTTCCGTGTTATCCGCTCTGGTTATGCAAATTTTTGCCCCTTTTGAGAGCAGATAACAACGAATGGAACATATTTCTCATCCTCGGTGTCCTTTTTACAAACGTTTTGCATCCGTTGGGCATGTGACAGGGCCTTAAAGTGCTTAAAATGAAAATAAATTCACCAAGAAAGGTTAGATTGTTAGCATAAAATAGGAACTCCCTCAGGATTTTTTTTTTTTAAAGGTGGGGAGATTATCTTACCTTCATTATTTCTTCTTTCTTCCCTCATGGAATCTGCTGCAAATAAAGTACACGTTGAAAGCTTTACTTGCTTCCCAGAAAAATCAGTAGATTTAAATTTGCCTTAGGCGGATGACATAACTACTATTCTGAAAAACAAAACAAAATAAGACACCATCTCAAATCAACCTGAGCTTCACCTTCCCATATATCCCCAGCTTTATCTGTGAGCCACAAATGAGCCCTCTGCCTTTCAGCTTTGTATGTTCTACAGAACCAGCCAATATGCTTAGTTTTAGTGGATCATACTGAATTCTGAAAATTGTGTTGTAACTGAAGAAACTATGAGCTAGAAGCGTCATGTAAACATGGCCATTGACAGTGAAACAACCTTGAAGCTTAGCCTGTCATCAACCAAACAAAATGAGCTAGCCGGCATTGTGAATCCTAATAAATAAAATTGGCAGCAGGATTGTAGTAATCACTCAGAAGTGATTGGCAGAACACTTGAAACCCTCTGGATAAAATAGAATGCTTTTGGTACACATTTGATACCATCATGGAAACATGTGGGCAACAACGAACTTAGACCAGAATGAGTCAAAACACCCTTGGGTCATACTTGAATTATTTGCATCAAACATGTTGGAGTTTGGTAGAATATTCTTTAGAGAAGTGTTTTCATCAAAAAGAGAGTCTTGAAAGGGCAAAGGCAGGAACAACAGGCCTTTTCTTGAAGAATTTCTGGCTTTCCTTCTTCTGTTTTCTTTTCATAAATATTATTAATCACAAAGCCTACCATTGTAAAGGCTTGGAAAGATGGGCTTCCTCCCTTGAAGTGGTCATACCCTGTGATATATATCGCTGGCTGAACATAGAAAGCACAGAATATAATTGATTCAGCAGCTATTTCTGACTGCCTGTCTCTTTTCTGTACTTACCCAACTATAGATTAAAGCAAAGACAGGACTGCTGTTGATTTCTGAAAACTTAAGGATGGCAAGAGAAATGCTAAACCTTTCCTGTAGAGGTGACCTGATTTGCTGCATTTAAGGATAGGCATGTTTGGGATAGTGATTAAAGCACCAGACTAAAAACCAGGGCTTGATAAGTTCTAGTCTAACCTTAGGCACCCACCTTGGCCCGTCACACTCTCTCAACCCTTAGAAAAAGGCAATGTCAAATCACTTCTGAAAAACCTTGCAAACCCCCACCCTACCCGAAACCCTTCAGAGATGCAAAAATGTATTTCTAAATTTATATGACAAGGGAAAAAAATAAAGAAGATAGTTTTTATCATCTTTGGTGAACTTGTGATAAAAGAAATAAATTCTGGGTTTTTTTAAACTTTAATTCAATAGATTCTTAAAATAATGTAAAATTGAAACCAGAAGTTTTCCTTCTAGGTTTGAAGTACAAAGAACTTGATAGATAATAAAGGATGTTGCTATTATACATGTTCATAGTAGCAAAAATCTTATATTCTTGAAGATGAAAATATATACAAATCCCACAATGGAAAAATGAATTATAAAGGTGATGGCATTGAGAGAGATGATGAAACTGTTTTAAAGAGAATAATTTATCTAGTTTTTTATTTTTATTTTTTTTATTTGATTTGTCAATCGCTTACAAGATAATAGGTATAAGTATAAACATAGTTATGAATACATGAAATGGATCTATATGAGAAAAACAAAAAGAAATTGGACAGGGACGGTAGGCACGTTTTATATCTACTTGGAAACCACTTCTGGACCTTTTGTTCTAAACTGAAAATAATGAAACTTTAATTGTATGTTTTGATGATTAGAAAGATTTTGCTATAGAAATGGCTTGAAAACTGAAAAGCAAATGGTTGAGATTGCACTTTTTTTCATTTTATTGCATACATATAAAAGTTTTTTGCCTCTCTCTTTGCACTTTTTCTTAATTTTTGAACTGTTGTTTTCTGTAGTTTCACTTTGTAAACAAAATTTTCATAATAAATAAAATAACAAATAAATAATAAAATTCAAGATAATACAAAACAATAACTTGCCAAACATTTTGTGGGAGTTGAGGATGTAACAGGACAAGTGTCTACCTGTAATGTTATATATTTCAGTCCATTGACACATACTGCAAAGTTGCATTAATTTAGTTATTGCAAAATGAACTATAGCTTGGACTTTGAACTTAAGCATTACTGCCACTCTAAACTCAGTAATGAAAGTTTTAAGATTTTTTTTAATGCTCAGTGTGAAAGACTGTCTAGAAATACTGAGATTGTCAACTGCATTTTTAAAAAAGATACTTCGGCCACTTCTAGGGAAACAGCTTTTCTTTTCTCCTTTAAGGGCCTGTCACATTGGCAGATGGATGCAAAATGTTTGTAAAAAGGACACAGCAGATGAGAAAATGTTCCATCCGTTGTTATCTGCTCTCAAAAGTGCCCTGAATTTGCATAAGCAGAGCGGACAACAACAGAAAGGAACGGACGGGGGGAGGATGTAGCCAGGATGTAAAACGGATGCTCCATGGAAGCCTAGCGGATGGAAGCGGATGGGAGCGGATGGCACATCCGCAGGGCTTCTGGGGGACCACAGCGAAGCAGATGCGCAGCGGAAGGAATGGATGCAGAGTGGATGCCCAGCGGATACAGTGGATGCATCACGGAAGGCGAGCGGATGCCTAGCGGATGCAAAGCATTCATTGCGCATGCGGGGAGGATGCATTGCGTCAGTCCCGCAGATATAAAGGGAAGCAACTCGCAAGCAGGTCACCATTAAGAGATAAAACATGCTGCCAGACACAGCTCCAGCCAGCCAGCCAGCCTACAACCATGGGAAAGAAGAGGAAGCCTGTGGCATCTGCTGCTAGCCGTGGCAAGAGGGATGGGGCCACCATCCCAGCCCATGGTGCTGACTCTGCTTCTGCTGGGGCTTCTGCTGCTGCTGCTGACTCTGCTGGTGCTGGGGCTTCTGCTGGTGCTGCTTCTGGTGCTGGGGCTTCTGCTGGTGCTTACTCTGCTGGTGCTGCTCCTGGTCCTGCTGGTCCTGCTGGTGCTCCTGGTCCTGCTGGTACTCCTGGTCCTGTTGGTGCTCCTGGTCCTGCTGGTGCTGCTGATCCTGGTGCTGCTGGTGCTGGTCCTGTTGGTCCTGCTTTTGCTGCTACTGTTGTTGTTGTTGTTGCTGCTGCTGCTGCTGGCATGGTGAAGCAGCCCCTACAACCTCGAAGCCCCTCTGATGAGGGCCCATATGGCCCTGCCAGAGGGAGGAAGAGGCATACGCATGAACAGGAGAGGAGGCAATACTCCATTGAAGAGGAACATGAGGAGGAGGTGCTCGAATGGCTGAGGGAGAACAAGTATGTTTGGCGGAAGGGACACAGGGTCTATCGAGACACCAAAAGGAAGCAGGCTGCTTGGAGAGAGAAGGCGGAGAGCCTGGGCTACACTTCAGAGGTGCTCCTCAGCTGGTTCAAGCACATGCACACCTGGTACAGGAAGCTGCACCTCCAGAAATCTGGCCAGGCCACAGTCAAGCTGACGGACCGAGAGACCTATGTGATGTCCAAGTGCAGCTTCTTGGAGGGTGAGATCCGCCATTGAGGAGCAGCCCCTCTAACAACCCTCTCTCTCAGGCAGCCTGCAAAGAGCCAGTCCTCTTCTGGCCAAGAGTCAGCTCCTGTGTCCAGGCAGGTATCTGTGGAGGGTGCCATGATGGAGACCCCCTCCGACAGCTGCACTCCCCGTGGTGGAGCACGTGGAGGACCCCCTGACGCAGTGGGAGCAAGGAGAGGGCACTTCCGCCAAAGAACAACCCACATCCACACCCAGCTCCACCTCCACAGAAAGCAGGCAGAGAGGCAGACTGGAGGGGCAGAGCCACACTGTCCTGCTGGAGATCAGGGACACCATCAGAAGCAGCGTAGATCTCCTCTCTCAGCTGGTACACACCGATGTCCCATCCTCCAACTGCAAGCCCTTCATAACATACATCAACCAGACCCTCTTGAACATGTCCGAATCACATTACCAGGGGATCAAGGACAGGATCACCGGTTTTCTTCACAACCCTCCAGACCCAGCTGAACCTGTTCCCACCCAGTCCAGGCCTGCTCCTCCACCCCAGGTGATGTCACTGCCCTTCAAGGCTTTCCACAGGCCCTCACCTACCAAGGCTACGGCTGCCAGGAGCTCCAGCAACATAGGCAGCCCTTCCCAATCCAGGCACAGGTACATCGAACGCCACCGATGCCACCGATGCCACTGATGCCACCAATGCCACCGATGCCAGCCATGCCACCGATGCCAGCCACGCCACCGATGCCAGCCACGCCAACAATGCCAGCCACGCCAACAATGCCAGCCATGCCAACAATGCCAGCCATGCCACAGATGCCACCCACGCCACAGGTGCCACCCACGCCTCACCTCGCTCACCTGCAGATCAGACATCCTCACTACACTCCTCCTTCCCCCATCCCACAGCCAAGCCCAGCCCCAGAACATCTGTCATCAGTATTGGGGCTGACACCCCATGGCCTGGAAGAAGGGGCTCTCAACATCACAGGACTGAGCCAGCTTTCTGAGAGCTTCCTGCATACACCATCTCCTCTTGACCTCTCGGGCCCAGGCTCCCCAATGGTGCCTCAGACCAGCACTCCAGCAGCAGCCACCTCCACAGCACCTGGACACTTCACCCCTGAAACTATGGGCATGCCTCAGAGTGACTGAGAAGAGTGCCAGAGACTAGGTTGCTACCTATTGACTTTATCTTTGCTTGGGACACTTGGGTCATTTTTCTTTTACAGCTTGTTATTAATAAAGATTATCTTTGCTTCACTTGCTTCATTTATTTTATTAAATAAAGTCTTGGTGGAAACTTTTAGAAATGGTTTAAACCTTTGCATGCTTGTGGGATGGGTAAGGATAGCAGTGGGATGGGCAGGGATACCTTTGGGATGGGTAATAGCTGTGGGATGGGCAGGGATACCTTTGGGATGGGTAATAGCTGTGGGATGGGCAGGGATACCTGTGGGATGGGCAGGGATACCTGTGGAATGGGTAATAGCTGTGAGATAGATAAACCTCCAGTGCAAGCATAGTGGGACTGTATGGTCCACCCTCGCAGGTGCCACACCTATGGCCCTTTATTATCAATAACAATGTAATAATTATCCACACATTTCAACATAAACACAACTCTTTATTAAATGCCCTGTTCATTGTAGGGCCACTCAACATACATGGCACAATCTCATCAGTGTGATGAGACAGGCTGAAGGAAGCATCCATTAATCTATCATCCTGTCTTGCCACTCCACTGCTCCAGCTGGGGAGTTGCACCATTGTCTCAGGAGCTTGCGCTGCTTCTTCCCTTCATGTGAAGCTCTGTTGGGGCCTTGCACATCCACAGTGTCTATCAGGTTTCACCCTTACCTCCATTCACCAGGCTCCATGTCCCCATTGCCTTGTTGGTGGTCCACAAGCCCGTTCTGCAACACTGGGTAGCAGGTGTGCATGAGATTGTGCAGGATGCAGCAAGCTTCCACGATGTTCCTCACCATCTCTGGGCGATGCTGCATGGTGGTGAGAAGTATCTGGAACTTGTTGGCCAGGATGCCAAAGGCATTCTCTACCACCCGCCTTGCCCTGGACAGCCTGTAGTTGAAGATCCTCTCTTCACAGGTGAGGCCTCTGGAAGTGTAGGGCTTCATGAGGTAGGTTCTGAGGGAGAAGGCGTCATCCCCCACGATGAAGCAGGGCACATCTTGTGTGTTGTTGGGCAGGGGCTCTGTATCTGGGAAGCCCATGATGAGGTTGTGTTCCAGCCCCTCCTTGAGGTGACTGGCGTTGTATACCTGGGCATCTGAAGATGAGCCGTTGCCTGTAGCATTGATGTACATGAAGTTGTAGTCAGCATCGACCATGGCAAAGAGGATGATGCTGAAGAAGCCCTTGTAGTTGTGATAAGTGGACCCTGAGTTGGCTGGAGCTTTGCAGGCCACGTGCTTCCCATCTATGGCTCCAATGGTGTGGGGGAAGTTCCACTTCTGATACCACTGCTCTGCAACTTTCTTCCATCCTTCTTCAGTGGAGGGGAACTGGAAGAGCTCCTCAAGGTATTCTTCGATGATGGTCTCCACCACTTCTCTGACCACAATGCTGATGGTGTTGTTTGGCACCCTCCAGGCGTACTGTATGTTCCTGTACGTGGTCTCGGAGGCCAGGTGGTGCAGAGTCAGTGCCACCTTCAGCCCAGGGTCCAGGCTGGGCCGGAAGTTTGTGCTCTGCTTGGTCAACCTGGGTCTCAGCCGCTCCACAACTTCGTCAAACATAGCTGGAGGCATCCTCATGAAGTTCTGGAATGCACGAGTGTCTTCGTTCCTCAGCTCCACCATCAGCTTGTTATACAGTTCGTACTCTGCTCTTCTGGCAATCCATCTTTGGACCCAGACACTTCTTGGATGCCTCCTTTTCTTCGCGTAGAACAGGTAAAAGAGCCTGTAGAGGGCTTCGCACTGTTGTAGAACGATGGTGGCTACCAAAAGGAGTGTGTGATGATCCATGGTGGAGATGACTGGATGCTGTGGAACAGCAAGAGCCAGATGAAGGGTTAAGAGGTCTGCACAGCAGGGCTGCTGGACTGAAAGTGAGATCCAGGTGATTCCTCCCCCTTTTTATAGGAAATATAGGTTTTCTGCTAGATGTCCTTTTGCATCCTCTAGACATCCTGCAGACATCCTAAATATCCGAGATAGTTCCCTATACGAACGTTTTTTCCATTTTAATGCTTTGTATGCGAGCTGCATCTGCTTTCATCCTTTCTCTGTCTGTGCTACTAATGCTTTGTGTCCATTCCGCGTCTGTTTCGCTTCCTCCCTGTGTCCGTTTTCCACTGGAGCGGATGCGAGTTGCGGGGATGCACAGCAGATGCCTAGCAGATATAGCGGATGCGTAACGGATGACGACGGATATAGAACAGATGTTCCCCGTATGCGTTGCAGATGCAAACGGACCCATTGGATACATTTTCCGCTCAAAATTTTTGTGCAGCTCAAAACTTTTTGAGTGGATGAAATGTCAATAGACAGATGCTGGACGGATTGAGAGGATGAAAAATGGACGCAGTGAGTACAGAACAGAAGGATCATGTTAACCAACGGATGGCAAATGTTTTTCTCTGTTTTACATCCTCCTTCCATCCGTTGGTGCTGTGTGACATGGGCTTAAAATCAGAGTTGAATAAACTCAGATTCCAGTGATTTCTCTTCATGTATGGAAACTTTGTTTCATTATCCAGGTCTGAGCAAAGTCCCAGAGACAAAGTTGTCACTGTATCTCGGCATAGTCTGTGACTATGAGTCGGAAAAGTTTTTTTTTTTTCTTCATTTTCTGGAGAAATGTAAGCTTTCAGAGGGAGATATGTACTGTCAAATTTACCAATTCAACCTTGGCTTGCTTGGGTTGAGCAAGCATGTCTGAAGGTGCTTCCTGTTGAGCATGTATTTTCAAGTTGCAGATATGAGAACAAAAAGAGAAATATATGAATAGGATTTAAAGGGCAGTGGGAATAGCAAATGGGTTTGAGGACAATATGGCAGCAAAGAGATATCAGTTCATGACTGCAAAATCAGGATGACCGGTAATAGAAAAAGACCCAAATATTTTATTTTAAAGGCAATTTAACCTCTTATTTTTCCTTATAACGTTTCACTTCTCATCCAAGAAATTTCTTCAGTTTCAACTAATGGTGGGGACTGAAAAAAATTTATACACTTTGCAATCATCTAGAACTCTGAGGAAGCTTCTTGGATGAGAAGCAAAACATCTTAAGAGAAAATCGGAAAATCAGGTTTGGAAAGACCATAACCTGGATCAAGTAGAACTTTCACAGACATTTAGCAAAAAGTACTGAAATCTCTAACTTGCTATTTCTTTAGCAAGTTACCTTGCTAACTTTTAAGATAGGTGGACTTAAATTCCCAGAATTTACCTGCTAGCCCGTGTTTCAATTTAGTTTCTTCCAGCCATAAAAAAAAAAATGTTGTTGATAAAAAACAGAGTAACTTTGCAGATACAAAGGTTTTGGGGAAATGTGAATATGGTCTTTGGGGAAAAAATGGGCTTGTCCGTTTCTTCAGTTTTCCCTCCACTAAAGATTTAATTCTGTTACTGAGGAGCCTGGGAAGATTCTAAAATCCAGAAATCTCAAGTCAAATATTGGCAGATAGATATATTAGTCATTTGATGCACAGCAAACTATAGTGGGAATTCAGAGATTTTAATAGCTTAGTATATAATTGTACTTCTTATACTCCGTTAATGTATGAAATTTTTAATGAAATTATTCAAAGTGGCAATACTAAAACTTCAGTTAGATCCATGAGGTCAGCAGCATGGTTAATTCTAATTTAAATGATAATATTTATATTTTACTGTTTTAATCTTTTATTATGCCATCTTTAGCTTGTTGTAAGCTGCTTAGAGTTGCTTGATGGCATGATGTGATGCATACAAATGTAATAAATAAACAAACAAACAAATCCAGTGATGTTATTAGAGAAAAAGAAACTTCCATCAGAATCTGTCCAAAGGAGCTGAGAGAGAAGAACAAATCTCCTCTCTCAGAATGAATGCATCCAGATACTATGGAATTTCAAGGAGTAAGTTGTTTAAAAATTAAGATTACTAATAATTAAACTTATAAGAAAAAAAATACCAAAACAAAACAGAAGCAGGAGACAAGCTAGAGAGATGGTTGGCCCATTGACCGGGAAACAAAAGGAAAATAAAGACATGGGAGAGAAGCTGAGTCCTTGAGAACACCAAGAAGATATGTATTATTTACTTGGACTTTTAAATGGCTTTGACAAAATCTCTTATGAATTCTCTTGAGTAGATTTAGCAGCAATTGGATGAAAGGGGGAATCTTTTTATGAAGACAGCACACAACAAGAATACAAGATCAATTCATGAGGTGGAAAAAATAATCTGGTGGTAGAGTCTTTTATTAAGAAAGTGTTTTGGAGTTTGGGAAAAACAATGAGGTTTTCAAATTCAATTTAAGTTTAAATCCTCAATTAATTATTGCATTCAGTTTTGGAAGCTGCATGACTTTAACTACAAGTAATAGATCAGAGGTGGTGTTCAGCAGGTTCTGACAGTTCTGGAGAATTGGTAGTAGAAATTATGAGAAGCTTGGAGAACCGGTAGCAAAAATTTTGAGTAGTTTGGAATACCACCTCTGACTGGCCCCCTCCCCGTCTATTCTCTGCCTCCTGAGTCCCAGCTGATTGGCTGGGTCTTCTTTCATTGACCTGCACAGGAGAACAGAGATGGAAAGCAGATTAGTGGGGTGGGGAGGGAATGGGGAGAAAATGAGGATTTTACAGTATCCTTCTCCTGTCACACCCACCAACCCATGCTCACCAACCCAACCCAACCTCACCAAGCCACGTCCACAGAACCGGTAGTAAATTTTTTTGAATCCCACCACTGTAGCAGATTGCCACAAAGTGAAATATGTCACTGAGTTCATATCTGTTCTGGGTTTTCAATCTGACTGATTATTGTGAAAATACAAGATTCAATTGACTGGTCTTTAGCTTGACTCAAGATGGCTCTTCATGTTTATTTCTTCTCAGAGCTTATCCATTATTGTACCTTAATCATCTCCATGCCAACAGAGTGTTACTGTTTATTGTACATGCAACTGAATTTCAGAATTTTAAGCCCCTGTCACACAGCACCAACGGATGCAAAGAGGATGTAAAATGGGCAAAAAAAGCTTGCCATCCGTTGGTTAATGCGATGTATCCGTTCTGTACTCACTGCCTCCATTTTGCTTCCTCTCTATCTGTCCAGCATCCATTTATTGACGTTTCACCTGCTCAGAAAGTTTTGAGCTGCTCAAAACTTTTGAGCGGAAAATGTATCCAATGCGTCCATTCTGCATCCGCTATGCATCCGCTATGCATCCGCTAGGCATCTGTTCTGCATCCGTTACGCATCCGCTATATCCATTAGGCATCCGCTGCACATCCACGCAACTACATCCGCTCCAGCGGTAAATGGACGCAGGAAGGAAGCGGAACGGACGCAGAACGGATGCAGAATGGATGCCTAGCGGATGCATCATGGAAACAAAGCATGTAAAATGGAAAATACGTTCGCAGAGGGGACCTATCTCAGATATTAAGGATGTCTACAGGATACCTAGAGGATGCCTAGAGGATGCAAAGGGACACCTATACTGCCTATAAAAAGGGGGAGCAACTTACCTGGATCTCACTTTCACAACAGCAGCCCAGCTGCAGACCTCTGCAGCCTTCATCTGCCTCTTCCTCTTCCACAGCATCCAGTCATGTCCTCCGTGGATCGTAACAAAGTCTATTTGGCAGCCACCATCCTTCTGCAACAGTGCGAAGCTATCTACAGGCTCTGTGAACTCTAATACGGGAAGAAAAAGAGGCGGCCAAGAAGCGTCTGGGTACGAAGATGGTTCACCAGAAGAGCAGAGGATGGACTGTACAACAAGCTGATAGTGGAGCTCAGGAATGAAGACACTCGGGCATTCCAGAACTTCATGAGGATGCCTCCAGCCATGTTTGACGAAGTTGTGCAGTGGCTGACACCCAGGTTGAGCAAGCAGAGCACCAACCTCCGGCCCAGCCTGGAACCTGGGTTCAAGGTGGCACTCACTCTGCACCACCTGGCCTCAGGGACCACCTACAGGAGCATGCAGTATGGCTGGAGGGTGCCACCCAATACCATCAACATTGTGGTCAGAGAAGTGGTGCAGGCCATCATCGAAGAATACAAGGAAGAGCTACTCCAGTGCCCCTCCACTGAAGAAGGATGGAAGAAAGTTGCAGAGCAGTGGTATCAGAAGTGGAACTTCCCACACACCATTGGAGCCATCGATGCAAGCACGTGGCCTGCAAAGCACCAGCCAAGTCGGGGTCCACTTATTTCAACTACAAGGGCTTCTTCAGCATCATCCTCTTCGCCATGGTCGATGCTGACTACAAGATCATGTACATCAATGCTTCAGGCAACGGCTCATCTTTAGATGCCCAGGTATACAACGCAAGTGACCTCAAGGGTGGGCTGGAATGCAACCTCATGATGGGCTTCCCAGATCCAGACCCCCTGCCCAACGACACGCAAGATATGCCCTACTTCATCGTGGGGGATGATGCCTTCTCCCTCACAACCTACCTCATGAAGCCCTACACTGCCAGATGCCTCACCCGTGAAGAGAGGATCTTCAACTACAGGCTGTCCAGGGCAAGGTGGGTGGTGGAGAACGCCTTTGGCATCCTGGCCAACAGGTTCCAGGTACTTCTCACCACCATGCAGCATCGCCCAGAGACCGTTAGGAGGATCAGGGAAACTTGCTGCATCCTGTGCAATCTCATGCGCACCCGCTACCCAGTCTTGCAGAACAGGCTCGTGGATCTCCAGCAAGGCAATGGGGACATAGAGCCTGGGGAATGGAGGCAAGGGCGAAACCTGATTGACACTCAGGATGTGCAAGGCCCCAACAGAGCCTCATGGGAAGGGAAGAAGCAGCGCAACCTCCTGAAACACTGGTGTAACTCCCCAGCTGGAGCGGTGGAGTGGCAAGACAGGATGATAGATGCTTAATGGATGCTTCCTTCAGCCTGTCTCATCACACTGATGAGATTGGGCCATGTATGTTGAGTGGTCCTACAATGATCAGGGCATTTAATAAAGAGTTGTGTTTGTGCTAACATGTGTGGATGATTATTACATTATTATTGATAATAAAGGGCCATAGGTATGGCACCTGGGAGGGTGGACCATACAGTCCCACTATGCTTGCACTGGAGGTTTATCTATCCCACAGCTATTACCCATCCCAAAGGTATGCCTGCCCACCCCACTGCTATCTCAACCCATCCCACTGGTATCTTAACCCATCCCACAAGCATGCAAAAGCTTAAACCATTTCTAAAAGTTTCCAGCAAGAATTTATTAAAAAAAAGAAATGAAGCAAGTGTGTGAATCAAAAATAGACTTTATTAACAACAAGCTATAAAACAAAAATGAGTCTCTGGCACTCCTCTTGGTCGCTCAATCTCAGGGGTGAAGGGTGCAAGTGCTGTGGAGGTGGCTGGTGCTGGAATTCTTGTCATCAGCTCCTCCAGAAGCAGAAGCAGCAGAAGCCCCAACCCTAGAAGAGCGAGCCCATGCTGCAGAAGCCCCAGCAGAACCAGAGTGAGGGCCAGGGGGCGGGATGGTAGCCCTGTCCCTCTTGCAAGGGCTGGCAGCAGATGGCTGAGGCTTGCTGTGCTTCTGCATGGTTGTGGGGTTGCTGGCTGGCAGGGAGGCTGGCAGGAATCAAAGCTGGCAGGAAGGCTGGCAGGGAAGCAGGCACCAAGGCTGGCAGGAAGGCTGGCAGGCAGGCAGACAGCAAGGCTGGCAGGCAGACATGAACCAAGGCTGGCAGGAAGGCAGGCAGCAAGGCTGGCAGGCAGGCTGGCTGGCAGGAAGGCTGGCAGGCAGGCAGCCAGCAAGGCTGGCAGGGAGGCTGGCAGGGAGTCTGGCAGCAAGGCTTGCAGCAAGACTGGCAGCAAGGCTTGCAGGCAGGCATGCAGGCAGGGCAATGAAGGCTGTCAATCCATCTGGCAGCAGGTCTTTCCTCTGAATGGTGACCTGCTTCCGAGCTGCTTCCCTTTATATCTGCGAGGCTGATGCAATGCATCCTCTCCGCATGCGCAATGAACGTTCAGCATCCGTTAGGCTTCCGCTGTGCATCTGCTGTGCATCCGCTTCATCCGCTGTGCATCTGCTGTGCATCCGCTGTATCCGTTCCGCGTCTGCTTTGCTGACGTCCCCCGGAAGCCTAGCGGATGTGCCATCCGCTCCCATCCACTTCCATCCGCTGGGCTTTTGTTCCGCATACGCTTTCCATCCACCCTGCGTCCTCCCCCCGTCTTTGTTATCCACTCCGGTTATGCAAATTTTTGCCCCTTTTGAGAGCGGATAACAACTGATGGAACATTTTGCTCATCCACTGTGTCCGTTTTGCATCCATTGGGCAGTGTGACAGGGCCTTTAGATTTTGCTCTGATGTTTAATCCTTTTTAACCATCACTCTGGATGCTCTTGGTTTTAATGTCTGATCAATAGATGTATCGAATGTTTTATTCCTTCATTATTCCTATATGTTGTGTTTGTTGCACATTTTATGTTTTCAGCACACTTTGGTTTTTTGCCTTCAAGTCAGTGTTGACTCCTGGTGACTGCCTGAAATTTTCTTGACAAGATTTTAGAAGTGGTTTGTCATGGCCTCTTTCTTAGAGCTAAGAGAGTGACAGGCCCAAGGTGACCCAGCTGGCTTTGTATCCAAAGTGGAACTCGCATTCACAGTATCTAGCTTGGAGCCTTAACCAAACTGACTCTCTTTTCATTAAGTAGCTTTTACAGTAAACATTCTTGCTTTTTAATTTCTCTCTGATGACTAATTCTTTACAACTGTTACTTGTTCTGTATAATTAGCAAATAATTTTTCATAAAAGTATGATTTCAAAGATATTGAGGCAGCATTTAGTCAATCTTGCCAGGGTTCAGAAACTAAAGAGGGTCAATTCTGGCTAATATTTGAATGGGAAATGTTTAGGGAATTCTAAGGTTGAACACTAGATCCCTACAGAACAGAATGAGAAAACATTCTGATATAATTGCAGCACAACTTGTATTTTGATTCCAGTTTTAGTTTGCTAATTCAGGTTTTGAAAACTGTGTATCACATAACAAAGGAAGCAAATTTAATTTACCAATCAACATATTTTTAAAAAAATATAATGAGTCTTCACCTCTAGATAGACATGCAGAAAAATCCACCAATAGAGATTCTGATCACTTAATATACATAGTCCTCGACTTATGACCACAATTTCTGTTGCTAAGTGAAACATTTGTGAAGCAAATTTTGCCCCATTTTGCTACCTTTCTTGCGACAGTTGTTAAGCGAATCACTGCAGTTATTAAGTTAGTAACCCGGTTGTTAAGTGAATCTGATTTCCCCTTTGACTTTGACTGTCAAAAGATTGCAGAAGCTGATCACATGACCCCAAGACGCTTCAACAATCATAAATATGAGTCAATGGACAAACATGGATTTTGATCATGTGGCCACAGGGATGCTGCAATAGTCATAACTATGAAAAAATGGTCATGTCACTTTTTTCAGGACTGTTGTACCTTCAAATACTCACTAAATGCAGTGTTATAAGTCAAGGACTATATTCAGAATCATAGGCTATCGTGTGTGTTCAAAAAAAAATCAAGATAGTAGCTATGGCCACATGATTAAACCCTAGCCCTTTTTCATACATTTTAGTTAAAAAAAGGTCCATGGCTGCCAGCCTTAACCTATTTGCAGATGTTTCTCCTCTCAAGCCCATGTCACACTGGCCAATGGATGCAAAAAGGACACAGCGGATGAGCAAAATGTTCCATCCATTGTTATCCGCTCTTAAAAGGGGCAAAAATTTGCATAAACGGAGCGGATAACACGGACGCGGGGAGGACGCAGGGCGGATGCAAAGCGGATGCGGAACGGAAGCCCAGCGGATGGAAGCGGATGGGAGCGGATGGCGCAACCACAGGGCTTCCGGGGGCCTCAGTGAAGCGGACGTGGAACGGATACAGCGGATGCAGAACGGACGCCGAACGGATAAAGCGGATGCACAGCGGATGCACAGCGGATAAAGCGGATGCACAGCGGAAGCCTAGTGGATGCACAGCGGAAGCGGAACGGATGCCGAGCGTTAATTGCGCATGCGGGGGGGAAGTATTACGTAAGCCCCCCCGGATATAAAGGGAAGCAGCTCGCACGTGGCCAGCATTCCGAGGAAAGACCTGCTGCTGGACACTTCAAGTTCCTTGCCTGCCCTGCCAGCCTGCCTTCCAGCCACCCTTGGTGCCTGCCTGCATGCCTGCCTTCCTGCCAGGCTTCCTGCCAGCCTTCCTGCCAGGCTTCCTGCCAGCCTTGGTGCCTGCCAGCCTCCCTGCCAGCCAGCAACCCCACAACCATGGGGAGGAAGCGAAAGCCTCAGCAACCTGCCGCCATCCCTGGCAAGAGGGACAGGGCCAACCTTCCGCCCCCTGCCCCTGACTCTGCTTCTGCTGGGGCTTCTGCTGAAGCTGCTCCTAGTGGTGGTGCTTCTGCTGGTGCTGGGGCTTCTGCTGGGGCTTACTCTGTTGAAGCTGCTCCTGGTCCTGCTCGACCTGCTTGTGCTCCTGGACTTGCTCATCCTGCTTGTGCACCTGGTCTTGCTCATCCTGCTCGTCCTGCTCATGCTCCTGGTCCTGCTTATGCTCCTGGACTTGCTGGCCCTGCTAGTGCTTACTCTACTGCTGCTGATCCTGGTCCTGCTGGTCCTGCTGATGATGATGATCCTGCTGCCGCTAATGCTGCTGCTGCTGATGATGATCCTGCTGCTGCTGCTGCTGCTGATGATGATGATGCTGATTATGATCCTGCTGGTGAGGATGATGATGATGATGATAATGATGATGATGATGATGATGATGATTCTGCTGGTGCTGCTGATGCTGCTGGTGTGGAGGAGCAGCCCCTACTACCTGGGAGCCCCTCTGATGAGGGCCCATCTGGTCCAGCCAAAGGGAGGAAGAGGCGTATGCGACAACTGGAGAGGAGGCAATACTATATTGAGGAAGCGCAGGAGGATGAGGTGCTGGAGTAGCTGAGAGAGAACGACTATTTGTGGCGGAAGGGACACCAGCTGTACAGGGCCACCAAGCGGAAGCAGGCTGCTTGGAGAGAGAGGGCAGAGAGTATGGGTTACACTTCGGAGGTGCTACTCAGCTGGTGGAAGCACATGCACACCTGGTACGGGAAGCTGCACCTGAAGAAATCTGGCCAGGCCACTGTGAAGCTGACAGACAGAGAGACCTACATCATGGTCAGGTGCAGCTTCCTGGAGGGTGAGGTCCGCCACCAAGGAGCACCAGCAGCCCATCTCATGACCCTCTCTCTATGGCAGCCTGCTGAGAGCCAGTCCTCTTCCGGCCGAGAGTCAGTCCCTGTCTCCAGGCAGGTTTCTGTGGAGCGTGCCATGGCGGAGAACCCGCGGACAGGTGTGGTAAATGTGGTGGAGTGCGTAGAGGACTCCCTGGTGCAGTGGGAGAAAGGAGACATCGAGTCCACCACAGTCCTAGCCGCATCCACCCCCCCAGATCCGCCTCCACAGAAAGGCAGAGAGCCGGACAGCTGGAAGGGCAGAGCCACACTGTCCTGCTGGAGATCAGGGACACCATCTGCACCAGCATAGATCTCCTCTCTCAGCTGGTCCACACCGACTCCTCATCCTCCAACTGCAAGCCCTTCCTCACCTATGTCAACCAGACTCTCAAGGAAATGGCGGATCCACAATACCAGCTGGTAAAGGACCGCATCACCAAGCTGCTTCACAACCCTCCAGACCCAGAGGAACCTGCTCCCACCCAGTCCAGGTCTGCTCCTCCACCCCAGGTGATGTCCCTCCCATTCCAAGGCTTCCCACAGGACCTTACCTACCAGGGCTACGGCTACCAGGAGGTTCAGCAGCACAGGCAGCAGCCCTTCCCAGTCCAGGCGCAGAGTCATCGGGCGACACCGTTGCCACCTGTTTCACTGATGCCACCGATGCCACATACGACAAGGATGCCACCGACGACAGCGATGCTACCCATGCCAATGATGCCACCGATGACAGCGATGCCACCTACACTGATGATGCCACCTACGCCAGTCCTCACCCAGCTGAAGAGCGGACAGCACCACTACACTACTACTTCCTCCACCCCACAGCCAAACCCGACCTCAGTACATCTGTCATTAGTACTGGGGCTGACACCCCATGGCATGGAGGAAGGACCTCTCAGCATCACGGGGCTGAGCCATCTGTCTGAGAGCTTTCTCAACACACCGTTCCCTGTTGTCCTCTTGAGGCCAGGCACTCCAGCACCACCCACCACCACAGTACCTGGACCCTTCACCCCTGAGACTGGGCACACCTCCGAGTGACCAAGAAGTGTGCCAGAGACCGGGTAGCTGGTTACCTCTGGACTTTATTTGGACACTTGACTTGGGTCATTTTTTTTTTACAGCTTGTTGTTCAATAAAGTTTATCTTTGATTCACACACTTGCTTCATTTGTTTTTTTAAAAAAAGTCTTGGTGGAAACTTTTACAATTGGCTTAAGCCTTTGCATGCTTGTGGGATGGGTTTAGATAGCAGTGGGGTGGGCAGGGATACCTGTGGAATGAGCAGGGATAACTTTGGGATAGCTAATAGCTGTAGGATAGATAAACCTCCAGTGCAAGCATAGTGGGACTGTATGGTCTACCCTCCCAGGTGCCACACCTAGGGCCCTTTTTTATCAATAACAATGTAAGCATTGATCCACACATTTGAACACAAACACAACTCTTTATTAAACGCCCTGTTCATTGTAGGCCCACCCAACATACATGGCCCAATCTCATCCGTGTGATGAGACAGGCTGAAGGAAGCATCCATTAAGCATCTACCATCCTTTCTTGCCACTCCACCACTCCAGCTGGGGAGTTGCACCAGTGTTTCAGGAGGTTGCGCTGCTTCTTCCCTTCCTGTGAGGCTCTGTTGTGGCCTTGCACATCCTGAGTGTCAATCAGGTTTCGCCCTTGCCTCCATTCCCCAGGCTCCATGTCCCCATTGCCTTGTTGACGGTCCATGAGCCTGTTCTGCAAGACTGGTTAGCGGGTGCGCATGAGATTGTGTAGGATGCAGCAAGCTTCCACAATCCTCCTCACGGTCTCTGGGCGATACTGCATGGTGGTGAGAAGAACCTGGAACCTGTTGGCCAGGATGCCAAAGGCGTTCTGCACCACCCATCTTGCCCTGGACAGCCTGTAGTTGAAGATCCTCTCTTCATGGGTCAGTAGTCTGGAAGTGTATGGCTTCATGAGGTAGGTTCTGAGGGAGAATGCGTCATCTCCCACGATGAAGTAGGGCACATCTTGCGTGTCGTTGGACAAGGGGTCTGCATCTGGGAATCCCACGATGAGGTTGCCTTCCAGCCCCTCCTTGAGGTGACTGGCGTTGTATACCTGGGCATCTGAAGATGAGCCGTAGCCTGAAGCTTCGATGTACATGAATTTGTAGTCAGCATCGACCATTATGAAGAGGACGATGTTGAAGAAGCCCTTGTAGTTGAAGTAAGTGGACCCTGACTTGGCTGGAGCTTTGCAGGCCACGTGCTTGCCATCTATGGCTCCAATGGTGTGTGGGAAGTTCCACCTCTCATACCACTGCTCTGCAACTTTCTTCCATCCTTCTTCAGTGGAGGGGCACTGGAGGAGCTCCTCCTTGTATTCTTCGATGATGGCCTGCACCACTTCTCTGACCACAATGTTGATGGTGTTGTGTGGCACCCTCCAGCCATACCTCATTCTTTTGTATGTGGTCCCTGAGGCTAGGTGAGGCAGAGTGAGTGCCACCTTGAGCCCAGGTTCCAGGCTGGGCTGGCAGTTGGTGTTTGCCTTGGTCATCCTGGGTCTCAGCCGCTCCACAACTTCGTCAAACATGGCTGGAGGCATCCTCATGAAGTTCTGGAATGCCCAAGTGTCTTCGTTCCTGACCTCCACCATCACCTTGTTGTACAGTCCTTACTCTGCTCTTCTCCTGATCCATTTTCAGACCCAGACACTTCTTGGCCACCTCTTTTTCTTCCCGTAGTAGAGTTCACAGAGCCTGTACATGGCTTCATACTGTTGCAGAAGGATGGTGGCTGAAAAAAGGACTGTGGTACGATCCACGGTGGACATGACTGGATGCTTTGGAAGAGGAAGAGTCAGATGAAGGCTGCAGAGGTCTGCACAGGTGGGCTGCTGGTCTGAAAGTGAGATGCAGATGAGTTGCTCCCCCTTTTTATAGGCAGTATAGGTGTCCCTTTGCATCCTCTAAACATCCTCTAGGCATCCTCTAGACATCCTTGATATCCAAGATTGGTCCCCTCTGCGAATGTTTTTTCCACTTTAAATGCTTTGTTTCCGTGCTGCATCCATTCTGCATCCGTTCTGCATCCGTTCCACTTCCTCCCTGCATCCGAGCAGATGCGAGTTGCGCGGATGCGCAGCGGACGCCAAGTGGATATAGCGGATGCGTAACGGATGCAGAACGGATGCCTAGCGGATGCATTTAATAAAGAGTTGTGTTTGTGTTCAAATGTGTGAATCAATGCTTACATTGTTATTGATAATAAAGGGCCAAAGGTGTGGCATCTGGGAGGGTGGACCATACAGTCCCACTATGCTTGCACTGGAGGTTTATCTATCCCACAGCTATCACCCATCCCAAAGGTATCCCTGCCCATCCCACTGCTATCTTAACCCATCCCACAAGCATGCAAAGGCTTAAATCATTTCTAAAAGTTTCCACTAAGACTTTATTAAAAAAAAGAAATGAAGGAAGTGTATGAATCAAAAATAGACTTTACTAACAAGAAGCTATTAAAAAAAAAATGAGTCTCTGGCACTCCTCTTGGTCGCTCAGTCTCAGGGGTGAAGGGTGCAGGTGCTGTGGAGGTGGCTGGTGCTGGAGTGCTTGTCATCAGCTCCTCCAAAAGCAGAAGCAGCAGAAGCCCCAGCCCCAGAAGAGCGAGCCCGTGCTGCAGAAGACCCAGCAGAACCAGAGTGAGGGCCAGGGGGCGGGATGGTAGCCCTGTCCCTCTTGCAAGGGCTGGCAGCAGATGGCTGAGATTTGCTGTGCTTCCACATGGTTGTGGGGTTGCTGGCTGGCAGGGAGGCTGGCAGGAACCAAGGCTGGCAGGGAGGCAGGCACCAAGGCTGGCAGGAAGGCTGGCAGGCAGGCAGGCACCAAGGCTGGCAAGAAGGCTTGCAGGGAGGCAGGCACCAAGGCTGGCAGGAAGGCTGGCAGGCAGGCATGCACCAAGTCTGTCAGGCAGGCATGCACCAAGGCTGCAGGCAGGCAGGCATCAAGTCTGGCAGGAAGGCTGGCAGGCAGGCATGCACCAAGGCTTGCAGGCAGACATGCACCAAGGCTGGCAGGAATGCTTGGAGGCAGGCTGGCATACAGGCAGGCACCAAGGCTGGCAGGAAGGCTGGCAGGCAGGCAGGCACCAAGGCTGGCAGGCAGGCTTGAACCAAAGCTGGCAGGCAGGCAAGCACCAAGGCTGGCAGGCAGACTGGCTGGTTGCAAGGCTGGCAGGGAGGCTGGCAGCAAGGTTGGCAGGGAGGCTGGCAGCAAGGCTTGCAGGCAGACATGCAGGCAGGACAGGCAAGGCAGTCGATGTGTCTGGAAGCAGGTCTTTCCTCTGAATGGTGACCTGCTTCCGAGCTGCTTCCATTATATCTGCGGGGTTGACGCAATGCATCCTCCCCGCATGTACAATTAATGCTCGTGCATCCGCTTCATCCACTCTCCATCCACTCTGCATCCACTGTATCCATTCTGCATCCACTTTGCTGAAGTCCCCCGGAAGCCTAGCGGATGTGCCATCCGTTCCTTTCCACTTCCATACGTAGAGCTTCCGTTCCGCATCTGCTTTCCATTCGCCCTGCGTCCTCCCCTTGTCCTCCCCTTGTTATCCACTCTGGTTATGCAAATTTTTGCCCCTTCTTAGAGCGGACAACAACGGATGGAACATTTTTCTCGTCCGTTGTGTCCGTTTTGCATCCGTTGGGCAGTGTGACAGGGCCTTTACCTTGGATGCAAGATACAGTTCCAAAACACATCATTTTGAGGGAGCTTTACAGATGATCTTCAAGAATACTTGAAGCCAGGGAGACCTTGCTTAATCAGCATGGATTTTGTCTGTTGTGCAAAACTGCCATGCCTGGTGGTCATGATTAAACATTATTTATACATTAAGAATGCCTAAGAAATAGGCTCCCCCCCTCTCATAATATATTAGTCTTCGTGGGTGAATCTCCCTCTCAAAGCAACATTGGAATCTGGCTCCAGTCTTTAAACTAAGAAGAATTCCAAGCATTTCAGATAATTATATTTACTAAGATCATTAGAAGTCATACCAAGAAATGTTAGATCTTACTGTCCATGAAGGACAAATGATTCACAAGAAACTTATTGAGTTGCTTTTACATTTACCTTAAATCCTACCGAATAATACTAGTAGCAACCTTATCACCAGTACTTTCATGCAGGGTGGCCTATCTCTACCTGTTATTTGTTTTTCTGCCTGGCTTTCTGACCTGTTATTCCCAAATGCTGGAAAATTAACTCTTACAACTGAAAAATAGCTTTGCAAAAGGATGATAGATTTACACATTTATACAAATTACAAACACATTCACAGAATACATATGTGTGGTTTGTGTGTGTGTGTGTATACATATACGTATACATATACATATACATATACATATACATATACATATACATATACATATACATATACATATACATATACATATACATATACATATACAAATACATATATATATATACATATACATATAAATACACATACATACATACATGTGTGTGTGTGTGTGTGTGTGTGTGTGTTTTTAAGTTTTTGTGGGTACTTACATGTGTGCTGTTCAGCTTTTCGGGTATTATCCCACGTCATTGTAGTGCTTTTAAAGTTGTAGCAACGTTTCAGCATAATCTCATCTGCCATCATCAGGCTTCTGTACTGAGTTCGTATGTGGGTCAGGCTATCACAGCCATTAGTTTTAAATTTGGGGCTAGCCTACTGCTGTCCCAGGATGTTTTTTTTTACATCCTGATTGGTTGGGAGTCTTGGTCTGTGTTTATTGATCTTGGAGTTTGATTGGTGTTTCTGGTTTCTTCTGTCTGTTTTGTGGCTTTGATTGGCTGGCAACACTGTGTTCCTGTATTGGAGGCTTTCAGTGCAGCTTGGCTTAGCGTGAAAGGACGTCTATCATCTATTAGGAAGCTAGGTTTCATCTGGGTGCCTGGTTAGGGTGTGTTTGAGCTGGAGGTATCAGAGGGAGTCTGTTTGTGCCCAGGTGTTTGCCTGGCTTGTGGTGTGGAGATCTTTCTATTTGAGAGTGCAGGCTTCCAAATGATTGACAGTCTGGTGGAATCATCTCTTCTATTCATGCTTTCAGGTCTTTTTTCAATCTCTATGGCTTCTCTGATGATTCTGTGGCTGGGGTTTTCTATAGTGGCTAGGGTTTTGGTGCCATTGAAGTTGATGTGACCTGTGATTTTCATGTGTTGGACTAGTGAGGAGGTGTGTTCCAGCTTTTTTGCTGCATTTTTGGGTTCATCCAGGTGGGTACTTATTCTTCTATTGGTCTGTCCAATGTATGTGGCCGGGCATGATGCATAGGGAACTTCGTATATGCCTTGGTTTTCCAGGTCAATTTTGTCTTTGGGGTTTCTAAGGATGGCTGCTATTTTTTGTCTGTTTTGAAGGCTGTCTTGATGTGATGCCTTTGTAGTATCTTACTGATTTTGTCTGTAGTACTTCTTATGTAGTGCAGGACAGCTGTTCCATAGGTCTGTTCATCTTCTAGGTCTCTATTATATCTTAGTGTGTTTTTGTGGATCAAGCTGGTGATTTTGCTACAACTACCATTCCTAGATGTACTAATCTACAAAAGAAGAGATGGCACACTAAGACACACTGTATACCAGAAGAAAACACACACCAACTGCTACCTCAATGCCCAATCCCACCACCACTCAGCACAGATAAACTCTGTGGCCAAAACACTAATCGCCATAACCAAACACCTGGCAGACACCTGGCAAGACTGAATTATGCACCCTGACTAAAGTACTGACAGCCAATGGCTTCCACAAAGGCAAAAACACCAGCTTGATCCATAAAAACACACTAAGACATAATGGAGACCTAGAAGATCAACAGACATATGGAACAGCTGTCCTGCCCTACATAAGAGGTACTACAGACAAAATCAGTAATATACTGCACAGGCATCACATCAAGACTGCCTTCAAAACAGACAAAAAAAAAAAAAATAGCAGCCATTCTTAGAAACCCCAAAGATAAAATTGACCTGGAAAACCAAGGCATATATGAAGTCCCCTGTGCATCATGCCCAGCCACATACATTGGACAGACCAATAGAAGAATAAGTACCTGCCTGGATGAACACAAAAATTCAGTAAAAAAGCTGGAACACACTTCCTCACTAGTCCAACACATGAAAGCCACAGGTCATCTGACCCCTCTATCTTTGATATGACTGAAAAGGAGACCTAGGTTTTTATGAAGGTTGCTCCATCCAATAGAAAGCTACGAGACCAGAAACATATTTTAAACAGGTCTAATTTGAAAGAATGGGATGATCTTAAAAAGTTTCTCAAATTAAATCAGAATGTCTCTTTTGGGACCAGAAAGACCACTTGGAATTATGGCAAAATAATATGTGCACTCTCAAAAAACTGGTTAGCTGGTCAGACCATTCGAGAGATTATTTATCACACCTATTTACCTTTCTTCTTTCTGGGCAGGTATAGCCATTAACCATTTTTATTTTCTAGGAATGCTTCTGGGTTCTATGTAGTAGCATGGATGGACATTTGCAAAAGGCAGATCTCTGGGATATCATTAACAAAGGTCTAAATGGTGAGGAAGTAGACATGTGCCTGTAATTTTTCCATTAGAAAAATTATAGTATATGAGGTTTTTTTTATTCAGAAAATATAGATATTTTTGAATAAGGGTATATTTGACTAGGAATACAGTAGTCCTAGGGACAGACATATGATCACAATTGGGACTGGAATTTCTGCCACTAAATAACGTAGCCATTAAATCAGTCCCACCCAATTTTATGATCTACTTTGCCACAGACATTAAGCGTGCCACATAATTGTTAGGTAAATAAAGCTCTTTCCATTGACTTTACTTGTCAGGCACCCCCCCCTACCCCCCGGGGAAAATTGTCAATGGTGGCCAGAGGATGCTGCAACAGTCATACATGTTGGTTGCCAATTACCCAAATTTTGATTATGTGATGCTGCAACAGTTGTCGAGTGCAAGCATGGTTCTAAGTAACTTTTTCAGTGTCATTGACAAAATGTCATATCTCTAAAGAAATAGAGGACAGATCACCTGGTATCCTATTTTCTGAAGGTCTTAATATTAACAGAATAACACAGTTGGAAGAACCTTGGAAATCTTCTAGTTCAACTCTCTGCTCAAGCAGGAGACCCTGTACCATTCCAGACAATTAGTTATCCAGTCTCTTCTCAAAAGCTTCTAGTGATGGAGCACCCACAACTTCTGAAGGCAAGCTATTTCACTGATTTATTGTTCTCACTGTCAGGAAATTTCTCCTTAGTTCTAGGTTGCTTTTCTACTTGATTAGTTTTCTTGTGATACTCTGCTGCTTCCTTCCTTCCACAATGTAATTCCATTGAGGATAACACATTGAGTATACACATTGAAGATACAGACTTTAGCATTTCTATATGTGAAGGCATGGACCCTTAAATGTTTTGGCTTCATAACAAAGAATCAGAGACCATCCAACCTAATAAAAGAATGAAGTCTGGACTAAGTAAAGATCTCTTCTTTTGGGACCCTAATCTAATTATTTTCAATGGCACTGAAAAAAGTGTGCACTTTTAAAAAAAATATACAAAAAAAGTTTATCTCTGGCCTATTATTTATGTATCTTTTATTGCTGTTTGCCAATAATTTAATCCATTTTTGCAAGCTGATCATTTTTTATGTTGGTTGATACTTAATAAATAAATATTCAATTATAATTTTTCTAGCTGAACTGAATGACATGTGGACGTATTTTAATTCAAGATGAAGACAGCTTGGTGTGTGCTGAGTGTAAGCTAAAACTTGAAACTTCCCATAGTAATTTTTAAACATTCACTTCTGCATTTCCTAGAGCTGCAACTAATCCCCCTCTGTCTCTACATAGAGCTTTCTCTAAGCATCTCAAACATCATTAAAAAAATCTGCATATTGATCATAGCTTAGATATAGACTTTAGCATTTCTGTGTGAAGGCAAGGACCCCTAAATGCTTGGTTGGATGACAAAGAATCAAAGACCACCCAACCAAATCATCACAATAATAACATAATTCATGAGAGAAAACTCTATTGCTACATTATTGAAGAGAAGATTTCAGCCAAACATTGAGACAACAAGGGATGATTGGGAATTCAATCCCATGTAGGGCTGCTCCATTCTGATACTCAGAGTTTTCCATTCTGCAACAGATGGATTTAGAGATTTTTCTCTGCTAAGACTGTTGGTAACAGCTGGAATGAAGTGTTTCCCCATTCCTCCCTTTTGCATCAGAATGATCAAGCTTATATTCCCAAATGTATGTAAAGTTCATTAAAAAAAAAAAAAAAAAAGACATCCTCATCTTTCCAAGCCAAAGAACAATTCATTCACTTGGGTTATATTTATGAAATATGGAGGCTACTTGATTCTATATTATATTGAGAACTTAAGAAAGAAATGAAGCATAGAGATCGATTCCAATCCTTGATTACTTATCCACTCTTTTGAAATAGATGAAGGAATAGGTCAGTTTGGGTCCAGTAAAATGTGATTATAGGCAGACATGGAAGAAGTTTAACCTCTTTTGAAATATGAATCTATTCGCCAACATTCAATTCCTTTTTGAAATGCTATCTAGCGATAGCCATGTGTGGTGCCAAAATTGATGGTTAATTTGGACAAAATTAAATGGAACAATGGTTAAAAACTCATTTGAATGAACATAATTTTAGAAAGAAAATTACCCCAACATGATATATCACACTGAGAAGTAGCAAACTTTTTTGAGCAGGCATATTGTAAGAATGTATTGGCTTTTTATTCACTCCTACAACGGAGAGCGGTATTTGGTTTTTATTTTTGCTATAGTAATGAAAACAAGCCTTATATCTTTCAGTTAAAGTTAGACCTTGCTCAGTGCAAGTTGGAATGGGTTACAGCTTTCTTTCTTTTTGGTCCTGAAGCAAATGTAAACATTTGTTCTGTTCAGGTGCTGACACAGATTTTAAGATTGGTATGAAGGCCCCATCTGTGGCTTTGTGAAAACATGCTATCCTCTGGCACTTGATCTTAGTTGCTACTGTTTCAACTCAGAACTTCCTTAAATTAAATCATAATGGTATGATAATTAATTATGCCAGCCTTTCAAAAGGATAAATATTAAGTAGGTACCTGTGAGGACTCTGGAGAAGGTTCAGTTACTGGGAAAGGTAGAAAATAAGAGAAAAGGATGACAATCAGTAAAATGGATGCACTGTTGGAAAACCTGAAGGACCAGTTAGGCACGGATCATCAGGAAGAAAATATATCTATGTGGCTACTAGGCAACAACAATTACTTATTTGCACATGATAAATCAATCAAAATAATTAGGATGTAGCAACGTATTTTTTAAAACAAAGTGATATTTTAGTAAAAAAAAAAAAAAATCATAGTGAATAATGACAGAACAGTAAAGCCCATGTCACATTGCCCAACGGATGCAAAAAGGACACAGCGGATGAGCAAAATGTTCCATCCGTTGTTATCCACTCTCAAAAGGGGCAAAAATTTGGATAACTGGAGCAGATAACACGGATGCGGGGAGGACGCAGGGTGGATGCAAAGCGGATGAGGAACGGAAGCCTAGCGGATGGAAGCGGATGGGAGCGGATGGCAAATCCGCAGGGCTTCTGGGGGGCCTCAGCGAAGCGGACGCAGAACGGATACAGCGGATGCAGAATGGACGCCGAGCAGATGAAGCAGATGCACAGCGGATGCACAGTGGAAGCCTAGCGGATGCCTGGCGTTCATTGCGCATGTGGGGAGGATGCATTGCATCATCCCCGTGGATATAACAGAAGCAGCTCGGAAGCAGGTCGCCATTCAGAGGAAAGACCTGCTTCCAGACACATCGACTGCCTTGCCTGTCCTGCCTGCATGTCTGCCTGCCAGCTTTGCTGTCTGCCTTCCTGCCAGCCTTGGTTCATGTCTGCCTGCCAGTCTTGGTGCATGTCTGCCTGCTAGCCTTGGTGCCTGCCTCCCTGCCAGCCTTCCTGCCAGCCTTGGTGCCTGCCTCCCTGCCAGTCTTCTTGCCAGCCTTGGTGTCAGCCTTGGTACCTGCCTTGGTGCCAGCCTTCCTGCCAGCCTTGGTGCCTGCCTGCCTGCCAGTCTTGGTGGCTGCCTGCCTGCCAGCCTTCCTGCCAGCCAGCAACCCCACAACCATGCGGAAGCACAGCAAGCCTCAGCCATCTGCTGCCAGCCATTGCAAGAGGGACAGGGCTACCATCCCGCCCCCTGGCCCTCACTCTGGTTCTGCTGGGTCTTCTGCAGCACAGGCTCGCTCTTCTGGGGCTGGGGTTTCTGCTTCTTCTGCTTCTGGTGGAGCTGATGACAAGCACTCCAGCACCAGCCACCTCCACAGCACCTGCACCCTTCACCCCTGAGACTGAGCGACCAAGAGGAGTGCCAGAGACTCATTTTTGTTTTATAGCTTCTTTTTTAAAAAGTCTATTTATGATTCACACACTTGCTTCATTTCTTTTTTTTAATAAAGTCTTGGTGGAAACCTTTAGAAATGGTTTAAGCCTTTGCATGCTTGTGGGATGGGTAAGAATAGCTTTGGAATGGGTTAGGATACCTGTGGGATGGGTAATAGCTGTGGGATGGGTTAGGATAGCAGTGGGATAGATGTGTAAGCATAGTGGGACTGTATGGTCCACCCTCCCAGGTGCCACACCTATGGCCCTTTATTATCAATAATAATGTAATAATTATCCACACATGTCAACATAAACACAACTCTTTATTAAATGCCCTGTTCATTGTTGGCCAACCAAACATACATGGCCCAATCTCATCCGTGTGATGAGACAGGCTGAAGGAAGCATCCATTAAGCATATGCCATCCTGTCTTGCCACTCCACTGCTCCAGCTGGGGAGTTGCACCAGTGTCTCAGGAGGTTGCGCTGCTTCTTCGCTTCATGTGAGGCTCTGTTGGGGCCTTGCACATCCACAGTGTAGATCAGGTTTTGCCCTTGCCTCCATTTCCCAGGCTCCATGTCCCCATTGCCTTGTTGGAGGTCCACGAGCCTGTTCTGCAAGACTGGGTAGCGGGTACGCATGAGATTGTGCAGGATGCAGCAAGCTTCCATGATCCTCCTCACGATCTCTGGGCAATGCTGCATGATGGTGAGAAGTACCTGGAACCTGTTAGCCAGGATGCCAAAGGCATTCTCCACCACCCGCCTTGCTCTGGACAGCCTGTAGTTGAAGATCCTCTCTTCACAGGTGAGGAGTCTGGAAGTATAGGGCTTCATGAGGTAGGTTTTGAGGGAGAAGGAGTCATCCCCCACGATGAAGTAGGGCACATCTTGTGTGTCATTGGGCAGGGGTTCTGGATCTGGGAAGCCCACGATGAGGTTGCCTTCCAGCTCCTCCTTGAGGTGACTGGCATTGTATACCTGGGCATCTGAAGATGAGCCATTCCCTGAAGCATCGATGTACATGAACTTGTAGTCAGCATCGACCATGGCGAAGAGGATGATGCTGAAGAAGCCCTTGGAGTTGAAATAAGTGGGCCCCGACTTGGCTGGAGCTTTGCAGGCCACGTGCTTGCCATCTATGGCTCCAATGGTGTGTGGGAAGTTGCATTTCTGATACCACTGCTCTGCAACTTTCTTCCATCCTTCTTCAGTGGAAGGGTACTGGAGGAGCTCCTCCTTGTATTCTTCAATGATGGCCTGCACCACTTCTCTGGCCACAATGCTGATGGTGTTGGATGGCACCCTCCAGCTGTACTGCATGCTCCTGTAGGAGGTTCCTGAGGCCAGGTGGCGCAGAGTGAGTGCCACCTTGAGCCCAGGTTCCAGGCTGGGCCAGAAGCTGGTGTTTGCCTTGGTCAACCTGGGTTTGAGCCGTTGCACAACTTCGTCAAACATGGCTGGAGGCATCCTCATGAAGTTCTGGAACGCCCGAGTGTCTTCGTTCCTGAGCTCCACCATCATCTTGTTGTACAGTCCGTCCTCTGCTCTTCTGGTGAACCATATTCGGATCCAGACTCTTTTTGGTTGGCTCCTTTTCTTCTTGCAGTAGAGTTCGCAGAGCCTGCAGATGGCTTCGCACTGTTGCAGAACGATGGTGGCTGCCGAAAGGACTTTGTTACAATCCACGGTGGACATGACTGGATGCTGTGGAAGAGGAAGAGCTAGATGAAGGCTGCAAAATTCTGCACCACCCGGCTGCTGTTCTGAAAGTGAGATGCAGGTGAGTTGCTCCCCCTTTTTATAGGCAGTATAGGTTTTCCGCTAGGCATCCTCTAGGCATCCTCTAGGCATCCTCTAGACATCCTTAATATCCGAGATAGGTCCCTTCTGCGGACGTTTTTTCCATTTTAAATGCTTTGTTTCCATTCTGCATCCGCTAGGCATGCGTTCTGCATCCGTTCTGCTTCCTCCCTGCGTCCGGGCAGATGGAGTTCCTCGGATGCCTAGTGGACGCCTAGCGGATATAGTGGATGTGTAACGGATGCCTAGCGGATGCGTAGCGGATGCCGAACGGACGAACTGGATACATTTTCCACGCAAAAGTTTTGGGCAGCCCAAAACTTTTGGAGTGGATGAAATGTGAATAAATGGATGCGGTAAGTACATCCCATTTTCGAATGGATGGCAAGGTTTTTTGTCCGTTTTACATCCTCTTTGCATCCGTTGGTTCAGTGTGACATAGGCTTAAGACTGGAGTTCTCCAAATTTTGTGGTGTCATGCTATGTGAGATAGTCCAGGCATGAAGCCTGAAGAGATAACTAATTTTACTTTACTGTAAGCTTACTTTAATGGAATCTTGCAAATCTGAAAGCACATTTCTTTTTTTTTTTAAGAAACATTTTATTGTCAATAAACAAACATACACAAACATAACACAAAACATAAAAACCTAAAGCTTCTTTTTGGAAAGCGGCTTAGTCTCGGGTTACATCCTTTTGTACAGACATAAATTTGAATTCATGCTCACTTTTTATTCCATTTCATATCTTATTTACCATTTGACATTTTCTATATAGCTTCTCCCCTCTTTTCACTCTCTTAATTCTATTTTATTTATTTCATCTCAATTTAAATCATTATGCGTAAATCTTTTGTCTGTTCTATTTCAATTTTCTCTTATCTTTTCTCATTAATACAAAATTTCTCCTGTAATCACTGATTGAAGTATGATGCCATTAAATCTTTCTCCTAAATTTAACACTTAAAATAATATGTACTTTTCATTCTGATTCTGTTTAGTACATTCTAAAGCTACATACTATATTATAAAATAAAAAAAATATGTTAATAATATAATTAAAACAATAATCCATAGCAAATTAAGCTCTATTATTAAATTCAGTTTTCTAACATTATTTCAAATATAAATACAATAATACAACCTTATGTACTTTTGCAGAATCTCTTTTTTAATCATATTTTTACCCACTATCTCTGAATAAATCTTGTTTCTTTCCATCTTGTTTTAAACTTTTGTTACTTCTCTTCCCTTTTTCCTTTCCTTTCTTCTCCAATCCAGCCTTTTTACCCCCTTGTCTCTTAATCTCCACCTTCTTAATCTCCACCATCTTTTAATTCTATTTTATTTATTGCATCTCAATTTAAATCATTATGCATATATCTTTTGTCTGTTTTATTTCAATTTTCTATTGTCTTTTCTCAAAATTTTTTCCTGTAATTATTGATTGAAGTTTGATGCTTTTAAATCTTTCCCCTAAATTTAACACTTAAAATAATATGTACTTTTCATTCTGATTCTGCTTAATACATTCTAAAGCTACATACTATATTATAAAATAAAAAAGAATAATAAGTTTATAATATAATTAAAACAATAATCCATAAATCCAGTTTTCTTACATTAGTTCAAATATAAATACAATAATACAATCTTATGTACTTTTGCAGAATCTCTTTTTTAATCATATTTTTACCCACTATCTCTGAATAAATCTTGTTTCTTTACATCTTGTTTTAAATCTTTGTAACTTCTCTTCCTTTTTTCCCTTCCTTTCTTCTCCAATCCTGCCTTTTTACCCCCTTGTCTCTTAATCTCCACTTTCTTAATCTCCACCTTCTTCTGTATTCCTCTTTTCTGTTGCTTTCTGACATTGTATCGATTTTTCACCTTATTTTTCCCTTTTTTTGGTTGTTTTTTTAAATCTTAAATTCTCCTTTCTCTTTCCCCTCTTTCTCTTTTCTTCCCCAGCTAAAGTTGTTTGTTCATTAAAGATGGCTCCTTCTTCATCCCAGTCTTCTTGTTCTTTTAGTTTCTGGTAAGTAAAAATCGCCATTTTTAAAAAATGGAAAACAGATCCAGAAGAGCCCTTCCCTTCTTGTTCCTCTTCTTTTAGCTTTTTAAATTAAATTTTTAGTTCATCAACAAGTAGTGCCATTGTGAAAAGTTTTTTTTAGACAACCCAAATGTTTTTAGTCTTTCAAATAATGATTCCCAAAAATCCCAAAGTCACCAAGCAATTCAAATGCACACAGACTGTTTCATTTAGCACTTTCTTCTTTTTGTACTTTCTCTCCCAGGGTTATTATAGTTCAGTTACAAAGCTCCAATTAAATATATATCTTTTAGAAGTCTTGTTACAGTTTAACTCTGATCTTATAAATTCCAAGCAGCCTTCTCCAACAAAATCTTAATATTGATTCTTTTCCTCTCCCTTCCCACTTATAGCAAAAAAATAGTTTTTTCTTTTTCCCCCAATGCTCAGAAATCTTTATTGTCCCCTTGGTTTTAATTTTCCAATTTCATTGCCTGCTGATGCCAAAATGGGTTTTTCTGATTTCTCCATTCATTTGCTATCACCGTAAGGAAAGAGTGAGAAAAAAACAAACTTTCCCTTTTTACTTTAATTCGCCGCTTTTTCTGTCTTCATCGGGAACGATGTATCTTTAATGAAACTTAAATTCCAGGGTATTTAAATGTTACTTGTTATCCCAGTTAGCCAAAAACTTTCACTTTCTTAGCTACCTCCTGCACAATCTTATGCGGATGAAAGCTTCTTTGTGGTGGCCACTGCTGACCACCGCTCCACTGCTTTCGGAAAAGGGAGTTAAGCCAGCTGACATGTGGGTTGCGATTCCCCCAGACCCCTGTTGGATCTCCCCTATCTTCAGTTACCTCTACGGGGTAACTATAGTCCCCAAATCCAGCTGGATCGGGGGCACTCCAGTGGCGAGCGCAGCAGAAACCGCGCATAATTGTGGATTCCTGCCGCCACTGAAGCCTTGCAAACAGGAACTCCTGAAAGCACATTTCTGTCCCTTGCCTTTACAGACCCAAAAAACCAAAACCATAACAAAATCCTAAGGAGGACCTCTTTTGAGACAATTCTCCTGTCCACATTCTTTATGGAAGCTAAGGTGATGGTTCCTGTGCTGTGATTCTTCTCCTTGTTTACCAAGGTCATTACTACCACAATCCCATGGATTCAACTTTCAAATTGGCTTGGCTTCCCTCATTATTTTGTTATTCTACAAATTCAGGAATCTAGTCTACCATTTGCAAAGCTAACATTTTGAGTTAAATGGTATGGGTTAAACTCAAAATAAAAATCTTGAGAGAAAGACCCTTCCATATTAAAAAAATTCTTTTGTGCTGGATGGCACTTCTTTATATCAAAAGGTTAGTAAATTTGGTCCTGATTATCTTACTGAGAGAAGTGAAGAGATGAGGGGTACTATCTTGATCTCTTGAATATGGGTGATGAAAGTTGAGCTCTTAAATATTTTTTTAAATTTAAATCCTTCCTCCCCCATTTTAATATTGCTGATATAGTACACAAATAATTAAACTATTAAAGTTTTTTCTCTTTAAGACTCACTATGACCATTCTATACTCAATGTCACCACTTGGCTTAAAACTGTTTAATATATAATAATTTTATGCTCAAAATCCTACCAATAGGTCTCTCTCTCTCTCTCTCTCCATCCATCTATCCATCTTTCCATCTTTCATCCAGTGGTGGGATTCATTTTTTTTTTTTACTGTTGGTTTTGTAGGTGTCGCTTGGTGGGTGTGGCAGGGATACTATAAAATCTCCAGTCCAGTCAGAGATGGTATTTGCCAGTTCTCTGAACTACTCAAAATTTTCACTACTGCTTCTCCAGAACTGGTCAGAACCTCTCTTAATACAACCTCTGTATCCATCCATCCATCCATCATCTATCTATCTGTCTGTCTGTCTGTCTGTCTGTCTGTCTGTCTGTCTGCCTGCCTGTCTGTCTGTCTGTCTGTCTGTCTGTCTGTCTATCCATCTAATCTCTTTTTTTTAAAACTATAGTTAGTAACATTGGCACAATCTATTATCCTTAAATCACAATCTTGCATATCATGTTTTATTAAAATAAAATTCTTCATTGGTGTCAATATTTTCAATTCAAATAGAGCTAATATACTGTGGACCAGTTTGGTTATCCAAAAATATTGAATACGTGGCCTAATTTGTCAGGATGTACAGATATTGAAATGGAGAAGTGGATGGACAATAGGTAGATATTAAGGAATCGAAGGTATGTAGACTAGGACACATTTTTTCCCTCAATCTGGCATCTCCAGATTTGTTGGCCCACAATGTTAATTATTTCCAATTATCTTGTAAGTTGGCTAATAATTATAGAACCTGCAATATAGTTTCCTTGAAGAATGGAAAGTTGGAAGGTCTTCCTTAAAACATGAACTCTATGTATGGACCATTCACAACATTTACATATGGGATCAGGTCTCCTAAGAATTCTGCTTTTTGTTTGCTTGTTTTAGCCTGGTATAGTTTACTCAATTTAGAGCAAAATCTAAACTTGCTGTCTCAGGAATCGCTCTGATGTTATCCAATGCAATTTATTTCTTAAGTGTGTTAGGATTTCAGCCTAAATTAACTGAAGACACCAATTCAGTCGGAGCCCAGGGGGAAAAAACATTTTGGCATAGAACAGTTTAGATTTTGTAAAACTGATTTAAATAAAACAGAGTTGCATAACCTGAAGTAAAGGGCAAAATGGAAGCTCTAAATGGTTTTTGTTTTGGTGGTTTCTGGACCCTGCTCGAATTATGATTGCCAAAAATCATCAGCTGACTACAGCACAAAATAAAAATGTGTTTAAAAAAAGAGAAACACAACTACCATAAAAAAAATCCCTTAAATCCTGATTATTTTCATGAGTACATTCTGATCCTACATGATTTTTCATCTACTGTGTCTCTTAGGATCTCCTGTAATTGATATTTAGATATCAACGTACAAATCATGGAAAAAATAGCTGAAGTATATTGTTCCTTGTCATGATGGGCTTGCAAATATCTTCTACAAATATGATAAATACACTGCCTCCAAATAATAAGTGAAATTATTTGAGAAACATGCCCCAAAACAATCATGACTAGTCAATGTGGTTTAGGAAATTAGACCACCCTGATATGGAGTGCAAGTTTGCCATAGTTTTGCATGCTTAGCTGTCATTCTGTCATAAATATCATATGAGGCAGGAATTAAACTTTTAATAGTGTAAAGATACTGCTGGGTGGTAAAGATACTGCAAAGATACCAACAGTATCTTTGTTGAAGTCATCTCCAAAATCATTCCAGTAGAGATTTAAGCTAACATGAATTTTTCTGATGTTTTAACTTGCAAATATGTAAAAATGAGTCCAATATTGGTTATGTATGATTAACTGGTGACTAACATTTGCTCCAAGTTGAAACAAAGCATATGCTTTTGCTTAGTGTTGTTAATCTGGGATGTCATCAGTAGCAAACAAAATCCAAATTTGGTTGCACAAAATCTCTGTTGGCTTTCTATGAGGAAAGACAAATCTTGTTGGTTATAAAAATAATTGTCTCAAAACATTTGTATATAATGAAGATTATCTGAAGTTAATTACCATTATTCAGTTTACTGTAGAGTTGCCTCAAGATATTTTTCAGGCTAAAGGAAAAGATGAGGTTGCTTATGAAAGCAAGTTTTGATGACATTTTATTTGAACAGTGGTAACTGGAGTCCATGCTCTCTGGAATCCACTTTATATATGTGATCACATAACCAGGTATGGCATTTTTACTGTTTGATTACATGAAAAAGTGCTGTTGAGCTTTATCCAAACCAGTCCCTTTGATTTTGAAGCCATGATGTTCTTCTTTTGCCAGGACCAGGTTTGCTTTCAACATTTCCTTGGAGGATTTAGTGAAGTATGCTGTATTTTTCACATCACATATATGTCGCATCACATGTCCAAAATATTCTAACTTTTTAATGGTTTTTATGATTTCCCTTGCCTTTCCCAGGCAGCTTATCACCTCCTCATTTCTGATTTTGTCAATCCAACTCATATGAAACAGTCACCTGTAAATCCAGATTTCAAATGCTTCTAGTTTTTTCAAGTGACTTTCTGTCAGAGACTAACTCTGCAGTCCACGCACACACACACACACACACACACACACACACACACACCTGTACTTAACCAAAACACTTAAGTTACAAAGGTGGGCTTTTAATATTCCAAATTAAAAATCAGTATTTTGTAACTTTGCACTCATTTTACAGAAGAGTGAAGCTTGTGAAGCTCAGAGACATTTAATTTGGGCATTTTAAATGAAATTTAAAGAAGGGATAAGAAGTCTGTCAGATGCCAAGAGTGCAATTCAAAGAGCTCTCTTTGAAAATGATTCTGAAATATAAGCTGGAACAAGTAGAGTAACTAAACTGTTTACTGGGAAGGGCAAGCATGAAGATATTATACCAATGGTTTGCCATCTACACTGGTTGTTGTTACTAGTTTTGATCAAAGCTCTAAACAATTTAGGACTAGGCTACTGAAGGAATGCATTTTAACTCTTTCATTACAAACAATTAAATCTGTTATGCCTTTTGATTCATTTTCTTCCACCTGTGAGCATGAACAGATTTTGTTTCAACCACATTCTCAAATAAGCAGATAAAAAACAAACAGTGATTATTTCCATTCATTCTTGAATCTCTGAATGGCTTAATACCCTTTTTTTAAAGCATTCTTCTGTCTTGTGCCCACACTTCTACTATGTCATGTAGCAGAATAATGTATCCAATCTAAAAATGGCATATATTTTTTGCCATCCACTGTTGCATAAAATGCCACTGGTATTTTCTTTTTCTTTTATAAAACGTTTTTTAACATTTATAAGATTAAAAACAAACAGATGAACAAACATATATATCTACATACATTTAACAGCAAGCTTTGAGTGGTAGCTACACTTATACATTTCTACTATTGATGTGTTATACCTTGTTACAATAACTTCTTCGTTCTTTTAGTTTCCTTAATAGGATATGCATAAATTTACAATTAGTTACATGTCGCCCTTGTTTCCAATATATTGTCAAATTATCAGATGTCACCTTTTCTTTAACCAATCATACCAGATATCCCATACCTTGTAATAATTACTATCTTGATTATTTTTTAAGAGTTTGGTTCGTCTATCCATCTCGGCACACTTGTAAAGTTTGTTGATTACCATATTTTCTGAGGGGATCATAGTGAGTTTCCAGTTTTGGGCAAAACTTAATCTGGCTGCAGTTAGGATATGCAAAATTGGATATTGATATTTCTTTTTCAGATTTGATTCTATCATGCCTCATAAAAAGATTTCAGGTTCAAATTTTAATTCCTATTTTGTTATTTCTAGTATCCAAGTTCTAATTTTTTGCCAAAATTTCTGTGCACATGGGCAGGTCAATCACATGTGGAAATATGTTCCCTGGATAAAATTACATTTCCAGCAATTCAGTATCATATTGGGGAACATCTTGGCTAACCTCACTGGGGGTAGGTGCCAGCGATAAACCATTTTATATAGATTTTCTTTGTAAGAGGCTGACATTGTTAATCTGTAATTTATCTGCCAAAAATGTTTCCACTGGTCTAGACTGATATTGTGGCTCACATTTTTGGCCCACATTATCATGCAATCTTTAACGGTTCCCTCTTTTAATTTGTAGTCTAATAAGTATTTATAGATTTTACTGATTATTTTTCTTTCTTCCCATGCCATATCTTATCAAGTTCTTGTTGAGTTATGCTGAAACCAAATTGTTCTTTATCTTTTTTGTTATGTGTCTGTATTTGTAAGTAGAACTACCATTCTATCTCTATTCCCTGTTATTGTAGTTGGCTCCTATTTTTTAATTCTCCTTTTTCCTTTAGTAAATCTCTATGTCTTACAATTTTATCAGAATCCGAACATTTGGGTGTATAACTGCTTCCATTGTTGGTATCCACAGTGGTACCTTAGGATAGTGGTTCTTTTTTATTTTTTCCCAGGTGTTTAACAAAACATTTCTTATCCAATGCCTTTGAAAATATGAATGTTGCTTACTCTTTCCATTCCAGACAAATGCATGCCAGCCAAGTTGGAGATCAAAACCTTCTAATGTTAGAATCCTTCTGTTTGTCAGACTGACCCATACTTTAAGACATATGGCTATGGTAGTTTGATGATTCAGTTCAAATTCCAGGAAACCAAAGCTTCCTTTCTTTCTAGCATCCTGCAGTAATTTGTATTTTACCCTGGGTCTTTTCTTTTGCCATATAAATTTCAAAATTTGTTTGTTTAGTTCTTCAAAAAAATTTTTCCCCAACTTGACTGGTGCAGTCTGGAACAAGAATAGCAGTTTTGGTAATATATTCATCTTTATTATTGCAATCCAACCTAATAGAGATAATTGGATTTTGGCCCAATTATCTAAGTCCTTTGATATTTGTATTATCAATGTATCATATTTATCCTTTTTAATTGAAGAACATCTATTTGTCAACTAAATCCCAAGGTATTTTACTTTACTCAACACCTGTATGCCTAATTTGTTTGCCAGTTCTTCCTTTTGTTTTTTTTTTGTGTGTGCAGTTTTTTGTTATTAATTTAGTTTTTTCTTTATTGATTTTCAGCCCTGCCACCTTTCCAAATTTTTCTATTTCATTCATTAAGATGATATTCCTTTCTTTCGGGTCTTCCAATATAAATACCAAATCATTGGTGAAGGCTTGAAGTTTATACTTTTCTTTTTTGATATTTAGACCTTTAACTTCTCTATTCTGTCATATTTGCATAAGTAATATCTCTTCTGCTAGTATATACAACAGTGGGGCCAGAGGACATCCTTGTGTCACCCCCTTATTTATCCTTATATAATCCTTAGTTTCCCCATTCATTATTATTTTTGCCATCTGTGTCATATAGATTGTCTTAATAAGCCCCAGAACTTTTCACCAAATTTCATGCCAATTATTTGATTGATAAGGAAATTCCAAATCAAGTTATTGAAAGTCTTCTGAGTGTACAGAAAAATCAAGGCCATTGTTCTGTTTGGGCGCATTTTATAAAATTCTAGAACATCCAGAATTGTTGTATTTGCTTTCATCTGTCTATATGGAAGAAACCCATTTTGGTCTGAATGAATAATAGTCTCTCCAACATTATTGTGGCTAATATCTTATAATTCACATTTAAGAGGGAATTTTGTATTAGTTTTGAGTCTGTCTGTTCTTTATGGATGAGCATTATATATGCTTCTATCCATTAATTCAGTATGTTAGTGGTTTCCAGGACTTCATTATAAAGATCCATCATTAGCTCCTCTAGTAATTCCTGGAATTCCTTGTAAAATTTTGATGGAGTTCCATCTGGACTGGGAGTCTTATTCACTTTCTGAATTCCAATTGCCTTTCTAATTTCATTGATAAATATTTTATTGTTTAAACTCTCTTTTTCTTCCTGTTATTTCTGGCAAATTTCTCCCTGTAAGATATTGTTTAATTCTTCTGAGACTTGTTCCTGTTTATATAAGTTTGTGAAAAATTTTTTGTGATTTTCTTCTTTTCGTGAGCCTGTGAACATATTTTCCTTTCTTGGTCCATTTTCACTCTCTTTTCCTGTTCTTTTTTTAATTTATGGGCTAGCCATCTCCCTGGCTTATTTGCATTTTCGAAATAATTTTGCTTTGTCAATTTGATTTTCCTAGCCAGATCCTCCTGTATACTCTGGTTTATTTTATGTTTCACCAAATCTATCTCTTTTTTAATGTTTCCATTATTCGGATTTTTTTGTCTACTATTTCTAGGTCTTTTAGTCCCTCCCGCTAGCCTTTCTGTTGTTGTCTTATTTCTTTGTTCCTTTTTATATCATAAGCAATTGTTAGGCCTCTTGTATAGGCCTTTGTGGTATCCCATAGATTATGCAGGGATGTATGGTCTTTTTTGTTAATTTAAAAATGTTTTTAGTTCTTTTTCTATCATTCTAGTGTATTCTTTGTCCCTTAGTACACAATTGTTAGGTGTCCATCTTCCAATCCTCCTCCTTCCTTCCATTTAATTTGAATTGGGTTATGGTCAGCCCATAAGTTCGGTAATATCTCTATCTTTTCAATATTCTGCGTTAAAACCATATCCATCCATATTAGGTCTATTCTAGGCTAGGAATGTTGTGGATTGGAGATGAATGTGTATTGTTTTTAGTAGAGTTTAATTATCTCCATGCATCCTTCAGATTTAGTTCTGTTGCCATGTCATTAAAAGTGGACGGGTTTAAAAAGGTTTAAAACAAGATGTAAAGAAACAAGATCTATTTAGTGATACTGGGTAAAAATATAATTAAAAAAGAAAAGTACACAAGATGGTATTGTTGTATTTATATTTGAAATAATGTTAGAAAATTGGATTTAATAATACAGTTTAATTTGCTATGGATTATTGTTTTAATCATATTATAAACTTATTATTCTTTTCTATTTTATAATACAGTAAGCAACTTCAGAATGCACTAAGTAGAATCAGAATGAAAAGTATATATTATTCTAAGTGTTAAACTTAAGGTAAAGATTTAAATGTATTATATTTCAATCTGTGATTAAAGGAGAAACTTTGTGTTAATGAGAAAAGATAAATAGAAAACTGAAATAGAAGAAGAAAGGAAGGGAAAAAGGGAAGAGAAGTTATAAAGGTTTAAAATAAGATGTTCCGTCCGGAAAAGAAACGCAGTAGACTGGGTTCCAACAAATAACTCTTTATTAGTTAACAGCAACAGTAACGGAACAGAGGCTCAAGCCGCGGCAGCCCTTTTTAGAGGCTTGCCTGCCGGCTTGTAGCCAATGACATTGTTTTAACTTTGCCGCCTTTGAGCGGCTCCTTGGATTGGTTCCTAATGAACCAATCCACTACTGGCCTTCCTGGCCAATCAGAATAGACTACTTGGAACCTTCCAAGTTATACAGAACACCCCTCCCCCTTTAGTTCAGTCCTACATGAGTGACACATAGGTAGTCACTAGTTGCGCAGGTAGGTAGGGCTTCTTCTGGTTCTAGTTGACCTGCACGGCTCATTCTCACCTAGGACTTCAAGTGGTTCAGTCAGGATCACTGTCTCTCCAGCTCGTCTCCATGGAACTGCCTGGAAGGGTGAGTCAGCATTGCCGCTACCACTTGAGTTGCTCAGGCCAGTGGTTTTGCCGTTCCCTCCTGGTTCAACCAGGCTGGTTGAGCTGGCCTGGCTGGCCCCTTCCAGGATGGCTTCCCTTTCTCATGGACTTCCTCCGATGGTTTCATCTAACCGTAAGTGCTCTTTTTGGTTGGTTAGATTTTCTGAATTTACTTTTAATGGTTCATTTCTGCACCCTTTTTTTTTACTTATGTTTCCCCACCCCTTGGTTTTGTTTTCATCGATTTTTATTATTTGAGGTTGCATGGTTGTTTTGCCCTCGATATTTCGGGAATGAAGCTGGTCTATGTGCCGCTTCCACTCTCTTCCATTGTCCACGGTTAGTCGGTAGGACCAGGGGCCTGTTACTTTTGTGATTGTGGCTGGAAGCCAAAGAGGGTTCCCGGTAAAATTCTTTGCATAGACTAGGTCACCGATTTCAAAATTGCAGTATCGGCTGGACGAATCAGGGGGTTTCTCACAAGTGTAATTTGGGTTAAATCTATCAAAATGGGATCTGAGTTTTCTCCCCATTAATAATTCTGCTGGCTCTTGTTTGTTGTACTACTGGGAGTGATGTGTTGTAGTGTAAGTAAGCTGTTCAGCTTGTCTTGGACATCCCCATGGTCTATTTTTTCTCGGCCTTTTTTTGTACCCTGACCATTCACTCAACCCTACAATTTGCCACCGGGTGGGCCGGCGCAGTTAGTGCATGGCATATACCCAAAGATGCTAAGTACTGTTCAAATTGTATAGCCGTTAGTTGTGGCCCATTGTCAGATACTAGCACATCAGGTAAACCATAAGTTGCAAACATTTTGTTTAGCTGTTTTATAACAGTGTCGGTTGTTGTGGATAACATTACTATAACTTCCAACCAATTTGAATATGCATCCACGACTATTAAAAACATATTGCCACTAGTTGGTCCTGCAAAATCAATATGGATTCGAGACCAAGGGCCATGTGGGGTCTCCCAGTCCCGTATGGGAGCTTGAGGTGGTGTGGGTCTAGCTCTCTGACACTTGTGGCATGTTGCAACCCAGCGTTCAATATCCTTGTCTAAACCAGGCCACCAAACATAGCTTCTGACCAAGCTTTTCATTTTTACTATGCCTGGGTGGCCCTCATGTAACACGCCCAAAACCTCTTCTTGCAGTTTGGATAGAATTACCACCTGATCTCCCCACAAAAAACTCCCCTTTTGTATTGACAGTTCAGTTTGTCTAGTCCTAAAAGGCTTAAAACCTTCAGTCTTTTGGCTTTCCGGCTAGCCTTTACCTACCCAACTCAAAACATGGGCAGTCAATGGGTCTTTCACCATGGCTCTGGCGACATCATTTGCAGAAAATGGGAGTTCAGGGCAGGTCTCTAGTTGTAGGGTGGCGGTGGTTGAAGCCGGGTCATCCTCTATTGTTGGTAACGGTTCTCAGCTTAAAGCGTCTGCATGGGTGATCTGTTTTCCAGGTCAATGTAGCAAGGTAGATGAATAGGTGGCCAGGAATTCTGACCACCTAGTCATCCATGGAGATAGAATGTTCAGTGTGGGTTTGTTCCCAGCCAAAATCCCCAGTAACGGTTTATGGTCAGTTACAATGGAAAATGTCCTACCATAGAGGTATTCATGAAAACATTTAACTCCGGCGACGATTGCCAGGGACTCTCTGTCTAGCTGGCCATAGTTGCGTTCTGCTTTGGAGAGTGTTTTCGAGTAAAAGGCGATGGGTGCCTCTCTCCCATCAGTTAATTGGTGGCTCAGGATGGCGCCGACTCTGAAAGGTGAGGCGTCACAGGTGACCATCAAGGGAAGTGTGTTACTAAACTGAATAAGAATGGTGTCTGAGGTTAACAAGTCTTTTATGCTTTGAAATGCTTTTTGTTCTTTGTGACCCCAAGTCCATACAGTTTTTTTATCCAGCAAATGGTGCAATGGTTCTGCTATAGTTGTTTTGTGGGGGAGGAATACATTATAAAAATTGATCAGACCCAAGAATGCCTGTAAGTCAGTTTTATTTCTAGGCCTGGGTGTGTCTTTAATTGCTTTGACTTGTTTTTCTGTTGGGTGAATACCTTGTTCGTCAATTAAATACCCTAAAAATTTGATGCAGTCAGTAGCCAGGCAACATTTTTCCTTTTTTACTTTTAGGCCGGATTCTCTAAATTTTGTTAGCACTTCTCTTAGTCTTGCTTCTAATTGGGTCATGTTTTTCGCTGAAATCAGGATGTCATCAAAATATGGAACGACCCCTTTTATTCCATTTAATAGGCATTCCATGAGGCTTTGGAAGATGCCTGGGGCAACGCTCACTCCGAATTGAATTCTGTTACATTTGAATGCCCCTCTATGAGTTACTATTGTTTGTGCCTTGGCCATTATTGGGTCTATTGGAAGTTGCTGATATGCCTGAGCAAAATTGAATTTCGCAAAGAATTTTCCTCCTCCAAGTGAGTGCAGTAAGTGCTGCACGACTGGTACTGGGTATGCGCTTTGCTGCAACGCATGGTTCAGGGTAGCCTTGTAGTCTCCGCAGATGCACACGGACCTGTGAGGTTTTACAGGTGTTACTACTGGTGTCTCCTACTTAGCATGGTCAATTGGTTCTATGACCCCTTGTGCAATCAATTTGTTTAATTGCTCATCTATTTTGGGCTTTAATGCAAAGGAGACTCGTCTGGCTTTTAACCTTCTTGGTGCTATCTGGGGATCTAAGGTAAAGGAAATTGGGGTCCCCCAGTACCTGCCTTGAGTGCTGTCGAAGACGTCCTGGAATTTGTGCAGCAGGTTCTCTTCCCAATCGCTTGTGGCTATTTGGTTTATTCCGGTCATCCCGATGCCCAATGGTGTGAACCATTCAATGCCCAGAAGGCTGAGACAGTATCAGTTGACTATAGTTAGTAGCAGGACTTCAGCGTGTTGTTTGTAAGTGACTTTGAAGTGCCCCAGACCTACCACAGGAATCATATTTCCCTGGTAGTCTTTGAGAATTATTTTTTGTTTCTTGAGTTCTTTTTGTCTTATGTGTGGAACCAACCGCCTTATTGTGTTCCAAGACACCATTGATAGGATGGATCCTGAGTCCACTTCCATTTCACAAGGGCTTCCTTCAATGGTCACTACAATTTTGACTTTTCTCCCGCTTTCCGTCTGTGCGCTTCCTATAGTGACAGTCTGATGAGTTTTTTCTCGGTTGCTGGTTCCCTTGCTGCGCTCCCATTTTCTATCGGCTTGCCTCAGGTCAGTTCTTGATGGGGAATTACCGTGTCTGCTAGGACTGCTGTTCTAATGATTTCAGCAGACTCTTTCGATGTGTCCCCTCTTCTTGCAAGCCCAACAGATGGCATCAAGGAACCTGCACTCGGCTCGGGGGTGATTTACAGCCAGCACATTGTCGCCAATTTCTTCTCCTTTCGCGCCTTTTTTGGTTTGTGTAAAGTCGATGGACCTCATCTTCATCTTCTTCTGTGTCTGATGATTCGTCTAGGTCTTTGTGGTGTGTGGTTGTGGCAGCTTGCTTCTTCCCTCTTGATAAGGTCATCATGTCACTACTGGCATTCATCAGTTTCATTGTGGCCGCTGATTTCCTTGAGGCTTCTGCAGCGGTGTCTTCCGCAATTGATTCTGCCACTGTTATGTTAGGTCTGTTTAAGAGTTTACTTTGTAGAGTAGAGTCCTTTAGACCTAACACAACACGATCTCGCATGGCCTCATCCATATTCTGGAATTCACAGGCTCCTCCCAGATGGCGGAGAGCTGCCATGAAATCAGCAATGGTCTCGTCTTCCCTCTGGTCTCTTTTATAGAACTCGTGTCTCTTGATGAGGTTTGAGACAACCGGTGTGTAGTGAGCCTTTAGCATTCGGTTAAGCTCAGACCAGGTCATCTGTTTCACGTCTCTGGGCTTTGCCAATATCTTTGCCATTTTGAACACGGCTGGCCCACAATGTGTTAGAAAGACAGCCCTCTTTCGCTGATCCGAAATTTCTTCCATTTCGTTGCTCTCCAGAGGCATCAGGAAGCGATTGATATAAGAATCCCAATCTTCTTCATTGGGGTTGAAGGGTGTGGGCGGCACGTTACTACCAGCCATCTCATCCAGCGTGGTTCGTTCTCTCACCGCGTGCTCAGTCTCCGCTTTAGGACGATCCCATCCTCGTCGCCAGTGTTCCGTCTAGAGAAGGAACCGTGGTAGACCGGATTCCAACAAATAACTCTTTATTAGTTAACAGCAACAGTAACGGTACAGAGGCTCAAGCCGCGGCAGCCCTTTTTATCGAGGCTTGCCTGCTGGCTTGTAGCCAATGACATTGTTTTAACTTTGCCGCCTTTGAGCGGCTCCTTGGATTGGTTCCTAATGAACCAATCCACTACTGGCCTTCCTGGCCAATCAGAATAGACTACTTGGAACCTTCCAAGTTATATACAGATCATAAGATGTAAAGAAGCAAGATTTATTCAGAAATAGTGGGTAAAAATAAGATTAAAAATAGAGACTCTGCAAAAGTACATAAGATTATATTGTTGTATTTATACCTGAAATAATGTTAGAGAACTGGATTTAATAATAGAGTTTAATTTGCTATGGATTATTGTTGTAATTATATTAGAAACTTATTATTTTCTTATTTTATTTTATAATATAGTATCTTTAGAATGTACTTAGCAGAATCAGAATGAAAAGTATATATTATTTTAAGTGTTAAATTTAGGGGAAAGATTCAAAGGCATCATACTTCAAACAGGGAATACAGGAGAAATTTTGTGTTTATGAGAAAAGATAATAGAAAATTGAAATGGAACAGACAAAAAAAAATGTATAATTATTTAAATTGAGATGAAATAAATAAAATAGCATTGAGAGAGTGAAAAGAGGAGAGAAGCTATATAGAAAATGTAGAATGGTAAATAAGATATGAAATTGGATAAAAAGTGAGCATGAATTTTGAATCTGTGTCTGTATAAAAAGATGTAACTCGGGACAAAACTGCTTTCCAAAAAGAAGTTTTATGTTTTGATGACTTGTGTTTTGTTTGTGTATTTTTGTTTATTGAAAACTAATAAAAATTTGTAAAAAAAAAAAGTGGACGGGAGTGTTCTCCTCTTTCTCTTGCTTTTTTTAGAACTTTTAAAATGTTTATTCATATCTGGCACTGCACTGTAGCTCCTTACTATGCATATACTGGAATATTCAGTTTCTACTATTTTATGATGGAGCTTAGAGTAAAACTCTTTTTGATTTATGTTTGGGGCATATATTATAACTAATAACATCTTTTTCTGATTTAACATTATTTTCTAAGAATATCATCCTACCTTCTTCATCTTTGTATATCTGCATATGATGCAACCAATCTTTTACATGTAATACAGTGCATCTTTTCTTTTAGTTTGGGAGAGCCTAATACATTTTACCCAATTCAGGAGCTTTCAGAAGGTCACCTGATTCTGTGGGATATGAATTTCTTGTATACATATGATATCTGCATTTTTTTCTTTGAGTTTTTTAAATGTCTGTTTCCTTTTAGATGGTGAATTTAGGCCATTAATATTAATTGAAAATAGGGTGACTTCTCTGTCTATATTACTGCCTGTATAGGACAGTTCTTGTCTCATTTCTTGTTCTTGGTGCTCTTCTGGATCTTTAGCTCCTTTTTCCTCTCGGGTATTTTGGCCTTGTAGTTGTTCTGTTTCTTTCTCTTCTGAAAGTTGTTCTTTCAAGCTTCTGGAGTTTATATCATTTCTACTTTCCTGCTCTTCTTCAGTTACTAGATATCAATCCCAGAATTCCTGTGCTTTGTCAATCTTATATTTCTTACCCTGCCAAGATATTAGATGAACCATCTAAACGGTATTCCATTCCTAATCAGTTGCGATGACAAAAACTGATAGCCTCTTTTTTGTTCTCCAACTCTCCTGGGTGTTTCACAGTCACTACTTCATGTTCTTTGTATATTGGTGGCTTATCCCTGGTCTTTCTGTATAGCAGATCTCATGTTGTCTTTCTTGCAAAATGAATGTGGACCTCTTAGTATAGCTTATATCTATGTGCATAGTGGATATAGACTCTGTAGACCTCGCTAATTGCAGACCTCTTGTTTGGATTTCTGGAGAGCTGTTGCTTCAAATCTGTCATAATTGAGCATAGATTTTCTTTCCTAGTCTCGATAACATTTTGAAATCTGAGGAAAAATGCCATTTTCCATGTGAGCCACTGAATCCCAGGGTTCACAATACAACACTTTCCAGTTCTGTTCTGATTCATCTGGATTTTTCCCCCACCGTATCCATTCTTTCCTCTACTGTATTCAGTCTCTGTTCATTTTTCATCATTACTTCTTGCATCATTCCAATTTTGTTGTCCAGATTCTGTATGTCATTTTTCATTCCACCTATTTCACTTTTCATTTCTGTTTTAATCTCTTCATGAGATCTCTTTAGCATTTAATCTCTTCTGTTTTAATCTCTCACTATTAGCTCATGGGTTTTCACCATCATCTCTTGCATCATAGATAGTGTTGCCTGTACTGTCTGTAGGGTTTGGGCTGAATTAGGCTTCTCCGCTAATCCTGTCACATCTATCAACCTTTGTCCGATGGGAGATGATACCATTGTTGTTTCTTTCTTTCCTGTTTTTACAGCTGTAAAAATGTTGCCATTTTTACTACCTGCAAAAGAACTCTCCAATCCACCATTAACTGTCACTGTTAAGATTATATTCTTTACTACTTTTCTATTAAATCATATATCAATAATATCTTTCCCAAATAATATTTAATTTAGCATATATGTTATTGGCTATTGTTCTTCTATCTTATGCACTCTGAATCAAATCTAGCTTTTTTTCTTTATATAGTTGGGAACTTCAGCCCATGTCACATTGCACCAATGGATGGAAAGAGGATGTAAAATGGAGAGAAACACTTGCCATCCATTGGTTAACGTGATGCTTCCATTCTGTACTCACTGCCTCTGTTTTTGATCCTCTCTATCTTTCCAGTATCCGTTGACTGACATTTTATCCGCTCAAAAAGTTTTGAGCTGCTCAAAACTTTTTGAGTGGAAAAATGTATCCAACGCGTCCATTCTGCATCCACAACGCATATGGGGAAAATCCGTTCCACATCATCCGTTATGCATCCGCTATATCCACTAGGCATCCGCTGTGCATCTGTGCAACTCGCATCTGCTCCAGCAGAAAACGGACACGGGGAGGAAGTGAAACGGATGCGGAACGGACACAAAGCGTTAGAAAGGATGAAAGCAGATGCAGCTTGCATACAAAGCATTAAAATGGAAAAAACGGTCACAGAGGGGACCTATCTCAGATATTTAGGATGTCTGCAGGATGCCTAGAGGAGGCAAAAGCACACTGAACGGAAAAATGATATTTCCTATAAAAAGGGGGAGGAACTCACCTGGATCTCACTTTCAGTCCAGTAGCCCTGCTGTGCAGACCTCTTCAGCGTTCATCTTGCTCTTGCTCTTCCACAGCATCCAGTCATCTCCACCATGGATCATAACACACTCCTTTTGGTAGCCACCATCATTCTACAACAGTGCGAAGCCATCTACAGGCTCTTTCACCAGTTCTATATGAAGAAAAGGAGATTGCCAAGAAGTGTCTGGGTCCGAAGACGGATTGGGAGAATAGCAGAGTACAGACTGTACAACAAGCTGATGGTGGAGCTGAGGAACGAAGACACTCGTGCATTCCAGAACTTCATGAGGATGCCTCCAGCCATGTTTGACGAAGCTGTGCAGCAGCTGAGACCCAGGTTGACCAAGGCAAACACCAACTTCTGGCCCAGCCTGTACCCTGGGCTGAAGGTGGCACTGACTCTGCGCCACCTGGCCTCCGGGACCACATACAGGAGCATGCAGTACGGCTGGAGGGTGCCACACAACACCATCAGCATTGTGGTCAGAGAAGTGGTGCAGGCCATCATTGAAGAATACCTGGAGGAGCTCCTCCAGTGTCCCTCCATTGAAGAAGGCTGGAAGAAAGTTGCAGAACAGTGGTATCAGAAGTGGAACTTCCCCCACATCATTTGAGCCATAGATGGGAAGCACGTCGCCTGCAAAGCTCCAGCCAACTCAGGGTCCACTTATTTCAACTACAAGGGCTTCTTCAGCATCATCCTCTTTGCCATGGTCGATGCTGACTACAAATTCATGTACATCGATGCTTCAGGCAATGGGTCATCTTCAGATGCCCAGGTATACAACGCCAGTCACCTCAAGGAGGGGCTGGAACGCAACCTCATCATGGGCTTCCCAGATCCAGACCCCCTGCCCAACGACACACAAGATGTGCACTACTTCATCATGGGGGATGACGCCTTCTCCCTCAGAACCTACCTCATGAAGCCCTACACTGCCAGATGCCTCACCCGTGAAGAGAGGATCTTCAACTACAGGCTGTCCAGGGCAAGGCGGATGGTGGAGAATGCTTTTGGCATCCTGGCCAACAGGTTCCAGGTACTTCTCACCACCATGCAGCATCACCCAGAGACCATGAGGAGGATCGTGGAAGCTTGCTGCATCTTGCACAATCTCATGCACACCCGCTACCCAGTCTTGCAGAACAGGCTTGTGGACCTCCAACAAGGCAATGGGAACATGGAGCCTGGTGAATGGAGACAAGGGCCAAACCTGATAGACACTCTGGATGTCTAAGGCCCCAACAGAGCCTCACATGAAGGGAAGAAGCAGCGCAACCTCCTGAGACACTGGTGCAACTCCCCAGCTGGAGCAGTGGAGTGGCAAGACAGGATGATAGATGATTAATGGATGCTTCCTTCAGCCTGTCTCATCACACTGATGAGATTAGGCCATGTATGTTGGATGGGCCTACAATGAACAGGGCATTTAATAAAGAGTTGTGTTTATGTTGAAATGTGTGGATCAATGCTTTCATTGTTATTGATAATAAAGGGCCATAGGTGTGGCACCTGGAAGGGTGGACCCTACAGTCCCACTATGCTTGCACTGGAGGTTTATCTATCCCCACAGCTATTACCCATCCCAAAGGTATCCCTGCTCATTCCACAGGTATCCCTGCCCACCCCACTGCTATCTTAACCCATCCCACAAGCATGCAAAGGCTTAAACTTTCTAAAAGTTTCCACCAAGACTTTATTAAAAAAAAGAAATGAAGCAAGTGTGTGAATCAAAGATAGACTTTATTAACATCAAGCTATAAAAGAAATATGACCCAAGTCAACTGTCCAAATAATGTCCACAGGTAGCCAGCCAGCCAGTCTCTGGCACTCCTCTTGGTCACTCGGAGGTGTGCTCAGTCTCAGGGGTGAAGGGTCCAGGTGCTGTGGAGGTGGCTGCTGCTGGAGTGCTGGTCTGAGGCAGCATTGGGGTGCCTGGCCCCGAGAGGACAACAGGAGACGGTGTGTGGAGGAAGCTCTCAGACAGCTGGCTCAGTCCCGTGATGTTGAGAGTCCCTTCCTCCATGACATGGGGTGTCAGCCCCAATACCGATGACAGATGTTCTGAGGCCGGGCTTGGTTGTGGGATGGAGGAAGGAGCAGTGTAGTGGGGATGTCTGGTCTGCAGCTGAGCGAGATGAGGTGTTGGTGGCATCTGTGGCGTGGGTGGCATCCAATGTACCTGTGCCTGGACTGGGAAGGACTGCCTGTGCTGCTGGAGCTCCTGGTAGCCATAGCCTTGGTAGGTGAGGGCCTGTGTAAAGCCTTGGAAGGGCAGTGACATCACCTGAGGTGGAGAAGCAGGCCTGGACTGGGGGGGAGCAGGTTCAGCTTGGTCTGGAGGGTTGTGAAGAAGATCGGTGATCCTGTCCTTCATCACCTGGTACTGTGTTTCTAACATGTTCCTGAGGGTCTGGTTCACGTAGGTGAAGAAGGGCTTGCGGTTGGAGGATGGGACGTCGGTTTGTACCAGCTGAGAGATGAGATCTGTGCTGCTTCTGATGGTGTCCCTGATCTCCAGCAGGACAGTGTGGCTCTGCCCCTCTGGTCTGCCTCTCTGTCTTTCTGTGGAGGTGGAGCTGGGGGTGGATGCGGGTTGGGCTGTGGTGGAAGTTCCCTCTCCTTGCTCCCACTGCATCAGGGGGTCCTCCACATGCTCTGCCAAGGGGAGTGCAGCTGTCGGGGGGTCTCCATCGTGGGCTGCTCCAAAGATACCTACCTAGACACAGGAGCTGACCCTTGGCCAGAAGAGGACTGGCTCTCTGCGGGTTACCTGAGAGAGAGGGTTGTCAGAGGGGCTGCTCCTCGGTGGCAGATCTCACCCTCCAAGAAGCTGCTCTTGGCCATCACATAGGTCTCTCGGTCCCTCAGCTTGACCGTGGCCTGGCCAGATTTCTTGAGGTGCAGCTTCCCGTACCAGGTGTGCATGTGCTTCCACCAGCCGAGGAGCACCTCCGGAGTGTAACCCAGGCTCTCTGACTTCTCTCTCCAAGCAGCCTGCTTCCTCTTGGTGTCTCGATAGAGCCTGTGTCCCTTCTGCCAAAGATAATCATTCTCCCTCAGCCACTCCAGCACCTCTTCATGTTCCTCTTCTGTTGTGTATTGCCTCCTCTCCCATTCATACATCTGACTCTTCCTCCCTCTGGCAGGGTCATATGGGCCCTCATCAGAGGGGCTTCGAGGTTGTTGGGGCTGCTCCTCCCCACCACCACCACCATCAGCAGCAGCAACAACTACAGTAGCAGCAAAAGCAGGACCAGCAGGACCACCACCACCAGCAGCAGCAGCAGCAGCAGTACCAGGAGCACCAGCAGCACCAGCAGGACCAGGAGCACTAGCAGGACCAGGAGCCCCAGCAGCCCCAGGAGCACCAGTAGCACCAGGAGCACCAGCAGGACCACGAGCACCAGGAGCACCAGCACGACCAGCAGGACCAGGAGCAGCGCCAGCAGAGTAAGCACCAGCAGAAGCTCCAGCACCAGAAGTGCGAGCCTGAGCAGCAGAAACCCCAGCAGAAGCAGAGTCAGGGTCAGGGGGTGCGATGGTGGCCCTGTCCCTCTTGCCAGAGCTGGCAGCAGATGGCTGAGGCTTTCTCTTCTTCTTTCTCTTCTTTCTCTTGTTGGCTGGTTGGCTGGCTGGCTGGAGAGCTGTGTCTGGAAGCAGGTCTTTCCTCTTAATGGTGACCTGCTTGCGAGCTGCTTCCCTTTGTATCTGCGGAGCTGACATAATGCATCCTCCCCTCATGTGCAGTGAATGCTGTGCATCCGCTTGGCTTCTGCTCTGCATCTGCTTCATCCGCTTGGCATCCACTCTACATCCGCTCCTTCCACTACGCATCCCCTTCACTGTGCTCCCCCGGAAGCCCTGTGGATATGCCATCTGCTCCCATCCGCTTCCATCTGCTAGGCTTCCTTGGAGCATCCACTTTCCATCCCCTCTCCATCCTGCTCCCATCCGTTCCTTTCCGTTGTTGTCCGTTCTATTTATGCAAATTCAGGGCACTTTTGAGAGCGGATAACAACAGATGGAACATTTTCTCATCCGCTGTGTCCTTTTTACAAATGTTTTGCATCCGTCGGCCCATGTGACAGGGCCTTTAGATGTTAAATCTTAAGTACTTGTTGCAAATAGATATCAATACTCACCAATCCTATACATTTACTTGATTAATATAGATGTTACAATACACAATTTATTATATATGTCTTATTCTATTACTTAAGTATTCTAAGGTGGAGAAATCAAAATATATATATAGTTATTTAGTCTCTTATTCTAATTGATATATACAGTATTTTTAAGCAGGTACATAAAAAGAAAACAGTAAAGGGAAGTATTAATATTAATTAGCAAAGGGGGAGAACAGTACTATACAATTATTAGGTAACAGTCTATTTCATATAATGTACAGCCTCTTTTTCTTCAGTCAGACTTTCATATATTATTCAACAGCATTAATCAATATTCAATATTATTTTACCAGTATTATTTAGATGATTTTTACCATCTTTTTACTCTTTACTCAGTCAAAGTTCCTTCTCTCAAGATGTCTTCTTTCAAAAATGCACAATCATCTTCTTTTCCTTTCCTTTTCCATCTTCAATTTATGCTCTGCCCTTTTCCTTTCACAATCTCAGTTCTACAGGTCATTCCACTCAATAGTCCCAGAGAGATCTGATCTTCCCTCCTTTCCTTAGCATGACTGTCTCTGAGTCTTTAAGGGTTGAGGATTTTTCCAACTCTTTTCCTCCAATCTTTCAAAATGTCCTCTCTTGGAAATAAACCATCAGTAGCTTTTTCCCTCTTCTTCACTTCTCCACCATTCTGCTTGTTCTCAACAAGTTTTCCCCTTTTCCTTATTATTCATCTAGATGTTATAATTATACAGTCTATATCCATAATCCAGAAAAAAATCTGCAATTTCACCTTTCTTCCCCTCAGCTTTCACCATTCTATTACTCAGCATATAGTTCTGTCATTTAATCCATAGTCAGTGCTCCTACTGTTAAATTTGCTGCCTGTCAACACTACATGGTTCGGAGCTTTGCTCTTCCTATGCTCTAGTCACTGGTTTGCTGGCAATCTTCTTTGATCCTGTTTGCTTACCACTTGGCTTACTGCTTTTCACTCTGTGCTTCCTTCTTTAAACAGCTGGGCTGCCATGTCTCTGGTTCTGATCATCGTGATCTCCCTCTTCTGCTGCTGGTTTTTGGGGGTTTCTTCTTACAGTCTCTGGGATTGCGGCATCTCCCCAAGACCTCTGTATATTTCCCTTTTTTCCATCTACCCCTCCAGGGTCTGACCCGCTCCTAAAAGCCACCAAACAGAATTTTGGATTTTTCAGAGTGACGATCCACTCTTCTGCTTTGCACTGACATGGCGCCTCAACCGGAAGCTCGCCAATGGTATTTTCATTAATATGCCTTCCACAACACGAATGACACAAGTTTGTACTTTCTGAGTAGTACTTTTAAAGCTTTAATATACCTTCATTGCATGAATTCTTCAACTCTATTTCACAGTTAGAGTTACTTTCACCGAGGCTTGTTTTTTTCTATTTCACCACCACATGATATATCTATCTTTATTTAATTCATTAGTGAATGAATATTTTTATATTTCAAGTCATAATCTTCCATATGTCATAGCCTTTGCCAGATTGCCTAAAACTAATTTCTTCTGCAGCCCACCATGGCCTGGGTCAATTGAGGCCTTCAATCAGATATAGAAGGAAAGTATTGCATCACAATCTTTAAATCATACCCATGCAACTTAAAGCATTCCTTAAGTAAGAATAGAATTTGTCACTTTGGACCCACAGTTTGACAAACTTGACAAACAGCTTGGCAATTTTAAGACTTCAACTCCCTGAATTCCTCAGTCAGCCATGCCAGCTGGTGAATTCCAGGAGCTGAAGTTCACAAGTCTTAAAGTTGCCAAATGTGGAGACCCCTTTCCTAGAAGGACAGCAAACGTCAGGGTCAGCTAGAATCCAATCAAAACCAATCCAGCTTAATTGAGTTCAATCAAAACTTCATTTTATGAATTACATACTGCTAATATGATAACTTTTGATCTATTTCACAGTTCACTCATTCTGTTACATTAAGGGAATGACTTGATGGCAACTTCTGCTGAACCTCTGGTAACAGAATGAGTGAAATGTGAAATAGATCAAAAGTTATCTTATTAGCAGTATGTAATTCATAAAATGAAGTTTTGATTGAACTAGAACCTCAAATTATGATCCTCAAGTATGAGTGAAATGCTGCCTTTTCTTATCCTGCTCTTTGCTGTCTATTTTATCAATACTTCTATTTTCTGAGCCAGACAATTATTATTCAAGACGGGAGGGTGAGAGTTAACAAAAATAGGGCTGCTGTTTCTAGCAAAGCCTTTGCCTTTTGCTCTATGAGCTTCTCTTTTTAATTTTTTTTTCACTCTGACCTCCTACAGAGAGTCAACATGCTCCAGCTGCAAGCTTTTTGCCCCCCTCCTATACTATCTCTAATTTCAAACCCACAAGAACATTAAAAAGTCAGTTCACATCTTCTCTCTAGTCAGTCTGCCCCCGGCTCTGTCATGGCAATATCAGTTTTATATTAGCACAGTTCTGGAAGTTTGCCTTCCAAGTTTGCAAAATGTGGAAGAGTCAATTTGGGAAACATCCCTCTCAGAATTTTAGGAGGTTCAGCTGAACTTTGGGCTTCTGAGAATAAGGCCATCAAATATTGAAATAAATATTCTTACTTGGATGAAATGGCACCATCCCTTATGGCTGGAGTGGGCAGACACTGAAATGTATGCATACCTGGGCACACAGACAAAGCCAGATCTCCCCAAAGCATTGTAACTCCTTGCTCCTTTAGCTTTTGGGATCTTTAATGTTTAGCTCCCAGCAAAACTGGTGAAAACAGTGTTTTCATTGGCCAAAGTAATCTCCAAGTTGGAAAAGCAGGAAAGAAGACTATACTTTCTTCATCAATATTTATTCAGAAACTTTTTAATTAATTTCTTCTTGATCTAAATATAGGGAGGGAGAGAAAGAGAGAGAGAGGAAGGAAAGAAGATTATGAAATAGATATAGGTAACCCTTTACTTACTACAGTTCATTTAGTGAATGTTAAAAGTTACAGCAACACAAGAAAAAGTGATTTATGGCAGTTTTCAGTCTTACAACTACTGCAGCATCCCCATGGACATTTTCCAGCGGACTCATATTTATGATGGTTGCAGAGTCTTGGGATCATGTGATCACCTTTTGTGATCTTCTGACAAGCAAAATCAATGGGGAAGCCAGATTCACTTAACAACCCTATTACTAACTTATCAACTGCAATGTTGTGGAAACTCTGGAAACAGAGGTCATAAAATGGGCCAGAAATCATTTAAAATGTCTCACTTAACAACAGAAATTTTAGGCTCAGTTGTGGTCATAAATTGAGGATTACCTGTTTCAAATAAGTTATGCCTATGTAGGAGACAAGATTTTAACAACGTTATACTGCAGAGAAACAACTTGGTAAAACAAATTACAATAATGCAAAAAATGGTTTCATTATTATGGAAAGATCAAACTTCTACAAATCTTCATGTATACTTAGTTACATGCAATCTATACATTTATATTCAGAGGCAAATTCTATGGAAGGTCTTCCCAATAAATATATGTAAGACAGCAAAATATTGCAAGTTGACCCTCCGCTAAGTATATTTAAGTATATTACAGCTCAACTATCACTAGTTGTGAATAGATGCATAGTCTGGTCTGCCTTAGAATTAAGTGAGGAAGAGTTCAACATAATTTGGGAAAAACACCTGTTCCTTTTTCCGTGTTAAATTTTATTTATTCATTGACTGATTGATTCCATTTCTATAGCTGCCCAACTCAACTAAGTGACTTTTGGGGAGTTTACAGTTCTAAAATTATAAAATAATTAAAGCAAAAAACAGTAAAAATATCTGCAAAATAAATAAGTACAAGTAGTGGCTGTGATAATTAGTCAATTAATAAAGCAAAGTAACAGGGTCCTTAAACATTGTGAGACCCAGGCCTGAGCACATAACCAAACCAAAGTTTTGTGAAAGGCAAAAGAGAGTTGGGGTTCTAATTCTAATCTAATTCTAATCTCTGATGAGAGAATATTCCATAAAGCAGTGGCTACAGGAGAAAATATCCCTCTTCTAGTTCCTACAAATCAACACTTTTTAACTGATGGGATCTACAGCAGTGGTGGGATTTAAATTTTTTTACTACATTTACTGTGGATGTGGCTTGGTGGGCATGGCAGGGGAAGGATACTGCAAAATCCCCATTCCCTCCCCACCCCACTAACCTGCTTTCAACTCTGTTCTCCTGTGCAGGGCAACAAAGAAGACCCAGCCAATCAGCTGGGACTCGAGAGGCAGAGAATAGATGGGGTCGGGGCCAGTCAGAGGTGGTATTTGCTGGTTCTCCAAACTATTAAAAAATTTCTGCTACTGGTTCTCCGGAACTGGTTACAACCTGCTGAATACCATCTCTGATCTACAGCATTTCTTATCTGTTGGATCAAATTGGATGGATAGAAACTCTGGGGAAAAAATATAAATTCAGGTGTGTGAACTGACTGTGGAACAAAAAGCTCCCAAACTTATATAAAAACCTATCTCTAAAACTTGAAAACTACACATACTGCTTTTGGCTGCTTTTTGCTCTAATGGACTGCAACAGAACAGCAAATGTACCATTTCAGAAGGATCTCCACAGACATCTGATAGGTATGACTGATGGCCATTGTGAAAGATCTGAAAAGATGAGGGAAGGAAAAGTGAAACAGCTGGGAAGCCAGAAACATGGAATTCTAGCCTGGGAAAGTCAGGTGGGAATTAAACAATCTCCTGCAAGGAATCTCTCAGTTTGCTGGATTTAATTCTGCTCCCACAAATGGAAAGCAAAAAGAGAACTCAAGGAACAAAAGATATACTTATGAGAGGGAGAGTTACCTTTATAAGATGGAAAATTTGCCCATTTGTGCTAGCAATTTTTGAGATAGCTTCCAGGAGACTGGGTAGTTTAATTCTTACATTTGAACCCCATTACAGGACCACTCAGCTGATCAAGACTTCAGGGAACAATTTGAGGTTAAAAACTATCCTCAGAAAATAACTCCCGCTAAAGGAAATGATCCAATATACCCTGCAAAGCATTAACAACTGGCTTGGATACTGGAATTCAGTGTTGGTTTTGGAAAAGCTTCCACTTTTGTTTAAAGGACGAGACAAAAATGATTCATGACAAGAACCAGAGTTGGCTTAATCTAAAATTGAATGGACTTGGTCCACTGAAAGTGTTTTGAAGATATAGCTTGAACCAAGAAAAAGTTCTTTATGCTCAAAGTTTGGAAAATCATTTTTGAGAAGCAGAGTTCCATGTTCCATTATGGAGGAACATGGAATTCCACTGTGGAGTTAACCTCCTTACTGGTCCTGATGAAATTTTATGTGTTTGAGTATGTGTATGCATGTGCAAAATGGGGATAAAGTATAATAGTTGAAGACTTTTATTTTCCCTTTGTACTTAATGTGAGTGACATGGGTATATTTTCTTTTGTGAATCAGAGAGAACCTGTAAGTTAGCACGAGAATGCTTGGTATGCAAAAGGCTTAGAGTTCAACTTGGAAAGATCTTGTCTATGATTCTGAAAAATCATTTTCTGACAGTCCAACTTCCTCAAAACTGGATCACTCAGTATGTTTTCAACTCTAACTTCTGTCAGCCATAGCCACATGGTGAATGATGAAGGGACTTCTAATCAAAAACATCTGGTTACCCTGGAGTACCCTTATCCAGTATATTGTGGATAACAATTCCTGGAGATGATGATCCTTTGGACTGATCTAGAAGGTCTCTTTTTAGCTTCAAACAACATGATATGGTATACAATTCAGTGGTGAAATGTATGTTCTGCATAAAGGAAGTCCTAGTTCCAAACCCAGTATCCCAATTAAAAAGATCACATTGCAAGTGATGGAGATGTAGATGCCAAAATTGAGAATAAACTCTGTAATCCTGGGTTAAATAGACAAATGGTCTGACCCAGCAATTCTTTTATAGTAGTAATCATGGAAACCTTTATTTCCTGTTAGCAACACTCACTGCTATATGAAAATAACTTGTAGGCATTCGTTATGTATGTTTGGAGAACTCTTGCACACATGTGTTTTCTTCTTGAAACTCCTTGTGCTTTCTTAGAAAACAACTTAACTTAGAACTGGGGTGTCAAACTCAAGGCCTGAGTGCTGAATCTGGCCCATGGGGTGCATAAATCTTTCCCACAGGGCTGGCTTAGAAATGGCAAAGGACCAGCCCTCGGTACCTCTGGCAAAATGGGCCATGGGGGGGAGGTCACCCTGTTTTGGCCAGCACACTGCTGCAGGAGGCCGTCCAGGCCAAAAAAGGTCATGGGGGACAGAGTGTGGGTAAGTAAAGGGCATGGGGGACTGTTTTTGGCCATTAAAGTGCTGCAGGAGGGCACCCAGGCTGAAAATGAGGCACAGAGGCCTGTATGCATCCCCTGCACCACATTTTGGCTGGTAGGGTGCTGCAGTAGGCATTTGTCCCATTCTCCCCCTGGCTGTCCCACAGAGAATTTCAGTGCTGATCTGGCCCTTGAAGAAATCCAATTTGACACCCCCTGCTTAGAAAGTATTGCTTTCAATACCTTAATGTTAAGGGCCTGTCACATTGGCCGACGGATGCAAAACTTTTGTAAAAAGGACACAGCGGATGAGAAAATGTTCCATCCATTGTTATCCACTCTCAAAAGTGCCCCGAATTTGCATAACCAGAGCGGACAACAACGGAAAGGAACGGATGGGGGGAGGACATAGCCAGGATGAAAAGTGGATGTTCCACAGAAGCCTAGCGGATGGAAGTGGGTGGGAGCGGATGGCACATCTGCAGGGCTTCCGGGGGAGCACAGCGAAGTGGATGCACAACGGAAAGAGTGGATGAAGAGCGGATGCCAAGCGGATGACGAGGATGCAGAGCATTCACTGTGCATGCGGGAAGGATGCATTGCATCAGCCCCGCGGATATAAAGGAAAGCAGCTCGCAAGCAGGTCACCATTCAGAGGAAAGACCTGCTGACAGACACAGTTCCAGCCAGCCAGCCAGCCAGCCAGCAAGCCAACAACCATGGGGAAGAAGAGAAAGCCTCTGCCATCTGCTGCCAGCCCTGGCAAGAAGGACAGGGCCACCATCCCACCCCCTGGTGCTGACTCTGCTTCTGCTGGGGCTTCTGCTGCTGGGGATGACTCTTCTGGTGCTGGAACTTCTGCTGGCGCTGCTCCTGGGGCTGGGGCTTCTGCTGGGGCTTACTCTGCCGGCGTTGCTCCTGGTGCTGGTGCTTCTGCTGGTGCTTACTCTGCTGGCACTGCTCCTGGTCCTGCTGGTCCTGCTGGTACTCCTGGTCCTGCTGGTCCTGCTGGTCCTGCTGCTGCTGCTGCTGCTGCTGGTGGTGGTGGTGGTGTGGAGGAGCATCCCCTACAACCTCGAAGCCCCTTTGATGAGGGCCCATATGGCCCTGCCAGAGGGAGGAAGAGGCATACGCGTGAATGGGAGAGGAGACAATACTCCATTGAAGAGGAACATGAGAATGAGGTTCTGGAATGGCTGAGGGAGAACGAGTATCTATGGCGGAAGGGACACAGGCTCTATCGAGACACCAAAAGGAAGCAGCTGCTTGGAGAGAGGAGGTGGAGAGCCTAGGGTACACTTCAGAGGTGCTCCTCAGCTGGTGGAAGCACATGCACACCTGGTATGGGAAGCTGCACCTCAAGAAATCTGGCCAGGCCACGGTCAAGCTGACGGACCGGGAGACCTACGTGATGGCCAAGTGCAGCTTCTTGGAAGGTGAGATCTGCCACCGAGGAGCAGCCCCTCTGACAACCCTCTCCCTCAGGCAGCTCATTGAGAGCCAATCCTCTTCTGGCCAAGAGTCAGCTCCTGTGTCCAGGCAGGTATCTGTGGAGCGTGACACGATGGAGAACCCCCCGACAGCTGCACTACCCATGGCGGAGCACATGGAGGATCTCCTGATGCAGTGGGAGCAAGGAGAGGGCACTTCCACCAGAGGCCAACCCACATCCATCCCCAGCTCCACCTCCACAGAAAGGCAGAGAGGCAGACTGGAGGGGCAGAGCCACACTGTCCTGCTGGAGATCAGGGACACCATCAAAAGCAGCGTAGATCTCCTCTCTCAGCTGGTACAAACTGACATCCCATCCTCCAACCGAAAGCCCTTCCTCACCTATGTCAACCAGACCCTCATGAACATGTCGGAATCACAGTACCAGGTGATAAAGGACAGGATCACCGATCTTCTTCACAATCCTCCAGACCCAGCTGAACCTGCTCCCCCCCAGTCCAGGCCTGCTACTCCACCCCAGGTGATGTCTCTGCCCTTCCAAGGCTTTCCACAGACCGTCACCTACCAAGGCTATGACTACCAGGAGCTCCAGCAGCACAGGCAGCCCTTCCCAGTCCAGGCACAGGTACATCGGATGCCACCGGTGCCACCGATGCCACTGATGCCACCGACGCCACCGACGCCACCGGTGCCACCCACGCCACAGATGCCACCGATGCCAGTCCTCACCCAGCTGCAGACCAGACATCCCCACTACACTGCTCCTTCCTCCACTCCACAGCCAAGCCTGGCCTCAGAACATCTGTCATCGGTATTGGGGCTGACACCCCATGTCGTGGAGGAAGGGGATCTCAACATCACAGGACTGAGCCAGCTCTCTGAGAGCTTCCTCAACACATCATCCCCTGTTGTCCTTTCAGGGCCAGGCACCCCAATGACGCCTCAGACCAGCACTCCAGCACCAGCCACCTCCACAGCACTGGGACCCTTCACCCCTGAGACTGGGCATGCCTCAGAGTGACCAAGAAGAGTGCCAGTGACTGGGTGGCTACCTGTTGACTTTATCTTTACTTAAGACACTTGGGTCATTTTTCTTTTACAGCTTGTTATTAATAAAAATTATCTTTGCTTCACACACTTGCTTCATTTATTTTAGTCAATAAAGTCTTGGTGGAAACTTTTAGAAATGGTTTAAGCCTTTGCATGCTTGTGGGATGGGTTAAGATAGTAGTGGGATGGGCAGGGATACCTTCGGGATGGGTAATAGCTGTGGGATGGGCAGGGATACCTTTGGGATGGGAAAAAAGCTGTGGGATGGGCAGGGATACCTTTGGAATGGGTAATAGCTGTGGGATGGGTTAGGATACCTGTGGAATGGGTAATAGCTGTGAGATGGGCAGGGTTACATTTGGGATGGGTAATAGCTGTGGGATAGATAAACCTCCAGTGCAAGCATATGGGACTGCATGGTCCCCCCTCCCAGGTGCCATACCTATGGCCCTTTATTATAAATAACAATGTAATCATTCATCCACACATTTCAAAATAAACACAACTCTTTATTAAATGCCCTGTTCATTGTAGGGCCACTCAACATACATGGCACAATCTCATCAGTGTGATGAGACAGGCTGAAGGAAGCATCCATTAAGCATCTATCATCCTGTCTTGCCACTCCACTGCTCTAGCTGGGGAGTTGCACCAGTGTTTCAGGAGGTTGCGCTGCTTCTTCCCTTTATGTGAAGCTCTGTTGGGGCCTTGCACATGCACAGTTTCTATCAGGTTTTGCCCTTGCCTCCATGTCCCCAGGCTCCATGTCCCCATTGCCTTGTTGGAAGTCCACGAGCCTGTTCTGCAAGACTGGGTAGCGGGTGTGCATAAGATTGTGCAGGATGCAGTAAGCTTCCACGATCCTCCTCACGGTCTGTGGGCGATGCTGCATGGTGGTGAGAAGTACCTGGAACCTGTTGGCCAGGATGCCAAAGGCGTTCTCCAGCCCCTACTTGAGGTGACTGGCATTGTATACCTGGGCATCTGAAGATGAGCGGTTGCCTAAAGCATTGATGTACATGAACTTGTAGTCAGCATCGACCATGGTGAAGAGGATGATGCTGAAGAAGCCCTTGTAGTTGAAATAAGTGGACCCTGAGTTGGCTGGAGCTTTGCAGGCCACGTGCTTCCCATCTATGGCTCCAACGGTGTGGGGGAAGTTCCACTTCTGATACCACTGCTCTGCAACTTTCTTCCAGCCTTCTTCAGTGGAGAGGCACTGGAGAAGCTCCTCCAGGTATTCTTCGATGATGGCCTGCACCACTTCTCTGACCACAATGCTGATGGTGTTGTGTGGCACCCTCCAGCCATACTGCATGCTCCTGTACGTGGTCCCTGAGTCCAGGTGGTGCAGAGTCAGTGCCACCTTCAGCCCAGGGTCCAGGCTGGGCTGGAGGTTGGTGTTTGCCTTGGTCAACCTGGGTCTCAGCCGCTCCACAATTTCATCAAACATGGCTGGATGCATCCTCATGAAGTTCTGGAATGCACGAGTGTCTTCGTTCCTCAGCTCCACTATCAGCTTGTTATATAGTCCGTACTCTGCTCTTCTGGCAATCCATCTTCGTACTCAGACACTTCTTGGCCACCTCCTTTTCTTCACGTAGAACAGGTGAAAGAGCCTGTAGATGGCTTTGCACTGTTGTAGAACGATGGTGGCTACCAAAAGGAGTGTGTGATGATCCATGGTGGAGATGACTGGATGCTGTGGAAGAGCAAGAGCCAGATAAAGGCTGAAGAGGTCTGCACTGCAAGGCTGCTGGACTGAAAGTGAGATCCAGGTGAGTTCCTCCCCCTTTTTATAGGAAATATAGGTTTTCCACTCGATGTCCTTTTGCATCCTCTAGGCATCCTGCAGACATCCTAAATATCTCAGATACGTCCCCTCTGTGAATGTTTTTTCCGTGTTAATGCTTTATATGCAAGCTGCATCCACTTTCATCCTTTCTCAGTCCCTGCTACTAACGCTGCGTGTCCGTTCCATGTCCATTTCGCTTCCTCCCTGTGTCCATTTTCCGCTGGAGTGGATGCGAGTTGTGCGGATGCACAGCAGATGCCTAGCGGATATAGCGGACACGTAATAGATGACGACGGATGTAGAACGGATGCATTGCAGATGCAGAACGGACGCGTTGGATACTTTATCCGCTTAAAAAGTTTTGTGCAGCTCAAAACCTTTTGAGCGGATGAAATGTCATTCGACGGATGCTGGATGGATAGAGAGGATGAAAACCGGAGTCAGTGAGTACAGAATAGAAGCATCGCGTTAACCAATGGATGGCATGTGTTTCTCTTCATTTTACATCCTCTTTCCATCCATTGGTGCAGTGTGACATGGGCTTTACCATTAAGTTACCATAATGTTACCATTGGTTTTTCTGGAGAACATCAGGTTTTTCTGGAGAATTTGCCAGCATTGTATACTTCACTTGATTCTCCAATGAAAATTGGCTTTTATTGGTCAACAGCACTTTAGCACCCTGTGAAAACTCCTAACACTTATAAAGCAGACCAATTATAATATCCATCTTTTATTTTCTCCTGTAATAGATGCTTCTTTCAGGTATAGCAAGAATCAATCAAAGGAATGTGTTCCAGAATGTATGGATTGACTCTGATCTCATTCGAATCAATAATTCAGCCTGATCAGTGATTTAAATTGACTAGCTTGATTCAATGTGGGGAATCCACTTGTCCTTCAGAAACAGATTGAATTGATTCATATCCATACAGTTCAGTATGAGTGATTAATCTTGAAAACTGACTCAATTCAGGGGTAGAAATGATGTTTACTAATTGTTTATTTCAGGATGATAATCTCAGTAAAAATAAAAAAGAATGAAGAAAAGACAAGTGGAATTCTTATAAAAGTGAGTAACTTTTTACTAATTATGGAGAGCATTTAGCAAGGACCAGAATACAAAACAATGATAGAAGTGCTCTAGGCCATGTTATATTCATTTTCTTTTTTTCCTTGAACTTTGTAGTACATGATTTCACTATTACCCCTTTATTTTTGTTGTGGGAGGGCTACATATAGGTAAAGAAGGAAAGTTCTCAATTGTCCTCTCCCAGAAGTCTTTTAGCTCAACTTTCCTGTCCTGGTAGGATCCTCCTACCTTTTACTTCCTTCTTAACTTCAGAAAATTAGTGAGATAAATTGAGAGTTAAATAGTAGTTCCTCAAATTGTATTCATTATTAGCCATTTTATTTTTTTTAATTTATTTATTAGATTTGAATTACTGCCGATTTGCCATGGCGACTCAAGGTAGCTTACAACATACAGTATAAAGCCTCAATTAAAAAAATAAAACTCATAAAATCAAATAAAGTGACATAGTAAAATCATCCCCATCTCCCCTCTCAACAACAGCAGATTACACAAGCCGGTAATGGGCTCCATCCCACTCTGGGTTGTGCACTCATTAAGATAAAGCTTTTAAAAATATGAGAAATAATTAGAAGCATCTACTAGGTCTATAGCAGAGGTGGTATTCAGCAGGTTCTCACCAGTTCTGGAGAACCAGTAGTGGAAATTTTGAGTAGGTCAGAAAACTGGCAAATACCACCTCTGACTGGTCCTACCCCCATCTATTCCTTGCCTCCTGAGTCCCAGTTGATTGGCTGAGTCTTCGTTTGTTGCCCTTCACAGGAGAATGGAGCTGGAAAACAGATTATTATGGGGTGGGGAGGGAATGGGATTTTGCAGTAACCTTTCCCTACCATGCCCACTAAGCCACACCCACCAAGCCACACCATGCCCACCAAGCCATGCTCACTGAACCAGTAGTAAAAATTTTGAATCCCACCACTGGTCTATAGCATGAGTTGCAGGGCTACTTCCTTCCTTTGGGAATAGATGAATATCATAAGCATGAAATAAAATGTCTTTTCTTTTAAAGCTCTTGAGAGAATTTGAACTTTTGTTGTCTTGCTTAAGTAGTCACAACTAAAATATTTGGCAGTTGAAGAAATAAAAAGGAATGCTAAATTTCCATAAACAAGAAGACTGTGAGTTCTAGTCCTGCCTTAGCCATGACAGCCAGTTGGGTGACTTTGGGCCTATGAGTTTCTCTCAGCTCAACTCACCTCACAGGGTTGTTATTGTGGGGAAAATAAGAGGAGGAAGGAGTATTATGTATGTTTTCTTTCTTGAATTTTTTATAAAGTAATAAAGGCAAAATATAAAATAAATAAACTAATGAGTTCATTGGAATTGGCAGCTAATAAATTCAAATAAATACATAAAGCATGACTATGGCCATCAAAGTCAAAATAATGGTCACACACAATATGAAGCACTTCAGTCAAACCCTTACGGCCACCATCTTGACTTCCTAGACTAGGAGAAGATGGCTAGATGATGATTAGTCAACTATTATCTCCAAATAAGATAAGGAACTCTTCAGCAAAGAAATTTCAAGTTCCATAACCACTGCAAAGATATGATTACTTACAAATAGAATAAAAAGTTAGCTGTATTATTTTCTTTAATTAAAGCAGTCAATTTAGCTACTTGGAAACCACTTCTGGATGTTGTGCTTGAGATGGGAAAAATGAAACTTTTATTTTGGGTTTTGTTTATTAGATAGGTTTGTTGTTATATAAAGTTACTAGCATATAAATGTAAACAGTTGATGTATTTGTAATAACGTTATTCTGCTGTGCTAAAAAGAGTTTTCTTTCTTTTTTCCCTTTTCCTTTGCACCTTTTTTTCCTCCCTTACTTTCCTTTAATTTTCATTTTTCTTTGTATTTTATATTTTGATAAACCAATAAAAAATGTAATACTGCAATGGTACAATAACATACAAGACAGAATAAAAATTTCAGAGCAATACCATAAGTGTATGAGAGACAATAAATCAGTCTTAAATGCTCACAATCAAATAAAGCACAATTGATATTTTTAAGCTGAATTGTTTTATCCATTCCCAAGAGACAAACTTATTTCCTGAAGCAAAAGCCTGCTCCTTAATTTCTTGGATTGATTTAACTACCTGGCAATTGTGATTTTGTTAAGAGGGCCAAACCCCCATTTTTAAGTGCTGGCTTGAATCTTTTCAGAATAAAGATTTTTTTGTCTTCCTAGGAAAAAGGAGAGTTATTTTCCTGACTACATGGTAAAATAAGCATCTCACATTGAGAAAATCTTTCTTGAGTTAGAAATAGTACACCCTGACCTCTGGTACAGGAAAATAGGACAGGTTTATAATTAAACCAATTTTAATTATATTTAATCAGTTTGAAAGGTTATGTTAGAGCATTGATGTATTTGTCATATCAATCCATTGCATCCTATTAATTGTTGACAATTTTTTGGTCTTTTTGGCATATTTCCTTCAGATGTAGGTCTACATTTTTTTACTCATCAACCAATGATTGATATGATTCTTTGAGTTAATTCACTGGTTGTAACAGATATTGACTGACTGACAGTTTGTTGTCCAAGCCTGAACTTATTGGCTGAGAAAGTGTGACTGACCCTTAGGCTAGCCTTCATGTCCAAGGCAGGACAAGAATTCCAGTCATCTAGTTTCTAGCCTGGAGCCTTAACACTAAACCAAACTGGAATTTGAAACCACACTCTACTGCTTTTCTACAAGTGTATTGCCATATTTGCAAATGTGCAATTATAAGGGACTTTGAGATGGGACCTTGGGATGCATATTTCCCATCCTTTATTTATTGACTAATTTCACCTAAAAAACACATCAGGAATCCATTTTAAAGAAGAATGAAGTTAAGAGAGGGGGGGAGAGAGAGAGAGAGAGAGAGGGAGAGAGAGAGAGAGAGAAGGATCTCCAGATACAGCTGGTTTTTTTGAGATTATCAGGCTGAAAGTTATCATTGAACAATGATGATTCTACTCAGGGGTGGGATTCAAATTTTTTAACAACCGGTTTGTGGGCATGGCTTAGTTGGTGGACAGGGCTAGGTGGTCATACCATGGCTGGGTATGGCCAACTCAACATCACTCAAATCGAGGCATGCATCTCCTTGCCTGGCCTCTCATGACTGTGGGGATGCTGCAACAGTCATAAATGTAAAAAATGGTCATAAGTCACTTTTTGCAGTGCCACTATAACTTTGAATGGCCATTCCACATAAGCAAAGTACCAGCAAAGGAGGAAAAAAAACTCCAGAGAAGTTTCTGAGACAGGAAGTCTAGTCCTGCCAAGTAATTTGGGTTAATGGAGAGGCAGTTTCTGTAAGCAAGACCAGAATGTTTCCTTCCTGCCTTCTTTGCAGGATTTGGCTAGTAATTTCTTCTAACAACCAGTTCTCTGAACTGCTTAGAATGTTAAGGCAAGGTCACACCGGCCAACGGATGCAAAACGTATGTAAAGGCCCTGTCACACTGGCCTACGGATGCAAAACGTTTGTAAAAATGACACAGCGGATGAGAAAAATGTTCCATCCGTTGTTATCCGTTCTCAAAAGTGCCCCGAATTTGCATAACCAGAGCGGACAACACGGAAAGGAACGGACGGGGGGAGGACACAGGGAGGATGGAAAGTGGATGCTCCATGGAAGCCTAGCGGATGGAAGCGGATGGGAGCAGATGGCACATCCGCAAGGCTTCCGGGGGAGCATAGCAAAGCAGACGCGGAACGGAAAGAGCGGATGCAGAGCGGATGCCGAGCGGATGAAGCAGATGCAGAGCGGAAGCCTAGCAGATGAAGCGGATGGAGAACAGAAGCCTAGCGGATGCCTAGCGGATGCCTAGCGGATGCCTAGCGGATGCCTAGCGGATGCCTAGCGGATGCCTAGCG
>BLBF01000043.1:13733493-13750520 GCA_015471245.1 Laticauda colubrina
GCGGATGCCTAGCGGATGCCTAGCGGATGCCTAGCGGATGCCTAGCGTTCACTGCGCATGTGGGGAGGATGCATTGCATCAGCCCCACGGATATAAAGAGAGGCAGCTCCCAAGCAGGTCAACATTCAGAGGAAAGACCTGCTTCCAGACACATTGATTGCCTGCAAGCTTGCCTGCCAGCCTGCCTGCCAGCCTGCCTGCCAGCCTGCCTGCCTGCCTGCAAGCCTTGCTGCCTGCCTGCCAACCTGCCAGCCAGCCTGCCTGCCAGCCTTGCTGCCTGCCTGCAAGCGTGCCTGCCTGCCAGCCTGCCTGCCTGCCAGCCAGTAACCCCACAACCATGGGGAAGAAGAGAAAGCCTCAGCCATCTGCTGCCAGCTCTGGCAAGAGGGACAGGGCCACCCTCCCACCCCCTGGCCCTCACTCTGCTTCTGCTGAGGCTTCCACAGCAAGGGCTCTTCTGGGGCTGGGGCTTCTGCTGTTTCTGCTTCTGGAGGAGCTGATGCTGCTGCTTCTGGCGGTGGTGCTTCTGCTGGTACTTACTCTGCTGATGCTGCTTCTGGCGGGAGTGCTTCTGCTGGTGCTTACTCTGCTGAAGCTGTTTCTGGCGGTGGTGCTTCTGCTGGTGCTTACTCTGCTGGCGCTGCTCCTCATCCTGCTGGTCCTGCTCATGCTCCTGGTCCTGCTCGTGATCCTGGTCCTGCTCAGGCTCCTGGTCCTGCTCGTGCTCCTGGCCTGCTCATACTCCTGGTCCTGCTTGTGCTCCTGGTCATGCTGGCAATGCTGGTGCTGCTGGCACTGCTGATGCTTACTCTGCTGCTGCTTATCCTGGTCCTGCTTGTGCTGCTGGTGCTTACTCTGCTGCTGCTGCTCCTGGTCCTGCTGGTGCTGTTGGTGCTGCCGCTGCTGCTGCTGGTCCTGCTGTTGCTGCTGCTGTTGGTTGTGTGGAGGAGCAGCCCCTACAACCTGAAAGCCCCTCTGATGAGGGCCGATGTGGTCCTGCCGAAGGGAGGAAGAGGCATATATGAGAACAGGACAGGAGGCAACACAACATTGAGGAGGAAGATGAGGATGAGGTGCTGCAGTGGCTGAGAGAGAATGACTATCTATGGCAGAAGGGACACAGGCTCTTTAGGGACACCAAAAGGAAGCAGGCTGCTTGGAGAGAGAAGGCAGAGAGCCTGGGCTACACTTCGGAGGTGCTCCTTGGCTGGTGGAAGCACATGCACACCTGGTACGGGAAGCTGCACCACAAGAAATCTGGCCAGGCCACGGTCAAGCTGACGGACAGAGAGACCTATGTCATGGCCAAGTGCAGCTTCCTGAAGGGTGAGATCCACCACCGAGGAGCAGCCCCTCTTACAACCCTCTCTCTCAAGCAGCCTGCTGAGAGCCAGTCCTCTTCCGGCTGAGAGTCAGCTCCTGTCTCCAGGCAGGTGTCTGTGGAGCGTGCCATGACGGAGAACCCTCCGACAGCTGTTCTAACCGTGGCAGAGCACGTGGAGGACTCCCTGGCGCAGTGGGAGAAAGGAGACGGCACTTCCACCACAGTCCAACCCACATTCACCCCCAGCTCCACCTCCACAGAAAGGAAGAGAGCCAGACAGGAGGGACAGAGCCACACTGTCCTGCTGGAGATAAGAGACACCATCAGGAGTAGCATAGATATCCTCTCTCAGCTGGTACACACCGACTCCTCATCCTCCAACCACAAGCCCTTCCTCACCTATGTGAACCAGACCCTTATGGACCTGGCGGAACCCCAGTACATGTGGTGAAGGACAGGATCACCAATCTGCTTCACAACCCTCCAGATCCAGATGGACCTGCTCCCACCCATTCCAGGTCTGCTCTTCCACCCCAGGTGATGTCCCTCCCATTCCAAGGCTTTCCACAGGCCCTCACCTACCAGGGCTACGGCTACCAGGAGGTCCAGCAGCACAGGCAGCAGCACTTCCCAGTCCAGGCACAGGTTCATCGGACAACAACGTTGCCACCGGTTCCACTGATGCCACCGATGCCACCCACGCCACTGCTTCCACCAATGCCACCAATGCCACCCACGCTACTGATGCCACCCACGTCAGTCCTCACCCAGCTGTAGATGAGATAGCCCCACTACACTGCTCCTTCCTCCATCCCACAGAAAAGCCCAGCCTCAGTACATCTGTTGTCGGTACTGGGGCTGACACCCCATGGCATGGAGGAAGGAGCTCTCAACATCACGGGATTGAGCCAGCTGTCTGAGAGCTTCCTCAAAACACTGTCCCCTGTTGTCCTCTCGGGGCAAGGCACCCCAGTGGTGTTTCACACCAGCACTCCAGCAGCAGCCACCTCCACAGCACCTGGACCCTTCACCCCTGAGACTGGGTACATCTCTGAGTGACAGAGAAGAGTGACAGAGACTAGGTGGCTACCTGTAGACTTTATTTGGACATTTTATTTGGGTCATTTTTCTTTTACAGCTTGTTATTAAGAAAGATTATCTTTGCTTCATACACTTGCTTCATTTATTTTTGTAAATAAAGTCTTGGTGGAAACTTTTAGAAATGGTTTAAGCCTTTGCATGCTTTGGGATGGGTAAGAATAGCAGTGGGATGGGCAGAGATACCTTTGGGATGGGTAATAGCTGTGGGATGGGCAGGGATACTTGTGGGATGGGTAATAGCTGTGGGATGGGCAGGGATACCTTTGGGATAGGTTAAGATAGTGCAAGCATAGTGGGACTGTATGGTCCACCCTCCCAGCTGCCACACCTATGGCCCTTCATTATCAATAACAATGTAAGCATCGATCCACACATTTCAACATAAACACAACTCTATTAAATGCCCTGTTCATTGTAGGCCCACCCAACATACATGGCCCAATCTCATCAGTGTGATGAGACAGGCTAAAGGAAGCATCCATTAATCATCTATCATCCTGTCTTGCCACTCCACTGCTCCAGCTGGGGAGTTTCACCAGTGTTTCAGGAGGTTGCGCTGCTTCCACGATCCTCCTCCCTTCACGTGAGGCATTCTCCACCACCCATCTTGCACATCCTGAGTGTCTATCAGGTTTCGTCCTTGCCTCCATTCCCCAGGCTCCATGTCCCCATTTCCTTGTTGGAGGTCCACGAGCCTGTTGAGCAAGACTGGGTAGCGGGTGCGAATGAGATTGTGCAGGATGCAGCAAGCCTCCACAATCCTCCTCATGGTGTCTGGGCGATGCTGCATGGTGGTGAGAAGTACCTGGAACCTGTTGGCCAGGATGCCAAAGGCGTTCTCACCACCCGCCTTGCCCTGGACAGCCTGTAGTTGAAGATCCTCTCTTCACGGGTGAGGCATCTGGAAGTGTAGGGCTTCATGAGGTAGGTTCTGAAGGAGAAGGTGTCATCCCCCATGTTGAAGTAGGGCACATCTTGCGTGTTGTTGGGCAGGGGGTCTGGATCTGCGAAGCCCATGATGAGGTTGCGTTCCAGCCCCTCCTTGAGGTAACTGGCATTGTATACCTGGGCATCTGAAGCTGACCTGTTGCCTGAAGCATCGATGTACATGAACTTGTAGTCAGCATCGACCATGGTGAAGAGAATGATGCTGAAGAAGCCCTTGGAGTTGAAATAAGTGGATCCCAACTTGGCTGGTGCTTTGCAGGCGATGTGCTTGTCATCTATGGCTCCAACGGTGTGGGGGATCTTCCACTTCTGATACCACTGCTCTGCAACTTTCTTCCATCCTTCTTCAGTGGAGGGGCACTGGAGGAGCTCCTCCTTGTATTCTTCGATGATGGCCTGCACCACTTCTCTGACCACAATGCTGATGGTGTTGTGTGGCACCCACCAGTCATACTGCATGCTCCTATAGGTGGTCTCGGAGGCCAGGTGACGCAGAGTCAGTGTCACCTTGAGCCCAGGGTCCAGGCTGGGATGGAAGTTGGTGTTTGCCTTGGTCAACCTGGGTGCCAGCCGCTGCACAACTTCATCAAACATGGCTGGAGGCATCCTCATGAAGTGCTGGAATGCACGAGGGTCTTCGTTCCTCAGCTCCACCATCAGCTTGTTGTACAGTCTTTACTCTGCTCTTCTCCTGATCCATCTTCGGACCCAGACGCTTCTTTGCCGCCTCCTTTTCTTTCCGTAGAACAGTTGAAAGAGCCTGTAGTTGGCTTCGCATTGTTGCAGAACGATGGTGGCTACCAAAAGGACTGTGTTACGAGCCATGGTGGACACGACTGGATGCTGTGGATGAACAAGATCCAGATGAAGGCTGCAGAGGTCTGCACAGCAGGGCTGCTGGTCTGAAAGTGGGATCCAGGTGAGTTGCTCCCCCTTTTTATAGGAAATATAGGTTTTCTGCGAGATGTCCTTTTGCATCCTCTAGACATCCTGCACTTTCATCCTTTCTCCGTGCGTGCTACTAACGCTGAGCATCCGTTCCGCGTCCGTTCCACTTCCTCCCTGTGTCTGCTTTCTGCTGGAGCGTATTTGACTTGCGTGGATGCGCAGCGGATGCCTAGCAGATGTAGCGGATGTGTAACGGATGACGACGGATGTCGAACGGATGTTCCTCGTGTGCGTTGTGGATGCAGAATGGACGCATTGGATACATTTTCTGCTTAAAAAGTTTTGAGCAGCTCAAAACTTTTTGAGTGGATGGAACCTCATTCGACGGATGCTGGACGGTTAGAGAGAAAGAAAAACGGACGCAGTGAGTACAAAACGGATGCATCACATTAACCAACGGATGGCAAGTGTTTCTCTCTGTTTTACATCCTCTTTCCATCCATTGGTGCAGTGTGACATGGGCTTAAAAAGGACACAGTGGATGAGCAAATTTTTCATCCGTTGTTATCCACTGTCAAAAGTGCCCCAAATTTGCATAAACAGAGCGGACAACAACGGAAAGGAACGGACGTGGGGAGGATGTAGCGGGGATGTAAAGTGGACATTCGTAGGAAGCCTAGCGGATGAAAGCGGATGGAAGCGGATGACACATCCACAGGGCTTCCGGGGGAGAACAGCGAAGCGGACACATAGCGGATGGAACGGATGCGTAGCGGATGCGTAACGGATGACGCAGATGCATCACGGACGCCTATAGGATGCATAGCGGATGTATAGCAGATGCAAAGCATTCACTGCACATGCGGTAAGGATGAATTGCGTCAGCTCCGCGGATATAAAAGGATGCAGCTCGCAAGCAGTCAGCATTTAGAGGAAAGACCTGCTTCCAGAGACATCTTGAGAGAACACCATGGGGAAGAAGAAGAGGAAGCCTGTGCCTACTCCTGCCAGCCCTGGCAAGAAGGACAGAACCACCATCCCACCCCCTGGCACTGACTCTGAAGCTGCTGCTACTGCTGCTGCTGGTGCTCCTCGTGCTCCTGGTGTTGCTGTTGCTGGTGCTTCTCCTGCTGCTGCTGCTGGTGGTGTTCCTGGTGCTGCTGGTGCTTCTCCTGCTGCTGGTGTTGGTGGTGCTTCTCCTGCTGCTGCTGGTGGTGGTGCTTCTCCTGCTGCTGCTGGTGGTGGTGCTTCTCCTGCTGCTGCTGCTGCTGGTGGACCAGCCCCAAGTCCCTCAAAGCCCTCACTGACCGGGAGACCTATGTCATGGCCAGGTGCAGCTTCCTGGAGGGTGAGATCCACCACGGAGGAGCAGCCCCTCTGTCAACCCTCTCCCTCAGACAGCCCACAGAGAGCCACTCCTCTTCCAGCCAGGAGACAGCTACAGTGTCCTGGCAGGTGTCTTTGGAGGGCCCCATGACAGAGACCCCCCCCCACAGCTGCACTCCTCTTGCCAGAGGATGTGGAGGATCCCCTGCCTCAGATGGAGCGAGAAGAGGTAGCCACAAGAGACCAACCCACACACACCCCCAGGTCCACCTCCACAGAAAGCAGGCAGAGAGGCAGACCACACGGACAGAGCCACACTGTCCTCTTAGAGATCAGGGACAAAATCAAAGCAAGCATAGATCTCCTCTTCCAGCTGGTCCAGACCCAGGTTCCTCGGATGCCACAGATGCCACAGATGCCTCAGCTGACCCAGCTGCAGACCAGACAGCCCCATTACACTCCTTCTTCCTCCACCCCAGAGCCAAGCCCTTCCTCAGAACATCTGTCATCAGTGTTGGGCCTCACATTCCAGGTCCTTGAGGAAGTGCCTCTCAACCTCACGGGACTGAGTCAGCTCTCTGATAGCTTCCTGCACACACCATCTCCTGTTGTACTTTCGGGTCCAAGCACCTCAATGGCACCTCAGACCAGCACTCCAGCAACAACCACCTCTAACAGTCCCTGGCCCCTTTACATCTGAGACCATGGGCACGCCTCAGAGTGACTGAAAAGAGTGCCACAGACTGAGTTGTTACCTGCTCACCTTATCTTTGCTTAAAGACACTTTACTTGGGGCATTTTGCTTTTTAATAAAGTCATACAACTTGTTATTAATAAAGGTTATCTTTGCTTCATACACTTGGTTCATTTTTTTATTCAATAAAGTGTTGGGGAAAACTTTGAAAAAATGGTTAAGCCTTTGCATGCTTCTGGGATTGGAAAGGATAGCTGTGGGATGGATAGCTGTGGGATGGGTAAGGATAGTTGTGCGATGGATAGCTGTGGGATGGTTAATGACAGCTGTGGGATGGATAGCTATGGGATGGGTAAGTATAGCTGTGGGATAGATAATCCTCCAGTGCAAGCATAGTGGGACTGTATGGTCCACCCTCCCAGCCGCCACATATATAGCCCTTTATTATCAATAACAGTTTAATCATTGATCCACACATTTCAACATAAACACAACTCTTTATCAATGCCCTATTATTTGTAAGGCCACTCAACATACATGGCACAATCTCATCAGTGTGATGAGACAGGCTGAAGGAAGCATCCATTAAGCATCTACCATCCTATCTTGCCACTCCACTGCTCCAGCTGGGGAGTTGCACCAGTGTTTCAGGAGGTTGCGCTGCTTCTTCCCTCCACGTGAGGCTCTGTTGGGGCCTTGCACATCCACAGTATCTATCAGGTTTAGTCCTTGCCTCCATTCACCAGGCTCCATGTCCCCATTGCCTTGTTGGTGATCCACAAGCCTGTTCTGCAACACTGTGTAGCAGTTGCGCATGAGATTGTGCAGGATGCAGCAAGCTTCCATGATCCTCCTCACGGTCTCTGGGTGATGCTGCATGGTGGTGAGAAGTACCTGGAACCTGTTGGCCAGGATGCCAAAGGCATTCTCCACCACCCATCTTGCCCTGGACAGCCTGTAGTTGAAGATCCTCTCTTCATGGGTGAGGTATTTGGAACTATAGGGCTTCAAGAGGTAGGTTCTGAGGGAGATAGCATCATCACCCACGATGAGGTAGGGCACATCTTGTGTGTCATTGGACAGTAGGTCTGGATCTGGGAAACCCATGATGAGGTTGCATTCCAGCCCACCCTTGAGGTGACTGGAGTTGTATATCTGGGCATCTGAAGCTCACCCATTGCCTGAAGCATTGATGTACATGAACTTGTAAGTTAGCATCAACCATGGCAAAGAGGATGATGCTGAAGAAGCCCTTGTAGTTGAAATAATTGGACCCTGATTTGGCTGGAGCTTTGCAGGCCACGTGCTTCCCATCTATGGCTCCAATGGTGTGGGAAAAGTTCCACTTCTGATACCACTGCTCTGCAACTTTCCTCCAGCCTTCTTCAGTGGTGAGACACTGGAGGACCACCTCCAGTTATTCTTCGATGATGGCCTGCACCACTTCTCTGACCACAATGCTGATGGTGTTGTGTGGCACCCTCCAGGCATACTGCATGTTTCTGTATGTGGTCCCAGAGGCCAGGTGGCACAGAGTCAGTTTCACCTTCAGTCCAGGGTCCAGGCTGGGACGGAAGTTGGTGCTTGGCTTGGTCAACCTGGGTCTCAGACACTGTACAAGTTCATCAAACATGGCTGGTGGCATCCTCATGAAGTGCTGGAATGCACGAGGGTCTTCATTCCTCAGCTCCACCATCAGCTTGTTATACAGTCTTTACTCTGCTCTTCTCCCGATCCATCATCAGACCCAGACAGTTCTTGGACGTCTCCTTCTTCTCCTTGCGTAGAAAAGATGAATCAGTCTGAAGAGGGCTTGTTTCTGGTGTTGAATGATGGCAGCTACTATAAGGAGTGTGTGATGATGCATGGTGGAGATCATTGGATGATGTGGAAGAACAAGACCAAGGGTGAAGAGGTCTGTACACCACGGCTGCTGGACTCATACTGAGATCCAGGTGATTTCCTCCCCTTTTTATAGGAAATATAGGTTTTCTACTAGGTGTCCTTCCACATACTGTAGGCATCCTCCAGACATCCTAAATATCTGAGATATGACCCATACACAAATGTTTTGTCTGTTTTAATGCTTTATATCCGAGCTGCATCCATTTTCATCCTTTCTATGTCCGTGATACTTACGCTGTGTGGACGTTCCATGTACCTTTCGCTTCCTCCCTCTTTCCTCTTTCCGCTGGAGCAGATGTAAGTTGCGCGGATGTCCAGAGGGTGCCGAGAGGATACAGTGGACATGTAATGGATGACAATGGACATAGAACGTTTGTTGCCCATATATGTCGCGGATATAGATCGTATGCAGCAGAAAGTTCATCCACTCAAAAAGTTTTGTGCAGCTCAAAACTTTTTGAGCGGATGAAATAGCAGTAGACGGATGTTTGATGGATAGAGCATATGAAAGACGTACGCAGTGAGTACACAACGGATACATCGCATTTTCCAATGGATGGCAAGCTTTTTTGTCCATTTTACATCCTCTTTTCATCCGTTGATTCAGTGTGACAGGGGCTTTAACAACCAGTTCTAGCAAATAGGTGTGAACTGGTAGAATCCCACCCCTGATTCTACTCATAAAAGCTGTCTATAATGAAAGGTATTTAGTCCCACTGTTCATGTGAGATTCAGTCATTCTTATTAATATAGTCAATCCAGCAGCCACTGAAAGCAAAAGAGATGATATGAACCGGTTCTATAGAAGAGTTATAAAATAATTTTAGCTAACATGTCATCAGATTTTGCCTCAACTAAAATATTGCTTTGGATGATATGCATATACCATGTGTGTATGCATGTTGACAAAATCTTCTAAAAATAACACTTAATAAAAATGAAATATATGGAGATATTAAATATTATCAACAGAGTACTGATTGTTAAGGGTTCTATTCATCAGAAATTCCACTTCAATGAACATTGGCTATGGCAGCTCTCAGCAGAACCTTATCTTGATTTATGAAGCTATTCTGTGCCTTTAGCTTTTCTAGTTGTTTGCATTAAGTCATAAGTCATTCTTTCATCCAGTAGCTCAATCAACTCTGATAGCTGTCAGAAGGGGAAACACAAGAGAACCTTGAACCTTCCTCACACCCAGCTGGGAGATACTGAAATGTAGATAAGGGCAATTTCCTCTTTGCTTTCTAAGTATAGTTAAACACAGTCATACTAACTTTTACGGGTTGCATTACTATTGGGTTGGGAATGTGTGAAACAGGGTGGCAATCTTAAAAATGCACATGGATTTTACTAATTGCAAATACTAATATTACACTAATTGCAAAATCAATCTGAATTTAAGATTGCTTTAAGAGTCAGAAATGAGGTGTTGAATATTGCAGTCACTGGTTCTAGTTTGTAAAGTAAAATGATAGACAGACATGAGATAGGTGATAGATGTTCTAATATGCTGTGGATGGACACTTTATAAAGTATGAGGACCCTCCAGCCATACTGCATGCTCCTGTAGGTGGTCCCTGAGGCCAGGTGGTGCAGAGTGAGTGCCACCATGAGCCCAGGTTCCAGGCTGGGCCGGAAGTTGGTGTTTGCCTTGGTCAACCTGGGTGTCAGCTGCTGCACAACTTCGTCAAACATGGCTGGAGGCATCCTCATGAAGTTCTGGAATGCACGAGTGTCTTCATTCCTGAGCTCCACCATCAGCTTGTTGTACAGTCTGTCCTCTGCTCTTCTGGTGAACCATCTTCATACCCAGATGCTTCTTGGCCGCCTCTTTTTCCTCCCGTAGTAGAGTTCACAGAGCCTGTAGATGGCTTCGCACTGTTGCAGAAGGATGGTGGCTGCCAAAAGGACTTTGTTACGATCCACGGTGGACATGACTGGATGCTGTGGAAGAGGAAGACTCAGATGAAGGCTGCAGAGGTCTGCATCGCAGGGCTGCTGTTCTGAAAGTGAGATCCAGATGAGTTGCTCCCCCTTTTTATAGGCAGTATAGGTTTTCCCCTAGGTGTCCTTTTGCATCCTCTAGGCATCTTCTAGACATCCTTAATATCCAAGATAGGTCCCCTCTGCGAACGATTTTTCTGTTTTACATGTTTTGTTTCCATTCTGCATCTCCTCGGCATCCGTTCTGCATCCGTTCCATGTCCGTTCCGCTTCCTCCCTGCGTCCGTTTACTGCTGGAGTAGATCGAGTTGTGCAGATGCGCAGCGGATGCCTAGCGGACATAGCAGATGCGTAATGGATGCAGAACGGATGCCTAGTGGATGCGTAGCGGATGCAGAATGGACGAATTGGATACATTTTCTGCTCAAAAGTTTTGAGCAGCTCAAAACTTTCTGAGCGGATGAAACGTCAATAAACGGATGCTGAATGGATAGAGAGGAAGCAAAACGTATGCAGTGAGTACAGAACGGATACATCGCGTTAATCAACGGATGGCAAGTGTTTCTCTCCATTTTACATCCTCTTTCCATCCATTGGTGCAGTGTGACAGGGGCTTAAGATGTTGTCCTATGATTATCAATGCATTTCTTTTTTTAGAGATGTTTTCGTGCTTACCTTTTTCTCTTTTTCAATCTTAAAATTGTAAAAATTCCTGAGGTTCCTACTATGTGGAATTTCTACAATATCTAGCTTAAATATATGATAATCTTTATTCAGCTGGCAAAAAGTTAGTCATGTTTCTTTGAAATTCCGCAGAATATTGATCATTCAGATATATTCTAACGGATTACAAGGGCATTTTAATTCTGTTTAAATTTGGAAGGCTAAGATCAATATTTGATTAATCAATGTGCTTGGTGTAATCCAAGAAAGTCATTATTAAGGAATTTGGAGGGCTATTGATTAATCTTCTGGCCATAAATTAAGAACAGTTTCTTCATTGGAGACTTGATACATATTAATCAGTAAGTAATATTGCTATTAATAAGAGATTTGAATGATTTGAATTTGGCTTATCATTTACAAAATTAATTTTCAGGTTCATGATTGTCATCAGTGTTTTGTCCAGTCCACTGGCCCTCTTGAAGCTAATTCCTGGCCTATATTCTTGGCATACATGTCAGAAATAGAAGTCATTTTAAAAAAAACAAACCTCAGAGTTTGCCCTGTATAGGTTGCATTTCTGCAGTAATTCTAAGTTTTAAAAATGCACCACAAATGAGCCAAGAAAACATTTTGCACTTTCATATGATACTAAGGTGAAACTTTTAATTTTTCTCAGGATCTGGTTTTTTCTCAAAAATCTTTTATTTCCTCCTCTCTTGTTACCAAAAAAAAAAAAAAGTAACATTTTGGTGAAAAGGTTTTGTATTTCATCTTTGTATCTCATTTGTATCTCATATCTTCCACATTGGCCCCATCAAAATGGAGCAGGGAGCCAAGAGGTTTGAAGAATTGAAATGTCACTTTTGTATATTCACCTGGATTCTGGAATAGAGAAACAACTATATATTTTTTATTCCTGAAAGACAGTATTTCTTCAATAAGTCAGTCCTAATTGCCTGCAGGGTGTTTGGCTTTTGTTTTTTACCTTCAGACTTGACAAGTTGTTCTCCTGAGTAGGGAATAAAATGTAATTGCTCTTGGCCATATAGCCAAACTATGTATTACATTGGCATGTGTGTGTGCGTGTGTGTTGTGTTGTGTTGTGTTTTTTGAATAAGGCCCTACACAGGGAGGTGGGAGGTTAAAAGTTCACACTTTCTTACTGAAATGATCATGAGAAATGAATGCCTTTAAGTCGCCTAAGAAAGCAGTTTAAAACATTTGCTGGAGGACAAAGAAAAACAAGCTAAAAACTGACTCCCAGTGGTTGGAAATCCCAAATCAGCCACTAAAAAAAATGAAAGGCCCTATAAATATTATCTTGTATGAAGATTATGAATGAAATTATGAGATATCAATGCTTAATCATATAGACTGGCAGGATTTTTCCCAAATATTCCCTTTGGTTGCTAATGACTGTGCTAATACAGTACTTAAGCTTTATCAGGATTGCAGAAAAGTGAACTTAAGGCCCTGTCACACTACCCAACGGATGCAAAACGGACACAATGGACGAGAAAAATGTTCCATCCATTGTTATCCGCTCTCAGAAGGGGCAAAAATTTGCATAACCGGAGCAGATAACACGGACGCGGGGAGGACGCAGGGCGGATGGAAAGCGGATGCAGAATGGAAGCCCAGCGGCTGGAAGCAGATGGGAGCAGATGGCACATCCGCTAGGCTTCCGGAGGACCTCAGCAAAGCAGATAAGGAACGGATACAGCGGATGCAGAGCAGATGCACAGTGGATGCCGAGCGTTAATTGCGCATGCAGGGAGGATGCATTGTGTCAGCCTCGTGGATATAACGGAAGCAGCTCGGAAGCAGGTCGCCATTCAGAGGAAAGATCTGCTTTCAGACACATCGACTGCCTTGCCTGTCCTGCCTGCATGTCTGCCTGCCAGCCTTGCTGTATGCCTGCCTGCCAGCCTTGCTGCCAGCCAGTCTGCCTGCCAGCCTTGGTGCCTGCCTGCCTGCCAGCCTTCCTGCCAGCCTTGGTGCCTGCCAGCCTCCCTGCCAGCCAGCAACCCCACAACCATGCTGAAGCACAGCAAGCCTCAGACATCTGCTGCCAGCCCTTGCAAGAGGGACAGGGCTACCATCTCACCCCCTGGCCCTCACTCTGGTTCTGCTGGGTCTTCTGCAGCACGGGCTTGCTCTTCTGGGGCTGGGGCTTCTGCTGCTTCTGCTTCTGGAGGAGCTGATGACAAGCACTCCAGCACCAGCCACCTCCACAGCACCTGCACCCTTCACCCCTGAGACTGAGCGACCAAGAGGAGTGCCAGAGACTCATTTTTGTTTTATAGCTTCTTGTTAGTAAAGTCTATTTTTGATTCATACACTTGCTTCGTTTCTTTTTTTTAATAAAGTCTTGCTGGAAACTTTTAGAAATGGTTTAAGCCTTTGCATGCTTGTAGGATGGGTTAAGATAGCAGTGGGATGGGCAGGGATACCTTTGGGATGGGTAATAGCTGTGGGATACATAAACCTCCAGTGCAAGCATAGTGGGACTGTATGGTCCACCCTCCCAGGTGCCACACCTATGGCCCTTTATTATCAGTAACAATGTAAGCATTGATCCACACATTTGAACATAAACACAACTCTTTATAAAATGCCCTGTTCATTGTAGGCCCACCCAACACACATGTCCCAATCTCATCAGTGTGATGAGACAGGTTTAAGGAAGCATCCATTAAGCATCTATCATCCTGTCTTGCCACTCCACTGCTCCAGCTGGGGAGTTGCACCAGTATCTCAGGAGGTTGCGCTGCTTCTTCCCTTCACGTGAGGCTCTGTTGGGGCCTTGCACATCCTCAGTGTCTATCAGGTTTCACCCTTGCCTCCATTCCCCAGGCTCCATGTCCCCATTGCCTTGTTTGAGGTCCACGAGCCTGCTCTGCAAGACTGGGTAGCGGGTGCGCATGAGATTGTGCAGGATGCAGCAAGCTTCCATGATCCTCCTCACGGTCTCTGGGTGATGCTGCATGGTGGTGAGAAGTACCTGGAACCTGTTGGCCAGGATGCCAAAGGCGTTCTCCACCACCCGCCTTGCCCTGGACAGCCTGTAGTTGAAGATCCTCTCTTCACAGGTGAGGCATCTGGAAGTGTAGGGTTTCATGAGGTAGGTTCTGAATGAGAAGGCGTCATCCCCCACGATGAAGTAGGGCACATCTTGCGTGTTGTTGGGCAGGGGGTCTGGATCTGCGAAGCCCATGATGAGGTTGCGTTCCAGCCCCTCCTTGAGGTCACTGGCATTGTATACCTGGGCATCTGAAGCTGACCTGTTGCCTGAAGCATCGATGTACTTGAACTTGTAGTCAGCATCACCCATGGCGAAGAGGATGATGCTGAAGAAGCCTTTGTAGTTGTGATAAGTGGACCCCGACTTGGCTGGAGCTTTGCAGGCCACGTGCTTGCCATCTATGGCTCCAACGGTGTGGGGGAAGTTCCACTTCTGATACCACTTGTCTGCAACTTTCTTCCATCCTTCTTCAGTGGAGGGGCACTGGAGGAGCTCCTCCTTGTATTCTACGATGATGGTCTGCACCACTTCTCTGACCACAATGCTGATGGTGTTGTGTGGCACCCTCCAGCCGTACTGCATGCTCCTGTAGGTGGTCCCTGAGGCCAGGTGGCACAGAGTGAGTGCCACCTTGAGCCCAGGTTCCAGGCTGGGCCGGAAGTTGGTGTTTGCCTTGGTCAACCTGGGTGTCAGCCACTGCACAACTTTGTCAAACATGGCTGGAGGCATCCTCATGAAATTCTGGAATGCCCGAGTGTCTTCGTTCCTGAGCTCCACCATCAGCTTGTTGTACAGTCCGTCTTCTGCTCTTCTGGCGAACCATCTTCATACCCAGACGCTTCTTGGCCGCCCCTTTTTCTTCCTGTAGTAGAGTTCACAGAGCCTGTAGATGGCTTTGCACTGTTGCAGAAGGATGGTGGCTGCCAAAAGGACTTTGTTACGATCCACGGTGGACATGACTGGATGCTGTGGAAGAGCAAGAGTCAGATGAAGGCTGCAGAGTCTGCAGCAGGGCTGCTGGTGTGAAAGTGAGATCCAGATGTGTTGCTTCCCCTTTTTATATGCAGTATAGGTGTCCCTTTGCATCCTCTAGGCATCCTCTAGGCATCTTCTAGACATCCTTAATATTCGAGATAGGTCCTCTCTGCGGACGTTTTTTCCATTTTACATGCTTTGTTTCTGTGCTGTATCTGCTTGGCATCCGTTTTGCATCCGTTCTGCGTCCGTTCCGCTTCCTCTCTGCGTCTGAGTGGATGTGAGTTGCGCGGATGCACAGCGGATGCCTAGCGGATATAGCAGATGCCTAGCGGATGCCTAGCGGATGCAGAACGGATGCGTAGCGGATGCGTAGCGGATGCAGAACGGACAAATTGGATACATTTTCCTCGCAAAAGTTTTGAGCAGCTCAAAACTTTCTGAGCAGATGAAACGTCCCTAAACGGATTCTGGACGGATAGAGAGTAAGCAAAACGGAGGCAGTGAGTACAGAACAGATCCATCGCGTTAACCAACGGATGGCAAGCTTTTTTGTCCGTTTTACATCCTCTTTGCATCCGTTGGTGCAGTGTGACAGGGGCTTTAAATGTAATGATTAATTTTTATAAAGAGGACAGGACCCAAGGCAACAGTTCTGGCTACTAACTTTTACATTAAGGTGTCATACACACAGCATTAGTAGCAAGTGACAACTATGAACCACATTTAATACAAAGGACATTTTATTCTGCCTGGGTAAGACTTTGATACCTATGATGATGTGAACACAGAATTTTGCACACTGTACAGCTAAAGATGTGAATTCCCATTCTCCAGCAGCTGATAGGAACAAATGTGCCAGTTGAATGCCAGTTTATACAATTTTGGATTTTTTTTTAACCAACACAGTATTCAAAACCACTCTTCTCCCAGTTTCATAGAAATTGAACATTTGCAGAGAAACACTGGTTAAAATGTATATTGCATAAATGGATGAATAAATAATGTAGAAAAATGTGTTAGGGAAATATTTACAGAAATTATGTACATCAAATAAAAGTGTGTGTTCTGCCTACAACAGATAAATAAGCATGGAAGAAAATGAAAAAAAAATATATTTGAAAAAGCAGTTGTAAGAGATATTTTTTATTTAATTGTACAAGAGCAGTCCAGTTTAATTCTTTTGATGGCCTTGTGAAGGATTTACTTTACAATATTGTCTTTTTCTGAAGGCTGGTCAGAAAAAAATAAAGCTAGACAGATAGAAAGAGATGTAAAGTTCTGGAGAAACAAAAATGCTGAGAGATTAGACGCCAGTCTAACTTCCCATTTGTAACTGTTTGCTGAAACATTTTCTCCTGAGTGCAATGAAAAAGTATGTAAAGTGATACTTCTGGCTTGGAATAGCTTGGAAACATCAGGGAATTTTTACTTCCACCTACTCCCTCCTTCAAGGTTACCTAGAAAGTTCAGCTACCTTTTCTTATCATAAAGAGAGAGAGAGAGAGAGAGAGAGAGAGAGAGAGAGAGAGAGAGAGATCAGATAAAGGAAAAATTCCCCTGCCTCTATTTTCTTTGTCTCTTTCTTGAGAAAGAAAATATTTAAGACTGTTGTTCCTGGAGAGAACTTCATGAGATTTAAGTATCACATTTTCTTACTGTAGTCTTCCCCAACTTGGTATCCTTCAGGGATAAGGTAAAGATAAAATCTGGCTTGATTGCTCATGTGCATAGCCTTTGACGTTTTGTGGAAACAAACTAAAATAGATTGTCATTGACTTCTTCCTGGACTTAGTAAAATTTTCCTTTTTTTCAGGATCCAATCTGGTTGATCACCGGAACCAGAGATTTAATTTGAGATTATCTGATGATGTGACAAAGAAATTAGTCATCAATATTGCAAACGTAAACCTAGATAAAAAATTTCTAGATATCATGGGCTAAATTTACTGGGATTCTCAATTTCTGCAGAATATAACTTAATATGGGTATAATATGGTTAATATTATAACTTAATATGGTTATATTTACAAAACATAAAACTGAAGGGATTCTTTGAATTAAACTTTATTTGATTTTGAAAAACTTTCAAAAAATGAATGGAAAGTTTAAGGAGAGAGAAAGAATATAGGAATGAGAAAGTAGGAGGAAAACAGAGAAAACAGAACTCAAGTGAGGTGGAGGAAGGAAGGAAGGAAGGAAGGAAGGAAGGAAGGAAGGAAGGAAGG
>BLBF01000043.1:13750530-13780442 GCA_015471245.1 Laticauda colubrina
GAAGGAAGGAAGGAAGGAAGGAAGGAAGGAAGGAAGGAAGGAAGGAACAATATAATAGTCCACCAAGCTCAGATTTCAGCTACTACTTGTTTTTAGCTTTAGCTGATATCTATGTGTGCTTTGATAGACCCTTCTTGATAGACCCTTCATGACCCTCAACAGTTAGTTAATGCTTTCTTGGAAACCAACATGAAATATAAACTTCAAAACTATTTGGAAATCTCTCTTTCATATATGTTACTTTCCCCTGAGAAGGAAAGAATGGAAAAAAAAGCAAATGTTCAAATATCTTAACAAAGAATAGTGATTGATACTGGACTGAAACTATTTTAAATCAAGTATTGCTTCTATTTAAAAAGGACTCCTAGTTGCAATGTCTTGTTTTATACTCAGGCAGAGAAGCTCCATGAATTAGATAATAGGACAATCTAGAAAGTTGCCAAAAGTAGTTGCTGGGTTCATAATTTCAGTGGTGATGAGGCAATCTAATAATTGTGAAAAATATCAAATCATGTCTTTTTCAAATGAAATGGTTATAATCAGTTAACTTTCTTGCAAAAAAAAAAATGGTTATCTTCTTCAGGGGTATCTTTTCAATTTTCCATTTTAGTCTATATGGATTTTCCCATCAAAGTAGTACTAACTAGATGAAGATCAGCCAAATCTGATTAAGTGATGCTGTCTAGCTGAGTAATATCTAAGTTATGGGATCATAAAAGGGAATATGCAACAGATTTAACCTCTTTTTTATTGTTGTTTGAAAAAAAACAGTGCTAATGTAATTGACATTAGTATATCAATTTCTGAATTCTTGGTATATGTAACAATACTGTTGTAAGTACAAAAGATAAACTTATTAACATGTCTGAACATTTTTACACATATACTGTCTCCATCTCAATTAATAATTCTACTTCATCATTGTCCATAAACAGAATTTATTGAAGTGTCTGAAAATTTTTTAAGTTCTAATATACAAGTTGATAATTTACAGTGAAATTTGTACATTTTGCATTTAGAACAGTAACTATGGTTAATGGACTCAGGCTTGGAGGATAATTTTTAAATAAAATATAACACTGTATATTCATGTTTGAACAGACACTAAATTACAAAAGTTGTATATATGGAATCATAGTTTTAGTGTACTCTCGACTGATGAATTGTGTAATCTATTCACTTTGAACTCCATGTTATAAGTTATTTACTCCATGGTAATCTATGTAATCATTAAATGTTATCTTAATCATTCAATAAAACAATACACTTCTTAATTTTTTTATCATCTTGCTAATATATGTTTCCGTTCTCTTCCTATAAAAACCTCAATTGCCTTAAAATCAAAGGATTATTAAATTCAAGAAATTAGAATGATTTCCAAGTTCTACTTGAAATGAAATTATAAGCAGTATCTGAATTTTGCTGAATTCTCATTCCTCATCATAGGATAATATGTCTGCAGTTAGAATCTGAAAAACAAATCCGTGCTGTAGTGCAACTATGATTGAATTATTCTGACATAAAAAGAAAACATCAACTTGCTTAAAAATAGCAATGCTAGCTGAGAAAATAAGAGCCAAATGTGGTGAGATGTCATTCATTCAGTTTAGGAAAGAGATAGTGGTTATTAAGCATAAAGGTCCAGCTTTATATGGCAGACTTGGGAATAAACAAAAAGCAGCAGGTTTCATGTGAAGACTTATTAGGAAATAAATCTGCGTGTCTTGTAAATTCCTTATAAATAAATATGATGAAGTCACACTTGGAATACTGTGTCTAGTTTTAAGAACCATATATTATTGTACAGAATATTGTAGAGCTGGAAAAGAAGCCAAAACATGCAAACAAGATATGAGGTAAGATTCTATTGCTCAGGAACTGTCAGAAGGTGCCTAAATTGGAATATTTGTGAAATTGATATAGTATCATTTTGACAGAGTGGGGATATCAATGTTTTTTGTTGTCTCTCCTAATAATAATGTGTGAGACATCCAATTTAGGCAGTTGGCAAGTCCATTCCTTTTTCGAGGCAGGATGAAGTGGATTTTGAACAAGGTTGAGGATTGCATTAAGGGTTATCACTACTAGCAGATTGTTCACAAATGCAATGAATTTGCTATTTCACTGCCAGGCCATATTCAGCTAAAAAGCAACTCAGTTTTGGAATGGAGATGTGGCCTTTTTAAAACTTTGTCTGAGATATTATGAACTGGCGCTACTCTTAAGAATACTAAGATAGATTCCACCTTCCTCTTGGAAGGATAGTCATATGATATTGTAACATGTAATATGTGCCTTTTTCGGGGGGTGGGGAGGAAACTTGGGGTCAATTTGTCATTGCCATCTTTGTAGGGGAGGAAGAGTGACTGGCCCAAGATAACCCAGTTGGCATGGTACTTAAGATGGATTTATTTATTTATTTGCTTATTTATTTATTTATTTATCTATTTATATTTGTCAATTGCTTACAAGATAATAGGTATAAGTAAAAACATAGTTATGAATACATGGATACATATAAGAAAAAAATAAAAGAAAAGTAATAATAGGACAGGGACAGAAGGCACGTTGATGTGCTTATGCATGCCCTCTACAGACCTCTTAAGAAAGGGGTGAGGTCAATAGTAGATGGTCTAAGGTTAAAGTTTTTGGGGTTTGGGGAAGAAACCACAGAGTCAGGCACAGTATTGCAGACAATGAGCACTGCTGAAGTCATATTTCCTGCAATCAAGTTTGGTGCAATTAACTTTGAGTTTGTATCTATTGTTTCCTCTTGTGTTGTTATGGTTGAAGCTGAAGTATTCATTGAGAGGTAGGACATTGCAATGTATGATTTTATATACTATACTTAGATTGGACTGAAGGCGATGTAGTTCTAGTTTTTCTAGGTCTAGAATTTCGAGTCTGGTGGCATAAGGTATTTTGCAATGAGGAGAGGAGCAGAGAACTCTTCGTGAAATATTTCTGGACTTTCTCAACTGTGTTAATATCAGATACATAATGTGGGTTCCAGACTGATGTATTTGAGTTTTGGACTAGCAAATGTTTTGTAGGCTCTAGTTAGTAGTGTAATATTACCAGAGAAAAAGCTACATAAGATTAGGTTAAGAAATCTTAACGCCGTTTTGGCTATGTAGTTACAGTGGGATCTAGCATTTAGGTCATTAGAGATAAGTACTCCAAGATCCAAGTTGCCATTTGTTTGACCATTCTGATACATAGTCAAGGACTTTTTGAAGGGTAGCAGTATTGTCTGTGGTGTTGAATAGCTTTACATCATCAGCGAAGAGAATGCAGTTGCTCTTGATATGATCACAGAGGTCATTTATGTAGAGTATGAAAAGAGTTGGTCCTAGAACACTGCCTTGGGGGACACTACTGTTGACAAGTACAGAATTTGATAGGACGCTCCCAATTTTGACCATTTGTTGTCTGCTTGACAAAAATGCTTCTATCCAGTTATGCAGGTGTCCAGAGATACCATAAGATTTTAGTTTTTGGAGTAATTTGTTGTGTACCGCTGAGTCAAAGGCTTTACAGAAGTCTATGTAAATTGTGTCTATTGTTTTGCTCTGATCGAGTTGTATAGTCCATATGTTTTTGCAGTGTAAGAGTTGCAGATTACAGGGTAGTTTTATTCTGAAATCAAATTGTTTATTAGAGAATAGGTTGTTTGTCTCTAAATGGAGGATAATGGATTGGTAAATAATTGATTCCATGACTTTACAGATGATGCAGCATAAAGAGATTGGTCTGTAATTTTCAGTTAGGCTGGAGTTTTCCTTTTTGAAAATGGGGAGGACCATGGCTTGTGACCAAAGTTTTGGCAAGGAGCTGGTCCTGAAAGATTTTTCAAAGATTATGCTTAGAGGTTCAGCTATGGCAGTGGATAGCTTTTTTAAGAAGTAGGCATATATTCCATCTGGTCCAATAGACAGAGATGGTTTTAGATTGTGTTGTGCTTTTTCAATAATGTATTCTGTAAAATCGATATGTGTTTGATTATTGTAGTTGTCTGTGGTTTGACTGGGAAATACTGGGCATGATCCAATGCTATTTACAAATACTGAGCCAAAGAATTAGAAATCTTGATCTCCTGGTTTCTTATTTAGTGCCTTAGTCACTACCGCAAATACTGAAGAACCTACAAGGGTACCATGGTGGAGGAGAAAGCACAAGAAGACATGCCACTTATCTGGTAAGCCTCCATTTGATTCCAAGATGAGATTGATTGGTGTGAATCTTCTTGAATGTTCTATAGCTTGGCATTTTTCACAAAAATACTGGGGATACTGGGAAATGGCTTATATACAGAAAGAAAGTCAATGGATGAGATTATTTCTGAAAGATTTACCATATGCTGAAAATTTAGGTATTCATATAGTGTTAGCACAGCCCAGCTGTCTGTCCCAGCTGTCAAGAATTACAGGGAACTATGTGGCTATTATTCTTGAAAAAGAGTATATTGAAGCAGGGGTTCCCTGCAACAGATAGGTCCTTGTTTTATGGCCTATCACTTAGCATCCATTCAAAGATCTGAAATATCTACCTAGATGGTACTGGATGCAAAATTCTGATCCTTATCATCCAGTAGTGACTTGACCATACTTTGGATACTTAGTAATTGCCAAGCAACCACATTTATGGACATGTGGATAGTTCTCAACTTACAACAGTTCATTTGGTGACTGTTTGAAGTTAGAATGGCACTGTAAAAAATGACTCATAACAAATATTGCAGAATCTCAAAGATCACATGACCAAAATTCAGATGCCTGGCAAACGATTTATGACATTTGTAGATTCCTGGAATCACAAGATCACTTTTGTAATGTTCTGACAAGCAAAGTCAACGCCAGATTCATTCAATAGTTGTGGTGAGAAGCTGGTAAAATGGGGCAAAATTCACTTAACAAATCTGTTGCTAAAGGCCCGGTCACACTGCCCAACGGATGCAAAACGTTTGTAAAAAGGACACAGCGGATGAGAAAAATGTTCCATCCATTGTTATCCACTCTCAAAAGGGGCAAAAATTTGCATAAACAGAGCAGATAACACGGAAAGGAATGGATGGGGGGAGGATGCAGAGCGGATGGAAAACGGATGCAGAGCGGAAGCCTAGTGGATGGGAGCGGATGAGAGCAGATGGCACATCCGCTAGGCTTCCGGGGGACCTCAACAAAGCGGACGCGGAATGGATGAAGTGGATGCACAGCGGATGCACAGCGGATGGAGCGGATGCACAGCAGATGCACAGCAGATGCACAGCGGAAGCCTAATGGATGCCTAGCGTTAATTGTGCATGCGGGGAGGATGCATTGCGTAAGCCCCGCGGATATAAGGGAAGCAGCTCGGAGCAGGTCACCATTCAGAGGAAAGACCTGCTGCCGGACGGATTGACAGCCTTGCCTGCCCTGCCTGCATGCCTGCCTGCAAGCCTTGCTGCAAGCCTTGCTGCCAGCCTTGCTGCCAGCCTTGCTGTCTGCCTTCCTGCCAGCCTTCCTGCCAGCCTTCCTGCCAACCTTGCTGCCAGCCTCCCTGCCAGCCTTGTGCCTGCCTGCCTGCCAGTCTTCCTGCCAGCCTTCCTGCCAGCCAGTCTGCCTGCCAACCTTGGTGCCTGCCTGCCTGCCAGCCTTGATTCATGCCTGCCTGCCAGCATTGATGCCTGCCTTCCTGCAAGCCTTGGTTCCTGCCTTCCTGCGAGCCTTGGTTCATGCCTGCCTGCCAGCCTTGGTGCCTGCCTGCCTGCCAGCCTTCCTGCCAGACTTGGTGCCAGCCTTCCTGCCAGCATTGGTGCCTGCCTTCCTCCCAGCCTTGGTGCCAGCCAGCAACCCCACAAACATGGGAAGGAACAGAAAGCCTCAGCCATCTTCTGCCAGCCCTGGCATGAGGGACAGGGCCACCATCCCACCCCCTGGCCCTCACTCTGGTTCTGCTGGGATTTCTGTAGCACGGGCTCGCTCTTCTGGGGCTGGAGCTTCTGCTGCTATGCTTCTGGAGGAGCTGATGATGCGGGGGATCAGATAAGCACTCCAGCACCAGCCACCTCCACAGCACCTGGACCCTTCACCCCTGAGACTGAATGACCAAGAGGAGTTCCAGAGACTCATTTTTGTTTTATAGCTTCTTGTTAATAAAGTATATCTTTGATTCACACATTTGCTTCATTTCTTTTTTTTAATAAAGTCTTGGTGGAAACTTTTAGAAATGGTTTAAACCTTTGCAGGCTTGAGGGATGGGTTAAGATAGCAGTGGGATGGGCAGGCATACCTGTGGGATGTGTTATAGCTGCTGGATAGATAAACCTCCAGTGCAAGCATAGTGGGACTGTATGGTCCACCCTCCCAGGTGCCATACATATGGTCCTTTCTTATCAATAATAATGTAATCAATCATCCACACATGTCAAAATAAACACAACTCTTTATTAATGCCCTCTTCATTGTAGGGCAACTCAACATACATGGCACAACCTCATCAATGTTATGCCACAGGTTGAAGGAAGCATCCATTAACCATCTATCATCCTGTCTTGCCACTCCACTCCAGCTGGGGAGTTGCACCAGTGTTTCAGGAGGTTGCGCTGCTTCTTCCCTTCATGTGAGGCTCTGTTGGGGCCTTGCACATCCTCAGTGTCTATCAGGTTTTGCCCTTGCCTCCATTCCCCAGGCTCCATGTCCCCATTGCCTTGTTGGAGGTCCACGAGCCTGTTCTGCAAGACTGGGTAGCGGGTGCGCATGAGATTGTGCAGGATGCAGCAAGCTTCCATGATCCTCCTCACGGTCGCTGGGCGATGCTGCATGGTGGTGAGAAGTACCTGGAACCTGTTGGCCAGGATGCCAAAGGCGTTCTCCACCACCCGCCTTGCCCTGGAGAACCTGTAGTTGAAGATCCTCTCTTCACAAGTGAGGCATTTGGAGATGTAGGGCTTCATGAGGTAGGTTGTGAGGGAGAAGGCGTCATCCCCCACGATGAAGTAGGGCACATCTTGCGTGTTGTTGGGCAGGGGTTCTAGATCTGGGAAGCCCACGATGAGGTTGCGTTCCAGCCCCTCCTTGAGGTGATTGGCGTTGTATACCTGGGCATCTGAAGATGAGCCGTTGTCTGAAGCATTGATATACATGAACTTGTAGTCAGCATAGACCATGGTGAAGAAGATGATGCTGAAGAAGCCCTTGTAGTTGAAATAAGTGGACCCTGACTTGGCTGGCACTTTACAGGTACGTGCTTGCCATCTATGGCTCCAACGGTGTGGGGGATCTCCCACTTCTGATACCACTGCTCTGCAACTTTCTTCCATCCTTCTTCAGTGGAGGGGCATTGGAGGAGCTCCTCCATGTATTCTTCGATGATGGCCTGCACCACTTCTCTGACCACAATGCTGATGGTGTTGTGTGGCACCCTCCAGCCGTACTGCATGCTTCTGTAGGTGGTCCCTGAGGCCAGGTGGCACAGAGTTAGTGCCACCTTAAGCCCAGGTTCCAGGCTGGGCCAGAAGTTGTTGTTTGCCTTGGTCAACCTGGGTGTCAGCCGCTGCACAACTTCGTCAAACATGGCTGGAGGCATCCTCATGAAGTTCTGGAATGCATGAGTGTCTTCGTTCCTGAGCTCCACCATCAGCTTGTTGTACAGTCCGTCCTCTGCTCTTCTGGCAATCCATCTTCGGACCCAGACGCTTCTTGGCCACCTCTTTTTCTTCCCGTAGTAGAGTTCACAGAGCTTGTAGATGGCTTCGCACTGCTGCAGAAGGATGGTGGCCACCAAAAGGACTTTGTTACGATCCACGGTGGACATGACTGGATGCTGTGGAAGAGGAAGAGTCAGATGAAAGCTGCAGAGGTCTGCACCACAGGGCTGCTGCTCTGAAAGTGATATCCAGGTGAGTTGCTCCCCCTTTTTATAGGCAGTATAGGTTTTCCCCTAGGTGTCCCTTTGCATCCTCTAGGCATCCTCTAGACATCCTTAATATCCAAGATAGGTCCTCCCTGCGAACGTTTTTTTCCATTTTAAATACTTTGTTTCCATTCTGCATCTGCTAGGCATCCGTTCTGCATCTGTTCCGCATCCGTTCTGCTTCCTCCCTGCATCCGTTTACCGCTGGAGTGGATGCGAGTTGCGCGGATACGCAGCGGATGCCTAACAGATATAGCGGATGCGTAACGGATGCAGAACGGATGCATAGCGGATGCGTAGCGGATGCAGAACGGACGAATTGGATACATTTTCCGCTCAAAAGTTTTGAGCAGTTCAAAACTTTCTGAGCGGATGAAATGTCAATAAATGGATGCTGGACGGATAGAGAGGATGAAAAATGGAGGCAGTGAGTACAGAACGGATGCATCGTGTTTATCAACGGATGACAAGTGTTTTTCTCCGTTTTACATCCTCTTTCCATCCGTTGGTGCAGTGTGACAGGGGTTTAGCAACTGAAATTTGTGGCCCTAAGTTGAGGACTACTTGTATGCTACATTCTGCAGTCACATGAGTGAGATTTACAAAGATTTGCTGAAAAATTATATTCACTTCCAGTTCCAAGCAAAACTGCCCAAAGTGAACCATGGATTAATTTAATGATAGTGGTGGTTGCTTAATAACTTACAACGTTCACTTTATGAACACCACAAATGAGGTCATAATCAGGCTGGTTATATAACCAATCTGCTTTACAACAATCACAAGTTATAACCATGTTTAGTAGGAGGACTATCTGAATCAAGGGCATCAAACTCAAGGCCCGTGGGCTGCATCTGGCCTGAGAAATGGTAAGATTTGGCCTGCATGCCCACCCTGGAAGAACTAGGCTCTGTTTTTGGCTGCAATGGCCTTCTGCAACCCTCTGCCAGTGAAAATGAAGCCCAGGCAAGTTGCATGCAGCCTCCTTGAGCTTAGTTTTCACTGGCAGAGGCCACAGAAGGCTGTCATGGCCAGAAATGGTGCCCAGTTGGGTCCTGGTGGCCAAATACAAATCCATTATGACAGAGGTGGTATTCAGCAGGTTCTGACCAGTTCTACAGAACCGGTAGCAGAAATTTTGAGTAGTTCAGAGAACTGGCAAATATCACCTCTGACTGGCCCTGCCCCCATCTATTCTCTGCCTCCCAAGTCCTAGCTAATTGTCTGGGTCTTCTTTTGTTGCCCTTGCACAGGAGAACAGAGCTGAAAAGCAGGTTAGTGGGGTGGGGGAGGGAATGGGGATTTTGCAGTTACCTTTCCCTAGGAAAGAGGAGGGAATGCTGATTTGCAGTATCCTTCCCCTACCATGCCCACCAAGCTGTGCCCATCAAGCCATGCCCACAGAAAAAAATTGAATCCCACCACTGCTCTATGAGTGATGTCGAGCTGGCCTTGTCCATCCTGGCCATGCCTCCTGCCAGCCTAAGGTCAAATACAACCTTTCCCTCAATGTCCTCAATGAAATCAAGTTACCCAAGATCTAAATGACACCTCAGATCTGAATGATAGAGGGGAAGTGACATATAGATGATATTTCAACTATATGGTGCCTGAAATATATTCTTTTAGGGGTGTCTGAAAGGGCATTCAAAAAGTTGACAATTTCAATCATATGGCCCCAGGTGCCAAGTTGACTTTTAGACTACCATCACCTTACCCTTAGTTTTTCACCTTCTGCTGCTCTTTTACATTGGCCATGAAGTTTTCTTTTTTGCATGAATACATAAGAATAAAAGAATGGCAAAAATAAAGCATTTATTCACATTTGTTAAAATGAAACTCACCTCGTTTATATTTTAGAAAACAGACTAAGTATTATTCTTGACTTAGTGTGTTACATTTAACCTTAGAAAAATCTATAAGATTTCTGAAGAAACTGATAAAAAAGGGGGGTTAACAGAGGAAGAAACATCTTTTTAATTACATTAGCAAGTCAGGAGAGGCTTTCAACTTCCGCTTTCTCAGTCATCTGTTTTTTCCTTCTGCCAGTTTTGGAGAATATTGTCGGGTATTAACTAATCAACCTGAACATGACAATCAAAGATCTTGCCATACTGGGCTTAGAAAAAAAAATATAGCATTATTATGAAAGAAGAGGTGTGTAATATCTTGGAAAGAGGCACATTCAATTTAAAAAATGTTTTGAATTTGTCTAGAACTATGGATACTGGGCCTCACAAAATTCACCTGTGGTTTTATTCAAATAGTAGGACAGCAGCAAGTCAGAAAAAAATTGTACAAAGGTGTAGTGTGATTTGATGCAGACTATAATAAAGACTCTACAGAGGATACTCAGAGAACCATTGTACTGTTAATAGGAGACAGCCTAAATATATTAAAAAGATAGGGGAAAGGAAACAATTCATCTAGTTTTGTTTCCACCTGGAAACCACTTCTGAACTTTGTGCTTGAAATGGAAAAAAAATGAAACGTTGATTTTAGGGTTTATTGACTGCATTCACTTTGTTGCTAGAGAAATGGTCTGAGATAATTAGAAATGGAAAGAAAAGATTGAGGTTGTAATGTTTTGTAAGGTGCAAAGAATCAGGACCACACATTAAGCTCCAGTTAAGATTTATATACACAGGTCAGTTAATGTCAGCACTAAACTGGCACTAGACAAGAGACAACTGAACTCAAGAAATCTGGATTTGGATCAAATTAGGATTCAGACTGATACCTCTCTTGACTCTTCCCCCCAGGCAGAGAGCCTTTTCTCCTCCTTCACTTTTCTTGGATTTTACTGCACTGAAAAAAGGTCAGAAATCCTTGTCCTTTTTTCCTTTCTCCCTTTCCTTTGCACTTTTCTTTTTCCTCTTTATCATTCTGGGCTTTCATTTCTAGCTGTTGTTGTTAGTTGCAAAGTCATGTCCGATCCATCACAATCCCATGGACAACATTCCTCCAGGCTATAGTTTATCTCATAATAACTTTGGGGAAAAAAGATACGGGAAGAGGTTTATATTAGAAACCAGTATTCCAGAATAGAGCTAGCCAAATTATAGATGAGTTCAATATCTCACTTCAAAAACTAATCTCCTGTAAATTGAAATAAACTCAGGAAGTGATCCAGTTACCTTGGCATGGGGTAATTAAGAAAAAAAAAACTTTTTTATTAAGAGAAAAGAGGAGTTTAGTAACAGAGCCAATTGGGGGGTTGAAAACAAAATTCTAACACGTTTCACCTTCCTGCCTATTGCTTGCTGTCAATAACTTTCTGGAATTTTCTAACTCTGCCAATAACTCTCTGGAATTCTTTTTGGAAACTTCTCTAACTTACATACAGAGTGACTTTGCTTTGGATAATTTCAACATCCCTGTTAGCAGAAGCATAATCTTCTTTCTTCTTTACCTTCTTTCTTCTTTACTAGGTGACCAGAAAAGTCTGGGCAGTAGCTGGCAATAGATAATGGCTTATCTATTGACTTATAACGAAAGCTTTATAACTTGATGACTTAACTGATAACTTTGTAAAATTTCTTTCCAGAATATGAGCAGTCATATACAGGTAGTCCTTAACTTATACACATCTATTTAGTGACTGTTCCAAGTTATAATGACACTAAACAGACTGGTTTATGACACAGTCAAAATTGGGACACTTGGCTCACACAGTCAAAATTTGGACAAAACTTGGCAACTAGCATGTGTTTCCAAGAGTTGTAGTGTCCTGGTCTCATGCAATTGAATTTGCAGTCTTTCCATCTGAAAAGCATAGTCAATGGAATAAAAGTAGATTTGCCTAACGACCACATGATTCCTTTAAGAATCATATGTTTTGCTTAACAACTATAACAATAAAGGTCATAAAACTGGGCATGGCTCACTTAAAATCTATCTTGCTTACCAGTGGAATTTCTGTTCCCAATTATGGTTGTAAGTCAATTACTACTTTTAAATTTGATAAATAAATAAAAAATGTGTATCAAATGAAAAATTCAGAGAGGAAAACATTAAGGATCTCTATACATCCATAAACTTTCTGTGGCTGGAAAATCAAAATAAAACTTAACTCATCTTTTTTTTAATAACTTCCCTGCATTGTACATCTTACTGTTTTGTGCAGGGTGAGACAATCAGTAGGAAGCCTACTGCTTTATTTCTTCTTTTCACTCTGGTTTGCTTTAATGAATTAATTTTCACATATATCCCTGAACACAATTTTATTGAAACTGAAATCACATTACCTTCCAATGGGATCTTCACAACCCAAGGGCTCTTACTGCTTAGCATGGTATATGTAATAGTTTTGGCAGCTTTCGACATCATTAGTTAAGAGGCAGCTCCATAAAATCCAAACTCCAAACAGTCTTGAAGCCAAGCAAAATACTACAGACTGTAAAAAGCCAAATCTAAACATAATTATATAGCTGAAGTTGGGGTTTGGAAAGGAGAGCCCTGCCAACCCCTCTAAGGTTCCAAACCCACAGATTCTTGCCACTTACTATTTCTATTCTATACCAGCCTACTATTTTCTGCTTGACTGCTGAAAAGAAGTTGCTATACAATTTATTTTCCAGGCTGTATTTATTGTTATCCAATTGCAATCAACATATGCTGGGTAAAGCATATGTGCTGAGGAGTTTTCGATTAAGGGAAAACACTTTCCCCCTGTTTATTGGCTACGGCCATTTACATCACTCTGTGTGCTTAACTTTATTACTTGGAATGGGGAGGAGGCAATAAAGAGATAGGATAGATAATTATGATCAGCATAGCTCGATCTAGCTGAGATTCATGGTCTTGAGCCTGCTAACTCTTTTTCATTGTGGTTGTTCATTGTTTATTGTTCTCCAAGTGAAGAAGCCACCCTCATCTTTTCTCCCCCACTTCTGGTGGTGGTGACAGGAATTCTGTTCAAAGGGATAAATCAAGATACTATTCAGGAGAGCGGTGATGAAATGGAGAGAACTTCTCCCACTAAGGACATCTTGCTGAGATCCTGTGGTGAATGTAATCTGGATTCCCAGTGGAGAGAAAATGCATTCCAGAATGAGCAAAAGACAGCAAAGGTTAGATAGGTTGAACTTGAGGAAGAAAATCAAGATGGCTCTTCCAGGGAAAGGTCTCAGAATATATCTTTAATGGCAAAAGTATTCTGTTTTAGTTTGGCAAAAATTCTGCTTATACATGAAGAAGAATAAAGGAATCCGCTTAAAAGAACTTCAACTTGGGTGGGTTTTTTTTTGGAGGGGGGAGCCTGTCAGATCCGTTCCCTCCAAAATATCTGAAGATTATGATAAGTTTCAAAATTAGTAGGATCCTGCTGGTGGTATCTTTCAGAACAAGCCCTGTATTTGGGGGAACTGTATTGTTACCTTCCCTTCCAGTTTTAGGGCTTTTCTGTTTATGGATGAAGGTGTTTGTAGATTAAGCAAGTAGTGCATGTATTTTGCTTCTTGGATCTAAGGTGGTGTATTTTGGTTTATCAGCCTGAATCTTCTAAAGTAATACCAATATCTACTATCATCAGTGATAGTAGAATGACAATACAAGTTGTCATTCTGGCAGGCAGGCAGAACAATTTTAGATTTCATCCTGCCAAAGTTTGGATCTTGGTGACTAGGAATCACCTGGGTTCGGGAAAAATGAGTCCATGGGACAAATAAAAAAAAAAGAGTAGATGAGCTAATATTGTAGTATTCTATATATGTTTTGCAGAAAGGATTGCCAAGAAAAAGTAATTAACAAGGAGACTAGCCTGGGTAGGATTATATTATATTGTGTAGATGTTGGAAAGATTTGATGGTATTGGGAGGCTTTTTTGTGACTAAAATTAGCTATAATTTTTAAACAGAATTACTCAGTTTTGATTTGGATTTATAAATGAATATATTTCTAATGGAGCTGGACTTCTGCTTTGGCAGAAACTTAATGCAGGAAGTAGTGATGAATTATGTGCACAGATGGGATTTTAGATAAACCCTTTCTTTAAAATGCCCTTAGTGATTGACCCATAGTCACCCAATCAGCTTCCAAGCCTAAGGCAGGACTAGTATTCATAGTCTCCTGGTGATGTAGCCTGGTGTCTTAACTACTTCTAGAAAATCTCCCATGATGGAGCACTCAGATATCAGGAGGCAGGCTGCACCAATGCTTAATAGCTCTTGATATTGTCAGGAAATTCCTCCTCATTTGTTCTCTCTATGTAAAACTTGTATCTATTGGTTATACAGATTAACAGAGTTGGAAGGGACCTTGTAAGTCATCTAGTCCAACCCCTGGCCAAAGTAGACCTTACACCATTTTTGACAGATGGCAATCCAGTCTCTTCTTGAAAGCTTCCGGTGATGATACAACAGTGATTGGTCTTGTTCAAGACAATGACGAATCCGCATACAGACAGGAGGTTGTACAATTTGCTTCATGGTGTAACTGGAACAATCTGGAACTAAGCACACTCAAAACTGTAAAAATGGTGGTAGACTTTAGAAGAAACCCTCCCATACTACCACTTCTTATAAAACTAGACAACAGTATCAGCAGTAGAAACTTTCAAATTTCTAGGTTCTATCATATCACTGAAGATTATGACTTAAAATGGACACCTAACACCAAAAACATCATCAAAAAAGCATAACAAAGAATATTCTTTCTGGGCCAATTCAGAAAGCTCAAACTGTCCAAGGAGTTGCTGATATAGTTCTACAGAAGAATTATTGAATCTGTCATCTCTACCTCTATAACTGTCTGGTTTGGTTCTGCAACCTAACAAGACAGACACAGACTCCAGAGAATAATTAGGATTGCAGAAAAAACAATTACTACCAACCTGCCTTCAACTGAGGACCTGTATACTGCATGAGTCAACAAGAAGGCTGTGAAAATATTTACAGACCCCTTACATCCCGGACATAAACTGTTTCAACTCCTACCCTCAAAATGACACTATAAAGCACTGCACACCAGAACAACTAGACACAAGGAGTTTTTCCCCAAATACCATCACTCTGCTAAACAAATAATTCTCTCAACACTGCCCAACTATTTACAAAGTCTGCGTTACTCTAACTATTAATCTTCTCATCACTCGTCCCACTTGTGACTGTATGACTAACTTTGTCACTTGTATGCTTATGATTTATATTGACTTGTTCCTAGTATGATTTGATTGCTTATTGTACCCTATGACTGTTATTAAGTGTTGTACCTGATGATTCTTGATAAATGTATATTTTCTTTTATGTACACTGAAAGTATTTGCACCAAGACAAATTCCTTGTGTGTCCAATCACACTTGGCCAATAAAGAATCCTATGACTTCAATAAAGAATTCTATGAAGTTCCCACAACTTCTGAAGGCAATCTATTCCATTGGTTGACTGCTTTCACTGTCAGAAAAAAATTCCTTATTTCCAGGTTGAATCTCTCCTTGTTCAGTTTCCATCCATCATTCCTTGTCTGGCCTACAGGTGCTTTAGAAAATAGCTTGACCCCTTCCTCGCTGTGGCAACCCCTCAAATATGGAAGACTGCTATCATGTCTCCCCTGGTCTTTCTCTTCACTAGACTAGCTATGCCCAGTTCCTGCACCCATTTATTGTATGTTTTAGCCTCCAGTCCCTTAATCATCTTTGTTACTCTTCTTTGCACCCTTTCTAGAGTCTCAACATCTTTTTTAATTCTTGTCTTATTCTCATGTGCTATGGGGAATAATTCCAGTGCCTCTGCCCCTGTGACAACCCTATATCGGAAAACTGCTATCATATCCCTCGTTAGCCTTGTAGGCTAAATGATTAAACATGTTTAAGTAATAATTAAGCAAATACAAATGTATCCCATTAATTTCACCCCTTCCCCATTGTTCTCTCATTGATTATTGAGAGGCAACCAGGTCCTTTCTTATCAAATTCTCACCAATGGTTCAAAGATACTCTTTGAACTCTTCATTTAGATACTCTTCATTTAGCTATCAAAAAGAACAAGAAGGGCACTGGAGAGGAAGCCAAAACACTGAATGCAACTTTGCAAAAACTGAACAATCCTTGGTGTGCAGAATACCTTATTTTTACAGTTCACAAACAAATTTAAAAGATTCCATAAATGCAATGTTTATTATTAATTTAACTGCAGCCTGGGACTTGCATTTCTGATAGTCTTGTAATTGTGGCCTGGATGAATTAATTACAAAGTAGCCATACAGTAAGTGGGTCTACTTAATTCCCACCACTGTATCAAAATTTGGACTCTTAAGATCTTCACACATGACACTATTCTTACCCGACACAAAGTTCCTTGAATATTTATTTAATCTCTCTCTCTCTATATATAAGTGAAATATCACTCACACATCATCATCACAAAACTTCCAGAACTATAAAGCCTACAAACTTGAAATTTGACACATATGTTCCTCTTGGCTTCTAGGTGCTCACTAAGGAAGGATTTTTTGAAATGACCATCAGAGCATTAGTATTTTGTATATTATTAACACGCTCTGATGCCAAGGAGGTCTACTCCCCCTCCCCCCCTGAAAAGACATCTGTTCCAAATGCAAAACACAAGCAGAGGAGAGGAATTTCAGTTTCAGTTTTAGTTTCACTGCAGTAATCAGCTTTAGTGCAGAACAGTTGAGCTAAGCCATGCCCAGGCTCCTGGCTGTCTCCTTATTGCTCACACAGCAAATACTGTTTCAGTTTCTCAACTCTCTCACATATTGACAGGATGTTAGCCACATGAATACCAATGGATGCTGGTAGGCAGAGGCACAATTCCCCCCCCCCCTTATTTGCCTCCCCAAAAACTAAGGCCAATCACATAGTTTTGTATGCAAGCATAGGGTATAGAGCTAGTATGGTGTATTTATGAAATTTATGGTTTCATAAAATTGAATATTTGTGAAATTTATGAAATAATAAAAGATTTCAGAGTATTTTGAGTCTACTTGTATTAAAAGACAACATGTATCTTATTTTTTAAATAAAAAAACCTCCCCAAAAAATTGATATACACCATTACAAAATGGACATAGAGACTGAGAATTAGAAAAAAAAAATTGGCTGTTTTGGCCAAGATCTAGTCAAATATCAGATTTACTTAAAACATCATAACAGCATAACTGCATGCTCTTTTAATGGATTGTTTCAGAGTATTTACAGCTTTTCAGTTCCTATACTGGATTTCCATCAGTGCTGTTCAGATTAGGGAATGTTCAAAAGATTTGTTCATTTCTTTGTCTTTCCAGACCTCACACAGAGTGATTACACGAGCAAGAACCATGTATCAATGTGTTGGTGTGCTCAGCCTCAGAATCATAGCCTTACTCATTTCTTTTAAAAAGAATTTTAAAAAATCAACAACACCCTCTTAATTTATTGTTATTGATGGCTCTGACTGCTGTTGAGCTACTGCCTAAAAGCTGAACATAGATTTTTCAGTTTGAAGGACACAGCTGGTGGGCTGTTATTTTTGGTTTGAAAAGTAAATCTAGATCAGTTTATTCTATGACAGAACCATTACATCTTTTGTAAGAAATGTACAGTATGTTGCAGACAAAGCAATGATTTAGAGGCAGTTCACTCTGTCAAAGTATATATAGGTAAATAATGTATCATAGCCTATCACAACCCATTAAATTAAAATAAACTAAGTACATAAATCAATTATCATTTTGATTAACCAATATTTTAAGAACAGCCAGCTTTAACAATGGATGGTTTGTTTGTTTGTTTATTTATTTGTTTATTTATTTATGTAATATTGCTGCCTATTCACCCAAGACAACTTGAGGTGGCTTACAGAATGGAAAACCATGTTTAAAATAAAAATTAAAAAACAATAAAAACTAACAAAAAGAATCAAATAAGTTAATAAAGTATAATAGAACAAAATCAATAGAAAATCACACACACACCAACTCCATTCCCGCCCCGATGACAGCAGATCACACGAGCCATTTGATGGGCTCCATCCCACTCTAGGTTCCCCAGACCCACTATCAGAACCAGGTCTTCCAAGCCTTGTGGAAGAGTGCAAGACCATTCTAATGTCTGGGGGAATGATATTCCAGAGAGAGGTAGCCACCATGGAGAAGGCCCTTCTTCTGGGTCCCACCAGTTTTATCTCCTTCAGAGATGAGACCTGCAACATTCCTTGCCTCCCACTTTAATGGGTCCACTACATTATTATTGTAATGGAAAATGAAAAGAAAATTTAAAATAATCTAACCCTTCTATTAATAGTAATAGCATTCATCTGATAAATTGAAAAATACCTTATTGATCCATAGTAAAATTTTGGAATTATTTCAATGTGTTATTTAATTATTCTTTGACTAAAATGTTAATCAATAAATTGATATCAGAAAGAGTACATGAAAAGCATTTTGGTAACACACCTGAAGAATGTTAGAATTTTTGTTTTGATTGTGTGCGTGTGTGTGTGTGTGTGTGTATGTGTATACATATATCAGCTTTGTTCGGGTATTTTCCCATGTCATTATAGTTGTGCTTTTAAAGTTGTAGTGATGTTTTGGCAGAATCTTATCTGCCATCATCAGGCTTATGTACTGGGTTCATCTGTGTGTCAGGCTTTCACAGCCATTTCTGTTTTAAATTTGGTGCTAGCCTCATGCTTTGTTAGAATGTTTTTTCTTCATCTTGACTGATGATTCCACACCTGACACCCCCCCCCCCCCAATACCTCCAGCTGAAACACACCACAGCCAGCCAGTCAGATGAAAGCTAGCTTCCTAATAAATGATAACTGGCCATTCACCCAAAGCCAAGCCGTGCTAAAAGTCCCCAATACACGAAACACAATGTTGCCAGCTAATCAAGACAAAAAAAAAAAAAATGTTACAAAACAGAGAGAAGATATTAGAAACACCAATCAAGCAGAACACAGCAAACTCCAAGACCAATAAACACAGACCAAGACTCCCAACCAATCAGGATGAAGAAAAAAAGCATTCTAACAAAACACAAGGCTAGCACCAAATTTAAAACAGAAATGGCTGTGAAAGCCTGACACACAGATGACCCCAATACACAAGGCTGATGATGGCAGATGAGATTCTGCTGAAACGTCACTAGAACTTTGAAAGCACAACTATAATGATGTGGGAAAATACCCGAACAAAGCTGAATACCACACATATATACATATACACATATTCATATTCATGTACATACATACATACACACACACACACACATATCTGAGTAAAAGATTGTTAGGGATAACATTGTTCACCCTAACTGTTTTAGGTGAAATACTAACTATAAATCATAGTTAGTGTATGCAGCTTTAAATGTAAAATGGCAATTGTGGGTGTGGTTATGAAAACCATATAAAAGTAGCAAGGCTACAGCTTGCTCTCTCTCTCTCTGGCTTTGATGATCCCTGATTACTGCTTGGAAGCAAGACTGCATTGCTCGAACGGGAGAGACAACAACGGACTGATTTATGAGAACTGACAATAGGATATTCTACATGGACTTTGCTAACTGAATATCCCTGAATGGACTGACTACATGGTAAATGAATATTGGACTGTTTTTGACTATGCTATAAACTTATACTGGAATAAAACATATTCTTGATAACACAAGCGTATCTGTTATTTTTACTGTATGTTAATAAACATACAAGCTTAGCTCACTCATTTATCTGTGTGCCTATCTGACTAACGCTGCACATTCTGTTTAGCTTGTTTACCTAACCCTGGTTGGGGAACCCAGGCTTAACACTGATCTAATTAAATTATTAGAACTCACTCCCAAATAACTGAGTACCAGATTTCAGCTGGAATTGAAATCCCAGGAACACTGTTTTTCATCCAAAACACCTCCTCATTCGGAACGCTGTTGGGTGACTCACAAAATCTTTGTGCTTGTGCCAAATACTGCATATTGTATTTGAAAATATGTGGATTCTGAAGGGTCTTCTGAAATATTTGTTAAAAGATAAAGTTGTAATATGGCATAATACCGAATCAGTTTGCATTTGGGGTGTGGGTGGTATGTCCCTAAATCTATTACTGAAATGGTGAATTACCACATTCCTTATCCAATACCTGCAAACCATTGTCTTGGTAAATTTTACTCTGTTTCTTGAATTCTCCTAGAGAAAATAATGTTTTCAAATGTGAAAAATTGGCAAGTGTACCAACTGGCTCTAATGCTGAGTTCTTGCCTGCCTTTAAGTAAGTTTTGTTAATTAGGAAAAGACAGCCAACATATGTTGCATCAAAACAAGGAGTATTTTTCTCATAGTTGCACTTATTGCTCAGTTGCTGATCTCCCTTATGAATGCTGTTGCCGGTACAGTGTCTGGACTCAATAGTGATAATCCTCATTATTTTTCCAGCTCCTGTTCCACAGCTGGATAATGCAGCCTTTCTGACAGAGTCTGAAACTGGCTCTTCGTGTCTTTACCCTTTGCCAGTTCTTCCCTACTACTCTTTTCCTTCTTCTCTTTCTTTGTACAGAACTTGTGCCTTATCCATAAATTGTGAATGTCATAAATTATGGAACAAAAAGCACGTGGGTTGACTACAGGTCTGAAGCACAGGTCTGAAAATAAAAAATAGTGAAAATATTATGTAGGGCTATTTGCAGTGTTCATGGTTCCCACAGGAATTTTGGCACAACTCTCCCAAGTCATATGTTTAAAAACAATCATGGCCCCTTTTTAAGCATAATGCAAATGTCTTCAGAGTGTTCAAACAATGAATCATACATCCAAAATTTATTGACTCTAGTAATGTTACAATAATTTTTTTTTAAAAAATAAACCCAGTTCAATTCTTGTTCCAGTTCAGGGTATTTTCTCTCAGAAGTAATGAAGTGATTTTTTTTTAATGTGTTGGTACATCAGGAATGGACAAAAGAGCTCCTTCCAGCTGTATATTCCTGGTTTTGGAAAGTGCAGAAGTTGAAGGTTGGCATGTCTAGATGACATAGAAGTGGGACAAGGATGGGATAAACAATATTGAGCCAAAGGCGCTTCAGCTTGATGTGCTACTGAGCATAACCAAAATGTTTATGACTGTGAAGTCATCACATATTTATTTGTAAGGAGGATGACCTTGAATTTAAAATCACTCTCAGCAAGCAAGAATTGGGAAGGAAATTATAAGGAGTAAGAGAGTAAGGCAAAAAAATGGAAATTAATACAAAAAATCCTATGTGATATCCATCCTGTCTATCTTGTAAACACATAGGTTTTCCAACTCCCAGTCCTGACAATGCTCTTATAACACCTGTGAGTGAGACAGCAAATTTTCCAAAAGATAAAAAGAGAAGGAGAAATGCTTTCAGCTTGCAAGATTCTGTTAATGTAACACAATTAAGATAAAGCTAATATTCCTGGCTGTGTTTGGACTACCATGCATATCTAACATAAGACAAGGTTCTACTCTAATAGGAAACAATTTATATGCCTGTCTATTTAGGAGGAACTAGCTAAACTAGCTAAGAAAGGCTTGTATAGAGCCTACAAATTATTCATAGAATAATTTAATGGTTCATACTTCAGGCTAGTTTAGACTTGAGAGATCCTAAAAATTCCAGGTTGCCATTTTTAAATATGTATTCTTTTTCTACCAGGATAAGCTACTACTGAAAGAATGAATACATTTACTTGAAAACAAAAACAGGAATACTGTGTTTATTATGGGATACAGCAGCCAAAAAATAAGTGCAACAAATCGTCTTAAAATACTACTTTGCCTTTCCAACTTTTCCCAACCTGGTTTGCCAGCCAACTCTTAAAATCTGAAATAGATGTGATATGAGAGGACAATTGTTGAGTCTTTTTATCCAAAGAGAGAAAACAGAGAAGTGCAAATGCAGACACACATTCCGTCACTTAAATTTAAGGAATGATAACTAAGAATTTAAAAGTGCAAATCATGTCTACACTTTCAGGGTAACTTCCACATCAAAGAAGGCATAGAGGGATCAAACTTTTACCTTCAAAGCTCTTCCAAAAGTTTGCATGAAATTATAATTTTCAGTGTGCAAGAACAGAGAGTTGATTAAAGGCCCGGTCCCACTGCACTTACGGATGCAAAGAGGATGTAAAAGGTTAAAAAAAACTTGCCATCTGTTTGAAAGCGCTATGCATCCATTGTGTACTCACTGCATATGTGTTTCATACTCTCTATCCATTGAGCATCCATCCACTGCAATTTCAACCACACAAGAAGTTTTGAGCTGCACAAAACTTTGTGAACGGATGAACTTTCAGCCGCATATGATGTACATCTGCGACATATACGGGCAACAAACATTCTATGTCCATTATCATCCATTAAACGTCCGCTGTATCCTCTCTGCATCCTCTGGCCATCCCCTCAACTCACATCCGCTGCAGCTGAAAATGGAAAGAGGGAAGAAACAAAAGGTACATGGAACATCTACATAGTGTTACTAACACGGAAATAGAAAGGATGCAAGCATATGTATCTCATATATAAAGGATTAAAAACGGACAAAACGTTTGTATCTGGGATGTATCTCGTTTATTTAGGATTTCTGGAGTATGTTGAGAGTATATAGAAGGACATCTAGCGGACAACCGATATTTTCCATAAAAAGGGGGAGAAAATCATCTGGATCGCTGGGATGGTGGACCATACAGTCCCACTATGGTTGCACTGGAGGTTTATCTATCCCACAACTATCCTTATCTATCCCACAAGCATGCAAAGGCTTAACCATTTTTTCAAAGTTTTCACCAACACTTTATTAAGTAAATGAAATGAACCAAGTAAATTAAGGATGTTAAGCAAAGATAAACTTTATTAACTTTCTTAGGTAAACTTTATGACTGTATTAAATAAGCAAAATGAACCAAGTAAAGTGTCTTAAGCAAAGATAAACTTAACAAGTAAACAACTCAATCTCTGAGACTATTCTCAGTCACTTTGAGTCAGGTCCATGGTCTCAGCTGTTAAGCGGGCAGCGACTGTGGAGGTGGCTGTGGCTTGAGTGCTGGTCTGAGGCACTGCTTGGCCCCGAGGGTTCAACAGGTAGTGGTGTGTTCAGGAAGCTATCCGAGAGCTGACTCAGTCCCATGAGGTTGAGAGGCCCTTCATCTAGGACTTGAGATGTCAGGCCCCAATACTGATGACAGATTGTCTGTTGATGGGCTTGGTTGTGGGGTGGAGGAAGGAGAAGTGTAGTGGGGCTGTCTGGTCTGCAGCTGGGTGAGGAGTGGCATCTGTGGTGTCTGATGAACCTGGGCCTGGACTGGGAAGTTCTGCTTCTGCTGTGGAAAGTCCTGGTAGTCATAGCCTTGGTAGGTGAGGGGCTGTTGAAAACTGTGGAAGGGCTGTGACATTGCCTGCGGTGGAGGAGCAGACCTGGACTGGGTAGGAGCAGCTTCAGCTGGGCATTGAGGGTTGTGCAAAAGTGCTGTGATCTTCTGCTTCATCACCTGGTACTGGGCCTCAGGCAGGTCCCTCAGGGTCTGGCTCACGTAGGTGATGAAGGTGTTTCAGCCCGAAGATGCTGTGTCCAAGTGGACCAGCTGAGAGAGAAGTTCTGTGCTGGTCTTGATTGTGTCCCTGATCTCCAACAGCACACTGTGGTTCTGGCCCTCCAGTCTGCCTCTCTGCCTGCATCCTCTGGAGCTGGGGGTGGGTTGGCCTCTGGTGGCTGCTGCTTCTTCCTCCATTTGTGACAGCAGGGCATCATCCTCCATGGGATGGAGTCTGCCAGTCCAAGTCTGCCGGCATGGAGAGTGCAGCTGTTGGGGGGTTCTGCCATGGGGCCCTCTGAAGACACCTGCCTGGACAGGGTAGCTGGCTCTTGGCTGGAAGAAAACTGGCTGTCTGTGGACTGTCTGAGGGAGAGGGGTCTCAGAGGGGCTGCTCCTCAGTGGTGGATCTCACCCTCCAGGAAACTGCAATTGGCCATGATGTACATCTCCTGGTCATAAGCTTGACAGCAGCCTGCCCGCATTTCTTCAGGTGTAGCTTGCCATACCAGGTGTGCATGTGCTTCCACCATCCAAGGAGTATTTCTGCAGCATACCCCAGGCTCTCTGCCTTGTCACTCCAAACTGCCTGCTTCTTCTTGGTGTCTCGATACAGTCTGAGGCCCTTTCTCCAGAGGTACTTGTTCTCCCTCAGCCATTCCAGCACCTCATCCTTATGCTCCTCGGAAATGGTGTACTGTTTCCTCTCTCCCTTCTGCTTCCCATGCCTCTTCCTCCCTCTGGCAGGGGCTTCACCAGGGCCTTCCGGGGCTTGAGCAGTAGGGCCTTCAGGGGCTTGAGCAGCAGGGCCTTCAGCAGCAGGGCTTTGAGGGCCTTGGGGTTGGTCCACCACAGCAGCAGCAGCAGTAGCAGCAGCAGCTTCAGAGTCAGTGCCAGGGGGTGGGATGTTGGTTCTGGCCTTCTTCACCTTTCCAGGGCTTGAACGAGTAGGCACGGGCTTCCTCTTATTGCCTGACTGATGAACCATGGTGTTTCTGCAAGATGTATCTGGCAGCACGTCTTTACCCTGTGTGCTGACTCCGTGCCTGCTGCATCCTTTTATATATGCAGAGCTGATGCAATTCATACTCGCTGCATGTGCAGTGAACGCTTTGCATCTGATATACATCCGCGTGGCATCCCCTTTGTTTCCTATAGGCGTCCGTGATGCATCTGCTTCATCTGCTATGCATCTTCCCCTTCCGCTATGCATCTGCTTCGAAATTCTCGCCCAGAACCCCTTCAGAAGTGTCATCCACTTCCATCCGCTTCCATCCACTAGGCTTCCTATGAACATCCATTTAACATCCCCGCTATATACTACCCATGTCCGTTCTTTTCCGTTCTGTTTATGCAAATTTTCGCCACTTTTTGGAGCAGATGACAACTGATGGAGCCACCCCTGAAATGTTGCTCATACGCTGTGTCCTTTATGCATACGTATTGCATCTGTCGACCAGTGGGACCGGGCCTTAAGTATGTGCAAAGTAATCTTGTATTTCATTTCAGTATAATAAAATTGAACAAACCATTCATTTCTTTTTTCTGGTTTTGCATAATTTTGAAATGCAGTCTCAGTACATAACTCAAAAGTGGATGCTTCCTATAGCACCAAAATGTCGGACATCTCACCATTTGTGAACTTGGACAGGATATGAAAGGATATGAAGGCATAAATGAGAATAGGAAGGAAGACTTCTCTCTCTTTCCATCTCCCTCCCTCCCTCCCTCTCATCTGTCTCTCTCTCTCTCTCTCTCTCATCCTGCTTTTTAAAATTATTATTATCTCTTTTATTAATTAAATATGAAACTCTGTCAACTGAGCATTTAAAAATGTATCATAAAGGTGCTAATAATTGATACGGGTTGCTGCCAGCATTTAGGTATCAATCTTCTTAATAATATACAATGGTCTGAGTAGCATAGTTTTTTGTGGTTCCACTGGTGTTATTTCAGGAAGCTGCAATTTCTTGATTTGTTTTGCAAAAATTCTTGGACATGGTACCAAGTGCCCTGATGAAAATGGGTATCACCGTTACATCTTTCATCCATTGCCATGTAGTTTCAATGGCCAAATGATGATATTTCATGAGTTTTTCCCCCCAAATCTGGGGTCTCCTGATACAGCGATATAAATAAATTGTATACTTTGGCCCTCAACAACCATAATATCTGGCATGTTGTATTCCAAATGGCGGTCTGTCTGTATTCAAAACTCCCACAAGATCTTCACTGTCTCATTTTTGACAACTTTTTCACTTTATGTTCCCATGAATTTTCAGATACAGGTATACAGTGGATTAATTCAGCAACTTGATCATATCTAACTTTGTTGTCAGTTTGCATGATTTTGCTGCACTCATATATTAAGTGTGAAACAATTTCAACTTCGTTATTGCAAAGTCAGCAGTTTGGATTGTCAGTGGATTTTTGTATCTTTGATTTTATAGCATGAAGCCCATGTCACACAGCACCAACGGATGGAAAAAGGATGTAAAATGGAGAGAAACACTTGCCATCCATTGGTTAACGTGAAGCATCCATTCTGTACTCACTACGTCCTTTTTTCATACTCTCTCTCCGTCCAGCATCTGTCTACCGTGATTTCATCTGCTCAAAAAGTTTTGAACTGCACAAAACTTTTTGAGTGGATAAAGTATCCAACGCATCCATTATACATCCGCTACTCATACGGGGAACATCCATTATACGTCCGTCATTATCCGTTATGCGTCCGCTATATCTGCTAGGCATCCGCTGCGCATCTGCACAACTCGCATCCGCTCCAGCGGAAAACGGACACAGGGAGGAAGCAAAAGGGATGCGGAACAGACATGCAGCGTTAGTAGCACGGACATAGAAAGGATGAAAGCGGATGCAGTTTGCATAGAAAGCATTAAAATGGAAAAAACGTTCATATAGGGGATGTATCTCGGATATTTAGGATGTCTGCCAGATGTCTAGAGGATGCAAAAGGACACTGAGCAGAAAACCTATATTTCCTAAAAAAAGGGGGAGAAATCATCTGGATCTTGCTCTTCCACAGCATCCAGTCATCTCCACCATGGATCGTCGCACACTCCTTTTGGTAGCCGCCATCATTCTACAACAGTGCGAAGCCCTCTACAGGCTCTTTCACCTGTTCTACGTGAAGAAAAGGAGGCATCCAAGAAGTGTCTGAGTCCGAAGATGGATCACGAGAAGAGCTGAGTACGGACTGTATAACAAGCTATGGTGGAGCTCAGGAACGAAGACACTCGTGCATTCCAGAACTTCATGAGGATGCCACCAGCCATGTTTGACGAAGTTGTGGAGAGGCTGAGACCCAGGTTGACCAAAGCAAACACCAACTTCAAGCCCAGCCTGGACCCTGGGCTGAAGGTGGCACTGACTCTGTGCCACCTGGCCTCAGGGACCACCTACAAAAGCATGCAGTATGCCTGGAGGGTGCCACACAACACCATCAGCATTGTGGTCAGAGAAGTGGTGCAGGCCATCATCGAAGAATACCTGGAGGAGCTCCTCCAGTGCCCCTCCACTGAAGAAGGCTGGAAGAAAGTTGCAGAGCAGTGGTATCAGAAGTGGAACTTCCCCCACACCGTTTGAGCCATAGATGGGAAGCACGTCGCCTGCAAAGCTCCAGCCAACTCAGGGTCCACTTATCACAACTACAAGGGCTTCTTCAGCATCATCCTCTTTGCCATGGTCAATGCTAACTACAAGTTCATGTACATTGATGCTTCAGGCAACGGGTCATCTTCAGAGGCCAAGGTATACAATGCCAGTCACCTCAAGGAGGGGCTGGAACGCAACCTCATCATGGGCTTCCCAGATCCAGACCCCCTGCCCAATGACACACAAGATGTGCCCTACTTCATCGTGGGGGATGACGCCTTCTCCCTCAGAACCTACCTCATGAAGCCCTACACCTCCAAATGCCTCATCCGTGAAGAGAGGATCTTCAACTACAAGCTGTCCAGGGCAAGGCGGGTGGTGGAGAATGCCTTTGGCATCCTGGCCAACAGGTTCCAGGTACTTCTCACCACCATGCAGCATCACCCAGAGACAGTGAGAAACATCGTGGAAGCTTGCTGCATCCTGCACAATCTCATGCGCACCCGCTACCCAGTCTTGCAGAACAGGCTCATGGACCCCCAACAAGGCAATGGGGACATAGAGCCTGGGGAATGGAGGCAAGGGTGAAACCTGATAGACACTGTGGATGTGCAGGGCCCCAGTAGAGCTTCACGTGAAGGGAAGAAGCAGCGCAACCTCCTGAAATACTTATGCAACTCCCCAGCTTGAGTAGTGGAGTGGCAAGACAGGATGGTAGATGCTTAATGGATGCTTCCTTCAGCCTGTCTCATCACACTGATGAGATTGTGCCATGTATGTTGAGTGGCCCTACAATGAATGTTGAAATGTATTGATGAATGATTACATTGTTATTGATAATAAAGGGCCATAGGTGTGGCACCTGGGTGGGTGGACCATACAGTCCCGCTATGCTTGCACTGGAGGTTTATCTATCCCACAGCTATTACCCATCCCACTGGTATCCTAACCCATCCCACAGCTATTACCCATCCCACAGCTATTACGCATGCCACAGGTATCCCTGCCCATCCCACAGCTATTACCCATCCCACAAGAATGCAAAGGCTTAAACCATTTCTAAAAGTTTCCACCAAGACTTTATTGATTAAAAGAACTGAACCAAGTGTGTGAAGCAAAGATAATCTTTATTAATAACAAACTGTAAAAGCAAAATGACCCAAGTAAAGTGTCCCAAGCAAAGATAAAGTCAACAGGTAGCAACCCAGTCTCTGGCATTCTTCTCAGTCACTCTGAGGCATGCCCATAGTCTCAGGGGTGAAGGGTCCAGGTGCTGTGGAGGTGGCTGCTGCTGGAGTGCTGGTCTGCGGTGCCATTGGGGTGCCTGGCCCCGAGAGGACAACAGGAGATGGTGTGTGGAGGAAGCTCTCAGAGAGCTGGCTCAGTCCCGTGATGTTGAGAGCCCCGTCCTCCATGACATGGGGTGTCAGTCCCAAGACTGATGACAGATGTTCTGAGGCCGGGCTTGGCTGTGGGGTGGAGGAAGAAGGAGTGTAGTGGGGCTGTCTGGCCTGCAGCTGAGCGAGGTGAGGTGTGGGTGGCATCTGTGGCGTGGGTGGCATCTGTGGTGTCGGCATCAGTGGCATCTGTTGCGTGGGTGGCATCGGTGGCATCGGTGGCACCGGTGGCATTGGTGGCATTCGATGGACCTGTGCCTGGAATGGGAAGGGCTGCCTGTGCTGCTGGAACTCCTGGTAGCCGTAGCCTTGGTAGGTGAGGGCCTGTGGAAAGCCTTGGAAGGGCTGTGACATCACCTGGGGTGGAGGAGCAGACCTGGACTGGGTAGGAGCAGGTTCAGCTGGGCCTGGAGGGTTGTGAAGAAGACCTGTGATCCTCTCCTTTATCACCTGGTACTGGGATTCAGACATGTCCATGAGGGTCTGATTGACATAGGTGAGGAAGGGCTTTCAGTTTGAGAATGGTATATCAGTGTGTACCAGCTGAGAGAGGAGATCTACGCTGCTTTTGATGGTGTCCCTGATCTCCAGCAGGACAGTGTGGCTCTGCCCCTCCGGTCTGCCTCTCTGCCTGCTTTCTGTGGTGGTAGAGCTGGGGTTGGGTGTGGGTTGGTCTTTGGTGGAAGTGCCCTCTCCTTGCTCCCACTGTGTCAGGGGGTCCATCACACGCTCCACCACGGGGAGTGCAGCTGTCGGGAGGGTCTCCATCGTGGGGTGCTCCACAGATACCTGCCTGGACACAGGAGCTGCCTCTTGCCCAGAAGAGGACTGGCTCTCTGTGGGCTGCCTGAGAGATAGGGTTGACAGAGGGGCTGCTCCTTGGTGGCGGACCTCACCCTCCAAGAAGCTGCACTTGGCCATCACGTAGGTCTCCCGGTCGGTGAGCTTGACTGTGGCCTGGCCAGACTTCTTGAGGTGGAGCTTCCTGTTCCAGGTGTGCATGTGCTTCCACCAGCCGAGGAGAACCTCCAAAGTGTAGCCCAGGCTCTCCATCTTCTCTCTCCAAGCCGCCTGCTTCCTCTTGGTGTCTTGATAGAACCTGTGTCCCTTCCGCCATAGGTACTCGTTCTCCCTCAGCCATTTGAGCACGTCATCCTGTTGCTCCTCTTCGATGGAGTACTGCCTCCTCTCCCTATCTCATGAATGGCTCTTCCTCCTTCTGGCAGGGCCTTCTGGGCCCTCATCAGAAAGGCTTTGAGGTTCTGGGGGCTGGTCCACCACACCACCAGCAGAAGCAGCAGCAACAACAGCAGCAGCAAAAGCAGCACCAGCAAGACCATCAGCACCATCAGCACCATCAGCACCATCAGCACCATCAGCACCAGCAGCACCAGCAGCACCAGCAGCACAAGCAGGACCAGGATCAGCAGCAGCAGAGTTAGCACCAGCATCAACAGCAGGACCAGCAGCACCAGCAGCACCAGCAGCACCAGCAGCACCAGCAGCACCAGCAGCACCAGCA
>BLBF01000043.1:13780452-13820410 GCA_015471245.1 Laticauda colubrina
CAGCACCAGCAGCACCAGCAGCACCAGCAGCACCAGCAGCACCAGCATGACCAGGAGCAGCGCCAGCAGAGTAAGCACCAGCAGAAGCACCAGCACCAGGAGCAGTGCCAGCAGAGTAAGCACCAGCAAAAGCACCAGCACCAGGAGCAGTACCAGCAGAAGCACCAGCACCAGCAGAGTCAGCACCAGCAGCAGAAGTCCCAGAAGAAGCAAAGTCAGTACCAGGGGGTGGGATGGTGGCCCTGTCCTTCTTGCCAGGGCTGGCAGAAGATGGGACAGGCTTCCTCTTCTTCCCCATGGTTGTTGGCTGGAGATGTGTCTGGCAGCAGGTCTTTCCTCTGAATGGTGCCCTGCTTGCGAGCTGCATCCTTTTATATCCACGGGGCTGATGCATTGCATCCTCCCGCATGCGCAGTGAATGCTTTATATCCGCTAGGCATCCGCTAGGCATCCGCTAGGCTTCCATGATGCAACCACTGTATCCGCTCAGCATCCGCTCTGCATTCGCTTCTTCTGCTTTGTGTCTGCTTTGTTGTGTTCCCCCGGAAGCCCTGTGGATGTGCCATCCGCTTCTATCCACTTCCATCCGCTATGCTTCCATGGAGCATCCGCTTAACATCATGGCTACGTCCTCTCCCTGTACGTTCCTTTCCATTGTTGTCTGCTCTGTTTATGCAAATTTGGGGCACTTTTGAGAGCGGATAACAACGGATGAAACATTGTCTCATCCGCTGTGTCCTTTTTACATACTTTTTGCATCCGTCAGCCTATGTGACAGGCCCTTTAGTTTGTAATGCTTGTTCTAAAAGTTGTTTAACAACTATTAAACACCCTGTTTCTTTCTTGATGTTTCCTCTCTTAAGCCATGCCTATGTCAAATTGTTATCACATTTTCCTTCAATGTTTTTCAAGTGTTGTCCATGCAGAGCTTTGGTTTTCCATTGATTTAATCTATCATCCAACTGTTTCCCTCATATTCTGTCTTTGTTTCTGTTGTTTTTATAATGTTCTCTGTTTTCACAGCCTGCAGCTATTTTTCTGTACTTTGGTTCACATAATCATTCAGACTTCATTTTTCTTCTTCTACAGTTTGATGGATTCGCAATAGCCCTCTGCCCCCTATTCTTTTTGGCAGGTGTAACCTGTTGATGTCACTTTGTGAATGTAAAGCATGGTACGTATTCAAAAGTTTACATGTTTTTTGGTCCAGATTTTCCAGTTCAGCTACAATCCAGTTGATGATTCCAGTTGGGTAGCATATCACTGGAACTGCCTATGTATTAATTTCTTTTATTATGTTTCCAGAATTCAGTTTTTATTTTAATATTTTGCAGATCCTCCTGGTATATTTCTTTTGCACTGACTCTTTGACTTTTCCATTCAATATATTATTTGCTTCCAAAAAGCTGATGTATTTGTAACAGTTACCCTTTGCTAATGCTTTCACGATGTTTCAATTTCTTCTTCTTCCTCCTCCTCCTCCTCCTCCTCCTCCTCCTCCTCCTCCTCCTCCTCCTCCTCCTCCTCCTCCTCCTCCCCTCCTCCTCCTCCTGCTGCTTCTGCTCTTCCTCCACCACTATCACCACCACCTCCATCATCATCATCATCATCATCATCATCATCATCATCATCATCATCATCATCATCATTATTTTATTTCAAGGCAGAAAAATACTCTTCCTATTTTTCCCACAACAACCCTGTGAGATTAGGTTAGCTGAAAGAGTGTGACTGGCTGATCACTCTTTCTCAGCCAGCTTTCATACCTAAAATGGGACTAGAGTTCCCAGTCTCCTAGTTTTTAGCCTGATGCCTTACTTACCAGACTAAACTGGCTTCTATAGTCAAACTAACTAAATAAATAAATTATCCCCTTGACTAATCCAATCTGGGATTAATATTGAATCTTGTTTTAGCTATGATTAGGGTTCCTACTTATGGTAGTTATGATAAGGAAGTTATATTCGGGGTGGGATTCTATCAGTTCGCACTCATTCACTAGAACCAGTTGTTAACATTCCAAGCAGTTTGGAGAACCAGTTGTTAGAAGAAATTACTGGCCTAATCCTGTAAGGAAGGCAGGAAGAAAACATTCTGGAGTTGCTTACAGAAACTGCCTCTCTGTTACCCTTTATTACATTCTTGGCAGGACTAGATTTCCTGTCTCAGGAACATCTCTAGAGCTTTTTTTGCCTCCTTTGCTGGTACTTTGTTCATATAGAGTGACCATTCAAAGTTACAATGGCACTGAAAAAAGTGACTTAAGACCATTTTTTACACTTACGACTGTTGCAGTATTCCCACAGTCATGAGAGGCCAGGCGAGGAGATGCGTGCCTCGATGTGAATGATATTGAGTTGACCACATCCAGCCAATAACATGACCACCAAGCCAACCCAGTCACGTGACCACAAAGCCATGCCCACCAAACTAAACCACACCCATAGAACCGGTTGTTAAAAAATTTGATCCCACCCCTGGTTATATTTATCTTGTTTTGCTATGGATAGTATATTTTACTGTTTCAGTTATTGTTATAAGGCACTTAGAGTCATTTTGAGCCATGAAATGAGCAGCAAATAAATTTGATAAACAAACAAATAAACAAATAGCTGAACTGTGACCTCTAGCAGAACATCTAGATACTAGGAATAATAATGATAAACACTGGAAGCTGCATTTAGCAAGGCATGGATGACCAAACTTATTTTTAACACAGAAATGAAGATATTTTAGATTTGATTAAATTAGTCCAATATTGCCTATTCTACCTAGTGGTGGTTGCTTGGCAAAAGTCTTACTCATTAACTCTACCTGAAGGAGATAGCAAATATTAAATTTAAGGCCTTTGGATTGTAAAGTATGGGCTCTTTCCTTGGATTGAGGATTATTTTCTTTAAATATTTCCACTTTCTCATTCTGTATTTTTTTATTTTTGCAAAGGAAAACACATCAAACATTTTTTGCAAGAAATCCCAATTAAATTTGGTATGTAGTTGTGTGTAAGTCAGGCTAATTGGGCTTAACTGTCTGTTTCTTCACAATTTCAGGCTTGGTTATGATGGATAGCATTTATTTCAAAATGATATTTCCTACCCAACTTCTTCAGAAAGATTGCTCATATACCACTGTAATAAAGCCAAGAAATGTTCTTATGTGGTCATATTTTCTGTCTCTTATAGGAATGTCTTGAATTTAATAAGCATGGGTTTTGAGAGGTCTGTTTTTGTCCACTATAACAGATTGGCTTCTATAACTATGTCCATCAAAACTGCTTCATACAACATATAATTTAACAGCCACACTTAGGGATCAGAAGCCAAGTCCTTGAGGTTGGCTGTGTAACATGGTCTATTTTGTTAACCAAATAACTCTTAAAATACTTTTAATTTTTGAAGAAACTATCAATCTCAACATTCCTAGCTACATGTTGATGCAACATTAAAACACTCTGTTCATCATTATATGGTCACGTCCAAATAGATTTCATATAAATCAACTATAGCTATATTCTATTTTGCTATTTCCATCAGCTTTTCCAAATGAATAACTGTTTTTGTTTTTGTTTGTTTTTGGCTCCATCTTCTGAAAGTTCAGCTAGCTTTGTCTTGCTAGAGACTACCTTATAGTAACGTGGTAATGATCATATTTAGTAATAACCGATGCAGTTCTAAGATGTAAAACAAACATATTAGTTTACTAGTACAGAGATGGTGAGGACAGAGGTGTCAAACTCAAGACCCGCAGGCTGGATCCAGCTAGTGATGTGGTTGGATCCAACCCCTGGGGCTATCTGGATCTGCCCAATGTGAACAGGAAATATTGGGCCAGTGTGATATTGGCCCGGTCTGCCCAGAGTGAAAAGGAAAGATCGGACCAGAGTGGCTTCAGTTCGGTCTTCCCAAAGCATAGAGGAATCATGCCAGCAGTTTGGGAAATGGCATCAAGCTGGCCATGTCCACTTAGTTGGCCACCCCCACTCAGTTGGCCATGCCTGCTCGGCCCCCCGAACTGAACCACAACTCTGATATGGCTCTCAATGAAATTGTCTTTGACACCCCTAGTGTGGGAGATGACTAGGCCAAGCCCATGATAGGTGTCAAATGAATCATCAGTCTTGAGTCCTTCACATTCACAAGAGATCTAAGTCCAGCCCACCTTGTGACTCTTATCTATCTCCAGTTTGCTTTGATCATTAGGAGTCAGATTCTTGCAGAAAGCACAAGTTTGCCTTAAATCTATATTCATCTGAACTACTGGAGCTGCTGATGTCCTGCACTTGACAAAAGGAATAAACTGTTTGTATAAAGCTCAGTCTTCCCCTTGTTGATGACTTCCTGATATGTTGGACTTCAGTTCCCTAAATTTTCAGTTTGCAAGGAACAATGGGGAGGGATTATATCTTCAAGTGTTTCTTAAAGTGTGATCCTAGAAAACTCCAGAGTACTTCAAGATCTTCTCAAAGATTCTTCAAAATTGAAATTGTCAACCTGCATTGAAAAATAACACAATATTAAAATCCCACCAAACAATCATGAGAAGCAACAAAAATGCATCCATTTCATTTTTAATTATTTATGGATAAATTACTCAAAAATTTATATTTTCCTTTATTAATTTTAATAGAGCTGGATAAACATAAGCCATATAAAAAACTCTCCTGGGGTCCTTCACAATTTTTAAAAGTGGGAAGGGTCTCTGAGGGAAAAAACACTTTAGAAACAGTGATCAATGCAAAGCTTAAAATTGCCCAGCATGTGGAAATAACCCCATAGTAAATAAATAAATAAAAAATAAAATAATAAAATAAAATAAAAATCCCTGTATATACTCTAGGTGTGAAGTCTATGAAGAGAAAGTAATTTTGGGATGTGAAGACGTCTAGAAATATAAAAGCAAGTTGTGGTTATCATGGAAGGAGGAGGAGATCTTGCTAATTGACAGAATAGCTACCATAGTAGAAATAATGTCCTTTTGTCAGACAATACTACCCACTTAAAACCTGCCATTCCTGCTTCTCTTGTTTTCCTCCCTTCCTTGAGTGTATGGGCCAGTTTCCCAACAAAACATAGGTCAGGCCATCAATTATGTTTAGTTCCCAGCAGTGGTGGGATTCAATTTTTTTTACAACCAGTTCTGTGGGGTGGCTTGGTGGGCATGGTTTGATGGGACTGGCAGAGGGAGGATACTGTCCCCATTCCCTTCCCATTCCAGGCTACTGCAAAATTCCATTCCCTCCCCATCCCACTAACCTGTTTTCCAGTTCAGTTCTTCTGTGCAGGGCAAGAAAAGAAGACCCATCTGATCAGCTGCGACTCCGATTAGCTGGGACATGGGAGACAGCAAATAAATGGGGGCAGGGCCAACCAGAGGTGGTATTTACTGGTTCTCTGAATTACTTAAAATTTCCACTACTGGTTTTCCAGAACTGGTCAGAACTTGCTGAATACCACCTCTGGTTCCCAGGAATTTTAAGGACTGTGTGGGGCCCAGAGGTTTTCCTTGAAATAAAGTCAATTCTGGAAGTTGGGTTTTGGTTTCATAGCCTGCCTGCTTCTCTAATACTTAAAAATTAAAATCAGGTGCTTGGATAGTATACAGACACAAAGGGAAATGCCTATAAGGCAAATTGATATATGTGCACAGAATGTATCACTCATTCCCATATTTCACAATGCATATAAAATTTCTTGAAAAACATTGGTCTTGAAGAACTGAACCTAGAGATTTGCATCCTGAAAAGTGGAGTTCTTGCCAGCTGGAACTGGAATTCTTTATAAATGCATAGTATTTCATTTTGCTTCCAAGAGTGCAGGGAGCTGTCTTCTCATAACTTCACATTCCCAACTAATGTTTCTGGTTGCTTTTCAGGGCAAATTTTGATACCCCAACTTTCCAAGCCAAAAAATCTTAAAATCTAGTTTCAAAATATCACTCCATTCAGAACACATTTGAAATAATTATCTCCAAGCCAAGACAATAGCAAATAAAAGCATTTGAAAGTCAAAAGAAAAAGGAAAAAATATAGAAAACAAATGTTTTCTGGCGTTTCATACCTTGGAATACAGTTTCTTGAAAACTTTAAACTGTGTGGACTTCAACTCCCAGAATTCTCCAGCCAGCAAGGGAAGAGCTCTTCCAGTGAATCATAATATCACTTTCCATTTTCACTGATGCACAATCCAAATGTGCATACTTGTTCCTGGTAGTGACAATCTGATCTAATGGGCATTTATTTAGAAGTAATCACCATTATATGGAATATAGTTTACTTTGTAGAATCCATAAGTGTATGAAAGGATGTGAGCTTCCATGAGGCAAAAGTAAAAATGTTCCATAACTCTAAAATAAAACAATAAAAAGTGTTATGTATGAAACTTGGTAGGCTCCAAGTTCCCTATTCTGATTGGCCGAAAAGCCCGTTCTTGGATTGGCTATTAGAGAACCAATCCGATTAGCCCGCCAAATGGCGGGAACAATTAAAGTAGTGTCATTGGCCACAAGCCGTGGGCAAGCCGCTATATAAAGGGCTGCCGTGGCTTGGGCTGTTGTTCCGTTATCATTGCTTAGTGAGTTTAATAAAAGAGTTTATTGTTGGAACCCAGTCTCACATGCTTCTTTCTGGATGGAACACTGGCGACGAAGGTGGGATCATCATAGAAGAACAAGACCGAAGCACGCAGCGATTTGAACCGAGCAAGAGAGATGGCCAGTAAGAACGCGCTGCCCACACCATTCAATCCTGATGAGGAGGATTAGGAATCGTATATCGATCGTTTTCTTATGTTTTGGGAAAGCAACGAACTGCAGGAAATCTCTGACCAAAGGAAGAGGGCTGTCTTCCTTACATACTGTGGACCAGCCGTCTTTAAAATGGTGAAGTTGCTGGCTAAACCCAGAAATGTCAAACAGATGACTTGGCCCAAGCTGAACAGAATGCTTTGAGTACACCATGCACCTGTGGGCTCCAACTTTATAAAAAGACACGAGTTCTATAAGAGAGACTAGAAGGAAGATGAAACTGTCAGAGATTTTGTAGCAGCCCTGAGTCACATCGGAGGAGCCTGCAAGTCCCAGAACATGGACGAGGCCATGAGGGACCATGTGGTCCTTGGGTTGAAGGACACTACACTTCAGAGTAAGCTGCTGAATAGATCAAACATAACCGTGGCTGAGGCTATTGCAGAGGCAACCGCCGCTGAAGCAGCAAAGAAGTCAGCAGCCACCATGCACCAAATGAATGCAATCCCGGATCTGCCAAACCAAGCCAGAGAGAAGAAGGCAGAGGGAGGCAAGAAACAGCCCATGACAGTCCACTACAAAGATCTCGAATCCCAGAGCAATACCAAATATGAAAATGGAGATGTTCATAGACTTCAATCAGACAAGAAATGGCAGGAAAAGAGAAGAAACCAGCGGGAGTTTCAGTGTGTGGGATACGGGGGCAACCACCCGTGAGCGGAATGCAGGTTCCTCAACGCAATCTGTAGGGCTTGTAACAAATGGGGGCACATCAAAAGGGTCTGCCAAAACAAAAAGAGCTATAGTCCTAAAAGATGTGGCAGCATCCCTCCAGACATGAAGAAAGACAAGCCGGAAGCAGATGGAATTGAAGCAAAAGAACCAGTGACAGAGAGGAAATGCACCAGATGGTCACCATCGGAAATGCCAGGGCAAAAAATGGGAGGAAGGTCCAGATAGAGGTAACCATCGAAGAGAAGCCCTGTGAGATGGAAGTTGACTCCGAGTCTTTCCTATCTATGGTATCCTGGAATACCATCCGGCACCTGATATCGGACACTAAATAAAAAGAATTACAGAAGCAAAGACTGATTTTAAAAGACTACCAGGGAAATCGAATTCTGGTAGTAGGTCTTGGATACGTCCTTGTCGAATTTAAGAATCACGCCGAAATCTTGCCTCTGACCATTGTTGACTGTGATTGCCCTAGTCTGCTAGGAATCGAATGGTTCGTGTCCCTGGGAATTGGGATGATCGGGATAAACCGTATTGCCGCAGCCAACTGGGAGGAGAGCCTGCTACTAGAATTCCAAGATGTTTTCGACAGGACCCTAGGCAAGTACAAGGGGACCCCAATTTCGTTTAGCCTAGATCTGAAAATATCCCCCATCCGTTTAAAGGCCAGATGCATCCCATTTGCTTTAAAACCAAAAATTTGATGAACAACTTAACAAATTAATAGCTCAAGGGGTGTTAGAGCCAATCGACCATGCCAGGTGGGAAACACCCATCATGACTCCTGTGAAACCAGATGGTTCAGTGCACATCTGCAGAGACTATAAGGCAACCCTAAACCATGCGCTCCAACAAAGCTCATACACAGTACCGGCAGTGCAACATTTACTGCACTCACTAGGGGGACGAAAATTTTTTGTGAAGCTTGATCTCGCACAGGCGTACCAACAACTACCCAATGACCCCATTACCGCAGAGGCACAGACTATTGTGACACATAGAGGGGCATTCAAGTGTAACTGTCTCCAGTTTGGTGTTAGCGTTGCCCCAGGCGTGTTCAAAAGCCTCATGGAGCGCCTGTTAAACGGAATCAAGGGAGTCATCCCTTATTTTAATGACATTCTGGTCTCAGCAAAAAACGCCAACCAACTAGAGAGCAGATTGAGGGAAGTTTTAACAAGATTTAGAGACACAGGCCTCAAGATAAAATGGGAGAAATGTAATCTAGCCAGCAAACCAGGTCAAATTTTGGGGCTATTTAATTGATGAACAAGGCATACACCCCAACGAAAAAAAGATGAAGGCAATCAAAGATGCACCTAGACCTAGGAACAAAACTGACCTTCAAGCATTCCTAGGTCTCATAAATTTTTACAGTGTGTTCCTGCCCCATAAGGCAACCATAGCAGAATCCCTCCATCAGCTGCTGGATAAAAAAAACTACCTGGACATGGGGCCACTGGGAACAAGCAGCATTTCAGGGTATCAAAGACCTATTGACATCTAACACCGTTTTAATCCAGTATAGCAATACCCTGCCTTTGACGGTCACCTGTGATGCATCGCCTTTTGGGATCGGCGCCATCCTGAACCACAATCTATCAGATGGCAGAGAGGCACCGGTCGCTTTTTATTCAAAGACACTTTCCAAGTCAGAACGCAATTATAGCCAACTCGACAGAGAAGCCCTCGTAATCATCGCCGGAGTCAAAAGATTCCATGAGTACCTTTACAGTAGAACTTTTTCAATCATCACTGATCACAAGCCACTGTTAGGAATCCTGGCAAGTAACAAGCCAACCCCGAACATTCTGTCACCTAGAATGACAAGGGAATCTGAATTCCTCGCTGCCTACTCCTACATGCTGATTCATCGCCCCGGAAAAGCCATCATCCATGCAGACGCCCTGAGCCGTTCCCTGCTGCCCATCACAGAAGAGGACCCAGCTCCAACCATCTCCACACTTCAACTAGAGACCTGCCCGAACTTGGCGCTAACCACAGCGGATGTTCTGAGAGCCACCGCAAAAGACCCTTTGACAGTGCACATATTGAATTGGGTAGGTTAGGGTTGGCCAGAGGAGAACAGAACTGAGACTTTTAAGCAATTTTGCATCCAACAGACTGAACTGTCCATAGAAAAGGGTTGCATATTATGGGGTGACTGGGTGGTGATACCAAATAGTCTCCAGGAAGATGTTCTGTGCATGTTGCACAAGGGGCATCCGGGCATAGTCAAAATGAAAGCCCTGGCCAGCAGTTACGTCTGGTGGCCAGGGCTGGACAAAGACATTGGACGTTGGGTGGCAACATGCCATGACTATCAAAAATTGAGGCCTAACCCCCCACAGACACCAGTCAGAGAATGGAAAACTCCCCAGGGTCCATGGTCTAGTCTACATATTGACTTTGCTGGGCCGACAAAAGGCAACACCTTCTTAATAGTTGTGGATGCCAACTCAAACTGGTTAGAACTCATCCTCATGGTTTCCACAACTTCCAAGGCAGTAATGAAACAGCTAGACAAACTTTTCGCTATGCATGGACTGCCTGATGTGCTAGTATCAGATAATGGGCCCCAGTTTACAGCGTAATCATTCGAACAGTATCTTGCTACCCAGGGTATGCGACAAACTTTAACAGCGCCTGCCCATCTGGCTGCAAATGGCAGGGCTGAATGCATTGTCCAGTACAGTAAGGAGGGCCTAGATAGAATGGACAAGGGGGACGTGCAAGACAAACTAAACCAACTACTAACCCTACAGCATATTACCCCTAGCAGCACAACCAACAAAAGCCCAGCAGAACTCCTAATGGGTAGGAAATTGCATTCCTACCTAGAAAGACTGCACCCTACTTACACCTGGGACAAACCCCCGACTCCTCCAGCAAATACCGAACATTTGAAATTGGTGACCTGCTCTATGCAAGAAACCTCACCGGGGAACCGTTGTGGCTTCCAGCACAATCACCCAAATTACAGGCCCCTGGTCTTACCGACTACTCCTAGATGACAGAAGAGAATGGAAGCGACACATTGACCAGCTTCGTTCCCGCAATCTCAAACGCAAAAACACACCAGAGCCAAAAATAAATACCGACACAAAAAACAACCGAGGAGGAGGGGGAAATACAAAATTATAAAAAAGGGAAAGATGACTCTCCCATAAAAAGACAACAAACACGACTAAAAGATTATCAAACAAACCAAAAAGAGCACTCATGGTTAGATGAACCCCAAATGAAAAGTCTGGGAGCAGGAGAACGAAGCGAGGCTTTCCGGGAAGGAGACAGCCAGGCCACCTCGATCAACCTGGTCAAACCAGGAGGGAGCGGCGGAGCCCTCTCAACCGGCCTGAGAAACTCAGGCAGGAGCAGCAAGGGTGACTCACCCTTCCAGAAGGTTCCAGGGAAAAGGAACAGAGAGAAAGCGACCCCATCTGAACCGCTCAAAGACCACACTGAGACTGAGCTGCGCAGGTCAACCAGGACTCAAAAAAGCCCCACCTACCTGCGGGACTACGTGACACACCTTGGACTAAACCAAGGGGGGAGGGGTGTTCTGTATGGAACTTGGTAGGTTCCAAGTTCCCTATTCTGATTGGCCAAAAAGGCTGTTCTCGGATTGGCTATTAGAGAACCAATCCATTAGCCCACCAACTGGCGGGAACAATTAAAGTAGTGTCATTGGCCACAAGCCGCGGGCAAGCTGCTATATAAAGGGCTGCCGTGGCTTGGGCTGTTGTTTCTTTACCATTGCTTAGCGAGTTTAATAAAAGAGTTTGTTGTTGGAACCCGGTCTCGCGCGCTTCTTTCTGGACGGAACAAAAAGAAACTTAAAAGCCATGTTTAAAATCCAAAAGAGGGCAAATAGGATAAATGAGCAATCAACCAATTGATTAACAATTAAGATGTAAGTCAAATGAACAAAGAAAGAAAGAAAGAAAAATCACCCCACAGACTTCAAATGTTACATTAAACCCATGGTGACCTAAAAAGAACAAATGCTGACAGGAAAAGATGGAGATCTGATCTCAACCATTCTTACCAAACATTACAGTAATAAAAATTGCTCTTCCTGGGTGAGTACATAGTCATCTGGGGTTATCTTAGGTCATTTCTGTTTATTCCTGGTCAAATCTGGGGAGCATACCACCAAAGAATTGACTTTGATGGCAAAGTCAGCTGTTTGTCAGCAGGAAAAAAAAAATCACCTCACTGCTTGGTGTGCCATTTTCTGGAGGATTCCCAGCTCATCATATTTTAAATTGCTTTCAAAGATCAGAAGAATGCCTTCCTACTATTTCGGTGGCATTCAAACTTTTGGTGAACTTTTAATTTAATTTAACAACAGGACTTTTTTTATGCCTGTGCAATTATGTATAAAGATTTAATTCTTCTTTACTACTAAAATCTGATAATTTGATCATAATCAGGGTATAGCTTGTAATATATAGTGAGGAATGCCAAGTAATAAAATAAAGGCATGTTTGGCTGCAGGAATGAAAAAATAATTATCCCACTTAAGTCAACATTATAATGAAGCCATTGCATTTATTTAATTGTAGATAATTAACAATGTACGTGAATGACTTCTGTTAATTCATTTGGTAACAAATCAAGTGATTTCAAGTGATTGAAAAACATTGCACTTTTGTTTTATTCAATACTTTCTAGGAATTTTCTAAAACAAACAAACAAACTCCTCTCCCCTGAACTTTGGATTGCTTGTGGGCATGAAAGAATTTAAGACTTATGACACATTTGACCCCTCCTTCTGGCTCAGCCTTCTCATCTCCTACAACAGCATTGCTCACCCAGCCTCAATGTTGCTCCATGCAGGACCATAATTCATCTTGATGAGGAAGAAAACATTGGTTTTCTATAAGGATTTCTAATTTCAGGAGAGATAAAGTAGAGGCAATCTGCCACATTGCCACAAGATTCTTCATTTGAAAAATCTGCTAAATGGTTCAGATTGTTCTTACACCTGCCTTCCTGTTGCCCGTTCCCCCCACATTGGGGTGATATTTTATGGAATGGGAATTTAGATTTCTGCTCAGGTCTAACTTAGGCAGCAGAGAAGTGCAAAGAGAACAACACCCAGAACTTGGTTTCAACAATCAATGCTAACTAATAAAAAATTAAAAGGAAGAAGAACTTCTGTCAATAGTGCCCCTGTAACAAAGGGAATACTCATTTTATATTGATTAGCTCTTGTTAAATAATGTATTTCTTCTTCACAAGTGAGGAGACTTTTGCCCAGTTGTTTATTGCAAGTCAGCCCAAATCAGAATGGCTCTAAGTAGGCAGGGAAATCAATACCATAGCTGTAAATATGCTTGCAAATCCAATCCCACTGCTTACCATCATGTGGATTGCAGCTCCATTAATCCGGGAGAGTGTGAAATTCAGTACTTGCTGCATTCTTCAGTGCCCTTCTGGAAAACAAAACCAATCTTGAGTTGTTAAATTGAAACTTGCTGAAATAATGATTCTCCTGGAATATTTCCTATTTTGGGGCTTTTTTCAGAAGCAGAAGCATTCTATTGAGAGATACCAGTCTAGTCCAGACAAGATGCACATCTACAAATACTAGTTATAATTTTATTATAAGGTTACATGAATAGAATTTTGCAAGTCTGAAAGTACAACTCTCTCCCATCATCTTTACAATTCAAGAAATGTTCCCATATCTTCTGTGGACTCAGCTGTCTATTATCTGACTGTTGTCTAAGTAACAATTCTTTCTCCTAACACCCAAGATCATTCCCACATAAAAGATGTAGTGATTCAGTGGCTTAATGATGCTGGAAAGGTCTATATTCCAGAGGTTAACGCCCTGGCATTGCCTGATGGAATGAGCTCCCGTCACCTGCCTCAGCTTCTTCCCACACAGCAGTTCAGAAGCTTATTACATGCAAGTAGATAAATAGGTACACTTCCGTAGGAAAAATGGTACTTTAAGTGGTAGTATGAATTTAACTGGTGCTGGACTTGTCCAAATGCGATACCTGAATGTGAGGTGGCATTGGTGGTTGGAAAAGCCCAGTATGATGCTGCAGAATGCCATCAAGTCGTATGAGGTGTGGAGCCAACTGCTATAGTCTCCTGGTTAATGTAACATCACCATATGCTAAATAAATGCATCTCCATGTTTATTTAGCATATGGCAAATACATGGACTTTTAGTAGTTTAGCCATTCAAGGACAGGGTGGTCTATGTTGAAAAAAAATCAAACATTGGGCCAGTGTAAGTTCTTGATGGACATTTGGACATAATGTGATGGATATTTTGTTGAGGAACATCACAGTCACACTGAGGGGTAGAGACAAGACCCCACTTAAACAGTGAGTCTTGGCAGACACCAGGTTGGGTATCGATCCTGTTCAGAGTTGACCAATGCTGGCGAAGAAGGTCAAAACCTGGCATCTTTTGTATAGGTCAAATATGTAATTGCCATATTACATGGCAATATTCTGGGTATTCAGCAGCCTATTTGGCTTTTCACTGTGAGTTGATGTCAAAGTTGTTAGGCAGCTGTTGAGCAAGTGCCAGAGAGGGCTTCCTGGCTTTAACCCGCCAATTGAAAGATGAGGAAGATCAGCATACACAGGAAGAAGTGGGTTTCTCATAATTTTGTTGTACTCCTTCCCTAAGGCATCCTGCCTTCGTAGGGCTGGTGGTGCTATGTGGTGCAAGCCAGTAAGTAGGAGTAGATTTTATGCAACTGCTTATGATCCCCATTGTATCATTTAGTTTAGCATCAATCTTGCTAGTGTGGCAACTATTAAGCCAAACAGGCGCAGTATTCAGCTGTGGAGTAGACCAACTCTAATGCTGATATTCTGAGACCTCCACATATTCTTTCCACATATTTCCACATATTATTAAGGAATGGGAAGGAGGTTAAAAAAAAGTGAAAATTACAGTGGTGTTTTTAAAGCTGTCATTTTATGAGCAGGATTTTGACTGCCTGGTTTCTATCATCATCTTGAGGAACTCTTAAAGACACCCCTGGAGTTTAGATTTGAAATTGATATCTTTCAAATCTGACAAGGCCCTGTCCCACTGCACTTACGGATGAAAAGAGGATGTAAATGTTAAAAAAAGCTTGCCATCCATTGGAAAACGCTATGTATCCATTGTATACTCATTGCATACATGTTTCATATGCTCTATCCGTTGAGCATCCATCCACTGCGATTTCATCCATGCAAGAAGTTTTGAGCTGCACAAAACTTTGTGAATGGATGAACTTTCTGCTGTGTACGATGTAAATCCGCGACATACGAGCAACAAATGTTCTATGTCCGTTATCATCCGTTAAACATCCGCTGTATCCTCTCTGCATCCTCTGGCCATCCTCGCAGCTCACATCTGCTGCAGCTGAAAATGGAAAGAGGGAGGAAAGAAAGGGTACATGGAAGACTATACATTGTTAGTAGCACGGAAATAGAAAGGATGCGTTTGCATCCGATATACATCCGCACGGCATCCCCTTTCTTTCCTTTAGGCATACGTGATGCATCTGCTTCATCCGCTATGCATCCGCTTTGAAATTCTCCCCCGGGAACCCCTTCGGAGGTGTCATCTGCTTCCATCTGCTAGGCTTCCTATGAACATCCATTTAACATCCTTGCTACATACTACACATGTCTGTTCTTTTCCGTTCTTTTCTGTTCTGTTTATGCAAATTTTTGCTACTTTTTGAAGCGGATGACAATGGATGGAGCCACCCCTGAAATTTTTCTCATCCGCTGTGTCCTTTATGCATACGTTTTGCGTCCATCGGCCAGTGGGATCTAGCCTTAAACTTCAGGAATTTTCTCTATTGTACTGAAACTGGACAGATTCTTTCAGAACATATTCTATCTCAGTGCCCCCCCAACCTTTTGGGCATTGGGACTGATTCCATGGAGAAAGAATTTTCCACAGACTGGAGGGGGCATGGTTTTGTATGCTGCCTGCATCCTATGGATGGGGCTTCTATGGTTTGTGTAGATTGGTTTCTGGCATGCTGTAGCCCAGTGCCGGTCCAGGGACCAGGGGTTGGGAATCCCTGTTCTACCCTCCCCCCCCACACACAAAAGCTAGAGAATATTAACATTACAAAACTGTTCTTCTTTAGAGCAAGAGCAAATAAGAACATGATCAGGAATGTTATTTTGTACAATAACCCACTCTTCTTTTTAGATTAATTGATCTGCAAGGAAGTTCTGCCTGAATATCATAATTTGCCTATCCTGTACTTGGGTAAGTGGATCCCAGAAGATCTTTCTTGAAGGATTGGATTTCTTTTTCCTTTTGATTGTATAGAGTGGCAACCTCCAAAAACTAGGAATGAGTCAAGGATGGAAAGAAGTTGATTTCATCTTCTTTTAAACTAAACTTATTTTTTACTGAAGTGAAATATAGGTAATATAATTATCCTTCAGTGAAGAATTTAATCCTTTTCCTTCCTGTCACATGAAATATTTTCATGTTGTAATGCATTCTGGGGCCTACATTGCACTACAGCTCTGAGCATGCAGTTCTGAGCCCTAATACTCCTCAGCATTTCTGAAGCATTTCATTATTCATAAAGGAGTTGCAGCTTTAGTCTGATTGTACAATGTTTTATTCACATCCATCAGGACTGTTTCTTTGCAAATGGGGAGGGGAGCAGGGGGAGTGAGAAATGGCTTTCTTTTGCCTTTTAGAGAATTGGAATCTTTCTGCCTAATTGAATAACTTGTAATCTTTTGAAACAGCCCAGCAGTTGGTAGAGATGACTAAGTCATTATTTTTAAATGATTGTTTTCTATTACTGATCTGTCTCTTTTCTCTCTGTCCCTTTGCCTTCTTCTCTTTTGAGTCTTGATAAGTTCCCCAAGAAATAAAAAGAATTTCCATTGTACAACTGGGAAGTCAGCTTGCATAGCACAGGGCTGTCAGGGTTGTGAGAGCCAGTTTGGTGTAGTGGTTAAAGTATCAGGCTAGAAATTGGGAGATTGTGAGTTCTAATCCTATGTTAGGAATAAAGCCAGCTGGAAGACTTTGGGTCAATCACTTTCTCTGCCCGAGGAAGGAGACAATGGCAAACTAGTCAAGAAAACCTTGCCAAGAAAACTGCAGGGATTTGGAAATAATAATAATTTAAAAAATCAAGGCTGCATCCCAAACATCCAGACAACCACAAAGTGAAAATGAAAGGTTAGGGTATCTCATTGCTGCAACCTAGTGGAGATTGAGATTTTGGCAGCCCAGATCTGGAAATCCTAACCAAGCATTTGAGGTTTGGCTGTGCTGGATTCTCGGCACAGACAGCTTCCTCTAGAATCAGGCCTTGTCTTTCCAAATGTATGGGTTGCAAAAACATAATTCTATTCTGTGAAACCTCCAGAACAAATAAATAAACAAAAATTTGTACAGGATTGCAGATTGGCTTTCTTCCTTGTTCAAGTTGACTCTGTGATTTTACCTCCCATTTCTACATTTCTTCTGACTAGTAGTTGAGTGAGATATCTTCCTTGGCCTGACTGGACTTATTCATTGTCATTTGGTTCTTATTTCTATAGATCCAGAGATGGATATTCTAAGTACCAACTATTTTTTATAGATGTATCTACTGCTGGATGTGAAGATAGCCATTCTGCCTGGACTTATCACAACATGATAAGTAAATCAGTGGTGGTATTCAATTTTTTTGCTACTGGTTCTGTGGGCATGGCTTGGTGGTCATGGCAGGGGAAGGATATGCAAAATCCCTATTCCCTCCCCACTCCTGAGGAAAGGATACTGAAAAATTTCATTCCCCTCCAGTCTCCACCCCACTAACCTGCTTTCCAGCTCCGTTCTCCTGTGCAGGGCAACAAAAGAAGACCCAGCCAATCAGCTGGGACTTGGGAGGCAGAGGGTAGATGGGGCAGGGCCAGTCAGAGGTGATGTTTGTTGGTTCTCTGAACTACTCAAAATTTCCGCTACTGGTTCTCCAGAACTGGTCAGAACTTGTTGAATACACCACCTCTGAAGTAAATATTATTTGCCACTGTTTCTTCAACATTATTTCCATATTTGTCCTAGGTGCAAGGCCAGATCCCTAATAATTTAGAGAGAGTCAGCAATTTTATGATCAATTTTATACAGGTAATTCTTTATTTACAACCATTCATTTAGTGGCTATTCAAATTTGCAATGTCATTGAAGAAAATGAAGTATGCTCCTTTTTCATACTTATGACCATTGCAACATCTCCATGGTCATGTAATCAAAGTTCAGATGCTTGGCAACTGACTCCTTTTTATGACAGTTGCAGTGTCCTGGGCTTATGTGATTCCCTTTTGTGACCTTCTGATGAGCAACGTCAGCAGGGAAGTCAGATTCACTTAACATCCGTGTTACTAACTTAACAGATGCAATGATTCACTTAAAAACTGTAGTAAGAAAGGTTGTAAAATGGGGGCAAGACTCACTTAACCATTGACTTGCTTAGAAACAGAAATTTTGGGATCAATTATAGTTGTAAGTCAAGGACTATCTATATTTATCCAGAATGTCATGGAATGGATTTCTGGAGGTCAAAACAGAGAATAACAGTATTATAATTGTTCTGATCAAGGCTTCCTGAGACACCAACAAACACATATAGAATCCAAAATTCTTTTATTTTAGTTCAATGGCTGTGAATTATCATCATTCACAGCCTGGAATGAGTCTTAACCAGTTATAATTAGTCCCAGGGACATCTGCCAAAGTTCTTCATAAGATGTCTGATAAGAACATATCTTATCTTACTTGAAGTGCTGCCAATGACTAAAGTCCCAATTAGTCTTTCCAAAACCAAACAGAGAACAAATTCTTTCAGAGTCCAAATCAATCAGAGCAAACAACTTTGCTTCCTGCAAAGGTTTTCTTATCTTTGCACTTCTTTTTTTTTTTTTTTTGGGGGGGGGGGAATCACCTCCAAGCTTTATTCTAGAGTCACTCCATTTGTCTTAGTTGCTCTTGCTTTCTAGCAGTTATGTGCACACATGCACTGGGAACAGGCTCCCTTTGTTCCTCTGCCTCACTATTGCTAGATTCTGGGGTTTCTGGAGTGAGCACATAACTCTGAGATGGTCCTGGCCCCATGTCTGTATCAGACCCTTGTCCGAGTCCTCCCCACACTCCCAGAATGGTCCCTGTTCTTCCCCACTGTCTGATTCTGGTGCTGTCTGCACAGGCTGCTGGCGAACCACAACAATAAGGTTTCTGGTCTTCGCCATTAATAATTCAGGTCTTAAGACAGCAATCCTGCGCCAGTTCATAAAATTGTTCAGGATAACAATTAGGTGAGGTGAAGGCAATACAGCTGTATTAAAGGAAACATGGACATGAAATATGGCCAGATAAGCTAATTCTATTTTTTTGTAAAGTTTGAGTAATAGAATCTTGCAAGTTTAAAAGTACAATTCTTCAGCTGTCATCTTTATAGCCCAATAATTTGAGATTTCCCCAAAGCCTCTTGGTCTACTCATTCTGCAGCTTTTAGCTATGCTGCCTTCTATCCAGGAGTAGGATTCTACTGTTCAGCCTGGTTCTATAGAACTGGTAGCTCCAAAAAGCAGCTGACACCAAACTGATTCTCTCTGAAGTTCTTCTTTTCTTCGGATGGGCCCACCTGCCCATCCAGGCTCTAGGCTATCCTTTATTCTTACCTTAGTTGCCTTGTGTGGCATAGCTGAGTGCTGCGGGTCAGCAGGAGATGGTGATTGCTTGCAGGAGAAGTTGTTTTGCAAGTACTGTGCATTCACACATGCACATGAAGTGTGCAAGTGCATGCAAAGCACATTCTCACCGAATTGATTGTTATGCTGGTAGGATCCAACCCCTGCTTCTATCTCACTGTTCCTTAGGTAGCATATCTTTATCCAGTCTCCCAAGGTCATTTGCACATGCCTTTACATTGAATGAGCAAAATGTAAAAATTTTTTTTGCTCCATAGGTTATCCTTATTCTTTCTCCAGCTGTCCTAGGAAATAGGATTGGACTATGCTTGTTGGGTCCCTAGTTTTTTTTCCCTTGGTCTGTACGACTCAATGCAAAAACTTTCATGCCACTTATTTTTGTTTTGTTTTGTAGGGGTTCCTGTGATGCAGCTATTTGCAATCCAGTGAAACTCCAGGGCAACAGATTGTAAGTAGAATGTCATAGATTCATAACAAGGTAAATCAGAATTCTCTGTCCAGCTTTGGTACAGGTAATCCTTGAATTATAGCCATTGCTAATCAAATGGTTGTAACTCAAGGATTACCTGTACCAAAGCACTGAAAAAAATGACTTCTTATCAGTCTTTGCACTTATAATTGCAGCATCTTCATGGTCATGCAATCAAACTTGGTGCATTTGGCAACCAGAGATATACTTACAATGAATGCCCCACCCAGAATCATGTGATCACCATTTGTGACTTTCCCAGCCAATTTCTAAAAAAGTATAGTCAGATTCACTTAATGATAGCATAATGCTCTTAAGACCTGCAGTGATTTTCTTAACAGTGGCAAAAAGGTCATAAAATTGGGTGCATCTCACTTAACAGCTGCCTTGCTTAGCAATACAAATTCTGCTCCCAGTTGTAGTTGTAAGCTATGGACTATATATTGGAGTTGGGCTGATATTAACTATGCTTCCCATATAGACACAGTTATGGTGAGATTTGGTATTTCTCCTTGTAAGTTGCAAATCTTGTTGTTTATCTTGATTGCCAGTGCTCCTCGGCTCTAAGATTGACATTTCTTCAGGTGGGTGGTTGGTCTGGCTTTCCTTCTCCTTGTCTAGTTGTCCTAGTAGTGGATGGTTAATTTGGACTTGTACTATTAAATCCTGTTGGATGTCCCTTTTCTTTTTATTTTGGACTGGTATGCCTTCTCTTTTTATTTATTGGGGCTTGAGTGCTTTCAGAAACAGGACTTGATAGCAATTCCACAAAGGAAGCAAAACATTCAAGCTTTCTGCTTTCAAGCAGTAGTTGCCAACCTTAACATCAGACCAATTATTTCAATCTTCTTTAAACCAATCATCTCTTGGTCTCCTGGGCAAAGGGTGGCAAACTGGTGGACTTGCTCTTCCTTTTTCATCCATGAACTGAAGCTTTCTGGTGGATAGGTTTAAATATTCTTTTTTCATTGTCCTTATCTTATTCTAACCTTGTTAGTTGAGGCCTCTTATGTTTGGACATTAGTATTTTGAATATGTAATTTTTTTCCATTTTTCCAATCATGAATTAAAATTCAATCTTTGCCCAAATCTACAGTACAGCCCTAATCCAATCCTCTCAGTCCTTTTACTCAGCATTCCCTGTTTTATAAGAGATTAGTAGAGATTAGTACATTCATAGACAATTAAGACATTCATAATATGTTTGTATGGATAAGCTTGACTTATACAGCATCACAAATACAGTGCCACAAAAGAAACCAGGATAGCCTTCTTTTAATGTCCTGTGGATAACTGAAAATGATGTCAAGTCAAAATAACAATTTCTGACACCTTCCATCTATTTCCAGTAATGGAAGGATATTGGTTTCAGCATACTGCTGGGGTGGCTTGAATACATCTCAGCTCTGGTATGGCAGGCGTGTTTATGATAGCATTATCAGCTTGGCTTTTCCCGATATCACTGGCTAGTAAGCGGATGCAAAGCTAAGCTTTCAGGCTCCAAGTTCCACAGTTGATAAATGACTTTGCTATTTGATTTCTAAACACAGTTGCTGCCATGCTGGAGAAATTCCTCCTTTCAAAGAGGTGACAGTACTGGTGGTGTAATCTTGTCTAAACAAGGTTACAGTTTGGAGTATTTCATCTACTGACATCATAGGGCACCTTCCCCACACCTCTGTTTGGCCCCATCATTATAGTGATAAATGTTGGAAAGATGGATAACTTGAAGTAAAGTAGGAATGTGTTTTGCAAAGATAAAAAGCAATTTATTGTTTTTCTAAAAATAATAATAAATGAAAATAAATAGGAACATTCATATTCTTAAACTATGGAGTGCTTACCTTAGGACTTAGGGTATGACTTCTAAAAATCCCCAGAGAATTAGAGTTATGGAGTCTCAAACATGCCATATCCAAAAGGGGATCATGTGACACCATGACATTGGAATCATGAATCAGTTGCCAAATGCCTGAATCACATGACCATAGGGATTTTGCAATGATCATAATTGTGAAAAATGATCATAAGCCACTTTTTTTCAATGCCATTGTAACTTTGAAAGGTAACTGAATGAACTGTTGTAAGTCAAAGATTTCCTGTACATTTTTAATACATAATTTTCATTCAAGATTTTTCACAGAATAAAAATAATACAAATTTTAACATAAACAGAAAAGAGAAAAGGAAATAAAGAAAAAGAGATAGAAAAGAAGGAAAAGGAAAGTAAGGAAAGAATAATTAGGAACTGGCTTCTGATTTTCTTAACAGCAATTATAAGTATGTTTTTATTTTACCTCTCTCCAAAGTTCCATTGAAGTTTCCTTCTTTTTCTAGTTTACCCTTTATAATTGTCAAATCCACAAACCTTTGGTTCATGGTTTTTTGTTTTTTCAAAAAGTCTTTAAGGGATTTCCAACCCCTAATTAATACAGTGGTTGATTTTTTTTCTCGATACAAATGGGGATGTGGAAATACTGATTGAGAGATATCTCTATGCATCCACATACTGAACATTTTGGCTTCTAATAATTTCTCAGTTTTTTGTAGGGGGGAGGAGGATGTGTGGAGCTCTCAAATTAAGATTTCCTAGCAGAGGATGATGCCGTCACCTTCTTGCTGCTTGTCTAACTGCCATTGTCAGCCCATTTCTCTTGGGAAATGAAGCAGATGCAAAGGATGGTTGACAGTTTTCCAGCAGAAGTGAGCTGTTCTCTTGACAAGGCTCTGCCTCTCTCAAATAAATATGGACATGTGAAAGTATCTGGCATGTAAATAGTAGGCAATTGCAAAATTTCATTGCCTTTCACTTAGCAAATAAAAGAATGTCCATTCTTTCTTTTTGGGACATTTGTAAAGTGCAATTAAGATTAAACTCAGAACATGATTGATTTTTTAAAAAAACACGATTGTCCAAAGTAATGGGATTCCATGCTATTGCAAAAAGGGAATTGTCTTATGAGAAAGATTTAATTATCAATATTCACCAAGTATTGGCAATGATTTATTTAAAGGTAGGATTCAGTCATTCCTGATATAAATATGTATATGTACAGATGTATATGTGTATATAATCTACAGAAACATCAGAGAGAAAACATTCTGTTATCTAAATTCCAAACAGAAATTCAGGGTCAGCACTATAGTGTATACATAACATATTGCATATTCATTAATCAACTTTGGGGAAGCTAAAAGATAAGACACTGAAACAGACACTCAATCATGATGAGTTCACCACCTTAACATTGAATATAGCCCACAGTTTAAATACTGATTTTTTAAATTGTTTATTAAATATTTTAAGGCACATGATACTTTTTCTGTGTATATTTACATCAGGAGGATAACTCCATTCTGGGGTTGAGAGCTAAAATTTGCTTTGGACTATCAGGTCTTGGGCCATGTTCCCCAAAGGTAAAACAAGAAGTAAATTTGATTTAATTAGCATCATATTCTGCACATATAATTAATATGATTATTCCGTATGCTGCTGAATCTTTGTCCTTCTTTCTCATTGCAAATTTTCAATTTTGGTAGGACCTTTACTAGGGCTCTGAACTATTTGGCAAATGTCAACTTTGAGAAACCATGGTCTAAGAACAAGCTAAGAGTTCTATCACTGAATCTTTTTGTCTTTTGTTTGCATACAATTTCCCTAATTTGTATGCAAACAAAGTTTATTATACAATTTCCCTCAGCGCAAACTACTGTAAATGAAACTTTCTAGAATATTCATTGTAAAATATATCCACCTTAATTATATCTGTAGATAAACAGAATATATACAGAGATGGTCCTCAAATGTTATGTGAACATTTGATCTGAAGATTTGACTAGATAGAAGATGGCTTAATCAGGTAATGAAACTAAAGCTTTGAACTGAAATTCTGAACTGATTTGATGTATCCAACCAGAGATCCTCCAATTCAACTAACAGGTTTATTTATTATTTATTTTTCTAAAAAAATTATTGCCATATAAACATAACAATAACAAGAATAAAACAATAACAAAAACAAATAATGGAAGTACAATAATATGAAATTAAAGAAGATAGGTGAAGAGGGAGCAGGAAGCAAGAGGTGAAGATGGCCAACTATTTAATCCAGTAGGCTTTCCAGCAATGTATTCCCATATTGCAGAGGTGCCAAACTCAAGGTCCACAGACCAGATCTGTCCTGTGGGTGCTTAGAACTGGGCTGAAGGCCCACCCAGGAAACTGAACGACTGGCCCACAGTGCCTCTGCCAGTGAAGACAGTGCTCACACAGCCCTCCCAGGCTTCATTTTTGGCTGCAACAGCCTTCTGCAACCCTCTGTCAGTGACACAGCCTGCCCTGGCTTCTATTTTTGGCTACAGTGATCTCCTGCAACTCTCTGCCAGTGAAAACATGTACGGCCTCCCCAGAGCTCGATTTTCCCTCATACGGCCCTCAGTGAAATTGAATTTGACTCCGCTGCCATATTGGATCCCCACACTAACCAGAAGAGCCAGGCTTTCAGACACTTGAGGGAGGATAGGAGGATGTGGGCAACCCATGTTGAATCATGTTGTCTTGCTTCACCTCACTTCTCTTCAGTATTGAATCAAATCAATTATTTGAATTGGCTCTTGAATGACACACACATGCATACACATATGCTTTCTCCCAGATATGAGAACCCTTGTAGATTCCATGCTTTTCTGCTTTTTCTGCCTTGATAAAGTCTATCAGTAATCAGTAATCTAAGATAAAGTTCTTGTGGAGTTATTTTGCCCTCTCATCACTTATTCCTAAGAACAACCCAATCATGAGAGCTTTAGTTACATTGAACATTGGACTGGGTGGACACAGAAGTATACCAAGGTTGATGAAGGTCCTTGCAACTCATATATTTCTCAGCAATCTGTAAAAGTGATGCTTAATGGATATGAAATTTTTTTTTTCTTAAAATATGCAAGTCAAGAAGACAATGCTAGCTGGGTATTATGGAAGCTGTAATTCCAAGATGGGGAAAGCTGGTTTATTCTTCGTATGAACTTTCTCCTATCTTTCCTCCTATCTATTTTTCTATTTGGGCTTCTATATTTAAGGCAGATGCTGTAATGATTTTCCATAAGCTGTTTTGTCAGAAATGCCACAACAAATTCTGTGGAGAGGAGGAATCTTTTGCATTTTTCTATTATGATTCCAAGAATCCCTTGATTAGCCTTTCTGTGGTAACTGCGAATTACCAACATGAGGCATATTTGATCCTTTCCAACTTTGCTGTCAGAAACTGTATTTAAATTTGTCATGCCTTTGGACTCGCTTTTTCCATGATGGAATATCCCAGATGCCATATACAGAATTTAAAATGGCTAATTATTTTAATGCTAAAAGCATAGAATGTCCCCAGCTTACTCATTAAAGAGTGTTCACCTCCACCTGGTTTTGATAAAGTCAGTATTTCTCTCAGAAGTGTACAATAAACAACACATAGTGAGTTCAGTTGTTAATGCCACCCACTGCTGTTATTAAATATCTTTGACGTTTGTATTCTGGTATTTATTTAAATATCAGTATAAGTCTGACAGCTTTGCTTAATTGCATATTGAAAAATAACTGAAGTACAAAACAATAACAACTCTGCAATGCTCATCATTAATACAGAAATCAGATTTAAATGAAGCAGGTGTAAGATTTTCTTGAAAAATCTTGTTTAAATATAGTAAAAGATCCAAACATTCATGTAACCCAGCTGAATAATTTATTATTTAACAGGTAAAATAAATTTCCATATCTACTCTAATGTCTTTCATTCTTAGATTCAGGGGTATTTTAAACTCATCAAATATCCCTAGTTTATATAAAGTATTTGCTATTTGACATCAGAAGGGTTAGGTTTTTAATATTTTAAAATTTATATATTTATTAGTTTATTAGTTAACCAGCTTTGAGGCTACCCAACAGTGAATCTGGCTGGTTTGCAGTTAAATAAGCACAATAAAAAAATTCTTGGCTGACTGAGAGAACAATATACTTAAGGCAAATATAACATTTGATCAGTGCTTGACATTTTATTTAATAATGTTTCAAGATTTAGTGAATTGTGTGGACATAGAAATCTATAGTTCTAAGCTCTGTTCAAGCAATAATACAAAGAGCAGATTGTTTCTAGTGAAGACCTAGAAATCAGGAAACTATGAGTGAAATGAAAACCAACTGAGAAATGAAAATCAACTAAGTGACTTTGGGCCAATCACCAGAAGACTTTGAGTTTTTGTCCTGCCTTGGGCATGAAAATGGCTGTGTGACTTTGGGCCAATCACTTTCTCTCAGCCCAACCTTCCTTGTGGCAATGAAAATAGAAAGAGGAAAGAATATTATGTAATTTGCTGCCTTGAGTTACTTGTAAAGTAATAAAGGCAGAATAAAAACCTAATAAATTAACCAAAATAAATATGGATATAAATCACTGAAATAGATTTGACCATTCTGATTGCTTTTTACTGCCTACTTGTCTGCATTTTTTCAGCTTCTCTACCTCCTCTGCATAGAGGATATTTTCTCTAAGAATCAAGCCACCAGATTTCTAAATCAGTTTCAGTATGACAAGCCATCTTCTCACCAATACCAAGGGTGTGGTTATTGGGTGGAACTATGGTTGGCCTTGGGACTTCTTTGACTTGCACATTAAGGAAATATGTGAGGGAGCTCTGTTACACAGACTTTCAGAAAATGATTTGGAAACCAGATGGGAACAATTAACGTGGTGTGTGTGAGAGAGAATTCACAGTTAAAATTTTAAGCAACTAGGTAATGATTCAAAAGCATAACAAAGGTGGAAACAGCAAAAAAGGCATTGAATACCAGATATTTAGCAGGCTTGTCTGCTTTGGATCATTCCAGGCTGCATTTTTCTTGGTAGAAAATCACTTGACATCTTGAATGTGAAGGAAGAACAATTTGCAGCACAGAAAGACTGAATTGTGATGCATTTTTATTATCTCTGTGAGAGATGGAACAAATCCCTGCTAGGAGAAAATATGTTTAGGAAGAAGTCATCTCAGGGATAAAAACACACAGAGAAAAAATGAGTATTCTTCTTTTATCCATTCACACATTTGTTTAAATCCATCCTTGTGTTTTACAAGAACATTGTATGTATGTCTTATACCACCCTACCATTTCATAGTCAGATGTTGGGAGATGGAACAAAATTGTGGAAGGAGATAGCTGAGTCTTGCATTTTTAAAAAATCTTCAGGTGTAGTGGAAATAGTATCCTATCATTGAAGGAGACAATGCTACTTCATGAGACAGCTACTGGTGAAAATTCTTATCATCAGAAAATTTCTCCTTATAATTATGCTGAATCTTTTTTGTAGTTTCAACTCCAAGATGACAGGAAATACAACCATTCCACCCTGTAGATGATGCTTCTTCTCATCTTTTCTGCATTCATCATAAGACTTGGTTTCTATTTTTCTCACTATCTTAGCAGCTTTTCACTGAATTTGGTTCAAGTAGTTGATAATCTTTTCATACTACAATGCCCACAACAGTGTCCATTATTCAAGTGGGAGCTGATGAAGGCAGAGTAAATGATTATATCCTGTGATCTGAATTCTATGATCCTGTTAATATGTCCAAAGATAGTGTTTGCATCACTTTGCTATTTATATTCAATTTATGATCAATTAAAACATAGAACTTTTTCTGGGTCATGTTTTTCCCCCCATTCTATGTTTGTGACTTTCATTTTATCTCCCCAGATGTAATATTTCTTTCTAATAAAAATTGCTTGATTCATTTTAGCCCACTGTTTTGCCCATTGCAGACTTAACAGCTGTTAGTAAGAAAGACAAAAAGACCTGGATGACATAACAGTACCTGAAGAGAACATAACAGAATAGAACTGGAGGAAACCATAAAATACAAAGAATTGCAAATAGAAATAGAATGTCTGTGACCAAAAAAAGCAAAGATAGTATCGATAGTAATAGATATTTTGGGTGTAATCCTAAAACAACTGGAATATCACATGAAGACTATTGGCATAGACAAAATCATCTATCAGTCAATTGGAGAAGACAGCTTCCCTCTACATTCTGTAGTGATTTTGATTAACACCATCAAACAAAATATCTCCTCATACTTGATGGGTGGATAAAAATGCCAAATCCAGCCGAAATATCTGGATGACTGCATGACAAACCATAATAAGCAACTTTATTTGGAACAGCTTACATTTTGTGGCAATCCCTTTAGCATCATTAAACAACATTTACCCATCTCTTATTTGTAAACTGGCTAAATCCACTTAAGCAATGAGATAGATAGTGCATAAATTTGATAAGCAAATAAGCAAACTAATAAATCCCAGGTTCTTGGGAAGAATTTGATAGATCAATAAAAATGCCAAGGCCAGTCTAAACAACTGGCTGCCTGTATGACCAATCATAGTTGTTTTGTTCGGAAAACACACGAGGTAGACCGGGTTCCAACAACAAATACTTTATTCTTTAACAACTCAGTAATAGGAACGCTTGGCTGAAACCGGGGCCAGCCTTTTATACAGGCTGGCTTGCCTGCTTGCAGCCAATGGCAGTTGTTTAGATTTGCCGCCTTTTTGGCAGCTCTTTCGATTGGTTCCTAGTGAATTCTGCTGGGGACTTATTTGTTATGGTACTGGGCGTTATGTGCTGGAGTGTGAGCAAACGGTTTACTTTCTGTTGGACATCTCCAGCGTCCATTCGTTCCAACCCTTCTTTGGTAAACCGGACCATTCTCTCAGCCCTGCCGTTCGCAGCCGGGTGAGCTGGCGCAGTTAGGGCATGTCTTATACCTAGGGAGGCTAGGTATTGCTCAAATGGTATGCTGGTTAGCTGTGGCCCGTTATCTGAGACAAGAACGTCCAGTATGCCATGGGTGGCAAAAAGGTTGTCCAGCTTTTTGATTACAGCTTCTGTTGTCGTTGATGGCATAACTTTTACTTCAAGCCAATTTGAATAGGCATCAACGACAATCAGAAAGGTATGTCCCTTGGTAGGACCCGCGAAATCAATGTGTATTCTTGACCACGGTCCCCGAGGGGTTTCCCAGTCCTTAACGGGTGCTTTTGGTGGGGATGGTCTAATTGCCTGGCATTTGTGGCATGAGCTTACCCAATACTCTATGTCCTTATCAATACCCGGCTACCAAACATAACTTCTGGCAAGGCTTTTCATCTTAACCATTCCCGGGTGCCCTTCATGTAACAACTTAAGTACCCTGGGCTGTAATTTGGCAGGGATTACTACCCGATCACCCCACAACAAACACCCCTTTTGGATTGAAAGTTCAGTCTGTCTGGACCGGAAAGGTTTAAAGTTTTCAGTTTTTTGATTCTCCAGCCAGCCTTTACCTACCCAGCTAAGAACGCGGGCAGTCAATGAGTCTTTCGCGGTGGCTCTGGCGACATCATACGCCGATATGGGTAGATCGGGGCAAGTCTCGATTTGTAGCGTTGTCATCGCTGGTGCCGGGTCTGCATCGGTTGCTGGTAAGGGTGCTCTGCTCAAAGCGTCCGCATGGGAAATTTGTTTCCCTGGCCGATGTGTCAGAGTGTAGGAATAAGCTGCTAGGAACTCTGACCATCTCGTCATTCTTGGGGACAGTATATTAGGTGTTGGCTTGTTTCCCGCCAAAATCCCCATTAGCGGTTTGTGATCCGTTATGATTTGAAAAGTCCACCCATATAAGTATTCGTGGAATCGTTTTACTCCAGCGACAATTGCTAGAGCTTCCCTGTCCAATTGGCTATAATTCCGCTCGGTTTTTGATAGAGTCCTAGAGTAATATGCGACGGGTGCTTCTCTGCCATCAGGTAGTTGGTGGCTCAGGATGGCACCTACTCCATATGGTGAGGCGTCGCAGGTCACTGTTAATGGCAGAGTGTCGCTAAATTGGATGAGAACGTTTGTTGATGTTAGCAAGCTTTTAATATTTTGGAAGGCTTTTTTTTCTTTGTAACCCCAAGTCCAAGTTGCCTTTTTGTCTAGCAGACGGTGTAACGGTTCTGCTATAGTGGCTTTGTTTGGCAGGAACACGTTATAAAAATTAATTAATCCTAAGAACGCTTGTAGTTCAGTTTTATTTCTTGGTTCAGGAGCGTCTTTGATCGCTTTAACTTTTTTGTCTGTGGGGTGGATACCTTCTCCGTCTATTGAGTAGCCCAGGAATTCGACGCTGTTCTTAACTAAACAGCACTTTTCTCTTTTTACCTTGAGGCCAGATTCCCTAAACTTAGTTAGTACTTCTTTAAGTCTGTTCCTTAATTGAGTTTCATCTCTGGCCGAGATTAGGACGTCGTCAAAATAGGGAACGACTCCTTGTATGCCATTTAGAAGGTGTTCCATCAGACTCTGGAAGACGCCAGGGGCCACGCTTACTCCAAATTGGAGCCGGTGACATTTGAATGCGCCCTTATGGGTGACTATAGTCTGTGCTTCTGCTGTTTCTGGGTCCACTGGGAGTTGTTGATAGGCTTGTGCCAAGTCGAGTTTGGCGAAAACTTTGCCTTTTCCCAGGGAATGCAGCAAATGCTGGACTACTGGCACCGGGTATGCGCTTGGTTGTAATGCGTGGTTCAGGGTAGCCTTATAGTCACCACAGATTCTGATGGACCCGTCAGGTTTAATGGGTGTGACAATAGGCGTTTCCCACTTGGCATGGTCCACAGGTTCTAACACCCCTTGGGCTATTAATTTGTCCAGCTGTTCCTCTATTTTTGCCTTTAGTGCAAAAGGAACTCGCCTGGCTTTTATTCTTCGTGGGGCTATTTGGGGGTTTAGATTGAAAGAAATGGGATTTCCCCGATACTTGCCAAGTGAGCCGTCAAACACGTCCTGGAATTCTCGGATGAGGTCGTCTTCCCAGCCGGTTGTAGTCACTCGATCGACCCCGGTCATCCCAATGCCCAATGGCGCGAACCATTCGATGCCCAGGAGGCTTGGTCTGTTTTGGTTGACTATGGTCAGCGGAAGCACCTTGACGTGATTTTTGTAGGCGACTCGGAATTGTCCCATGCCTACCACAGGGATTTGGTTTCCCTGATAGTCCTTGAGGGTTAGGTGCTGCTTCTTCAATTCTTTGGGTTTGATACCTGGGACTAGCTGTTTTATTGTGTCCCACGATACCATGGAGAGGAAGGACCCCGAGTCCACTTCCATCTTGCAGTGTTTTCCCTCGATTTTCACGATGACTTTAATTTTTCTCCCACTTTCCGTCTGAGCGCTCTGTATAATGACAGTTTGGTGTGTATTGGCTTGCTTCTCTTGTTGCCATTTTCTCTCAGCTCGTTTAGGCTCGGCTCGTGTTGGGGAATTTCTGCGTCTCGTCGGGCTGTAGAATTTTTTGTTCCTGCAGACCTTCTCGATGTGCCCTCGTTTTTTGCAATGTCGGCAGATGGCATCGAGAAATCTGCATTCGGCTCGGGGATGGTTTCCTCCGCAGCCAGCGCATTCCCGCCAATTTCTCCTTTCGCGCTCTTTTTGTTCGTGAGCAAACGGTGGACCTCGTCGTCCTCTTCGCTCGATTCATTTGTTTCGCCCGACTCTTCGTAGTGGGTTGTGGTGGCAGGATGCTTTCTGTCTTTGGTTGGTGTCTCTTCGCTGTGTGTGTTCATCTTTTTAATGGCTACGGCAGATTTTTTCGCGGCTTCAGCGGCTGTGGCTTCCGCGATGGCTTCGGTAACGGTGATGTTGGACTTGTTGAGCAGTTTACTCTGTGCGGTCGAGTCTCTCAGGCCCAGCACCACGCGATCCCTCATTGCCTCGTCTATGTTCAAAAATTCACACTCACCCCCTATTTGTCTGAGGGCAGCGATGAAATCGGCGACGGTCTCTCCCTCTCTCTGGTCTCTGCGGTAAAATTCGTGTCGCTTTATTAAGTTAGACACCATCGGAGCGTAGTGTGCTTTGAGGAGTCTTTGCAATTCCGTCCACGTTTGTTGTTTAACGTCCCGGGGCTTCGCAAAGGCCTTTGCCATCTTGAAAACTGTTGGCCCGCAGTGCGTCAGGAACACAGCTCTCTTGCGTTGCTCTGAAATGCCTTCCATTTCATTGCTCTCCAAATACATTTGGAAGCGATCAGCATAGGAATCCCAATCCTCTTCGTTGGGATTGAAGGGTGCGGGCGGTGCGTTGTTTCCAGACATCTTGGTTGTAATCTGGACTTCTTATCACCGCGTGCAGGTTTTTTCCTTCAGGACGATCCCACCTTCGTAGCCAGTGTTTTGTTCGGAAAACACACGAGGTAGACCGGGTTCCAACAACAAATACTTTATTCTTTAACAACTCAGTAATAGGAACGCTTGGCTGAAACCGGGGCCAGCCTTTTATACAGGCTGGCTTGCCTGCTTGCAGCCAATGGCAGTTGTTTAGATTTGCCGCCTTTTTGGCAGCTCTTTGGATTGGTTCCTAGTGAACCAATCCAGTGTTCATTTTATTAACCAATCAGGTTTGTAGATTTGGAGTCACCCACTTTACATATAGAACAATAGTATTATTAATATTAATAATAGTAATGATAATTGACAAAATCACCATCATAAACATATGGCTGACTAGCCAACCAATCATCATATTTTTGTTAAATTTCTATGCTACTTAGTGATTCTTAATGTCTTTGGGTGATTACAGCTACCTCATAAATGACAATAACATTATTAAAAGCTAAAATTTGGGATAGTTAAGATTTGGAATTGTCCTTCTGGGTCCTCCTTCTTCCCTTTTTTGAAGATAGAGACATTTTTAGTCTTTGCATAATATACTCTAGGAGTTCTCTGAAATTATGTTTAGCAATTCTCTGATTGCTTCAGCTAGTTTTTCCAATTCTATATGAAATGATTTTTCTGATCTTGAAGTTTTGGATTTATTTATATTAAGTAAGTATTTTTTAAAGCTCTTTGTGTCTTATCCTGAGCTTCAGTTCTTCCTTCTACTAAGACTACAGTGATGACTAGTTGGGGCTTCCTTTCCCCTCTGAGAGAAGCTAGACAAAATACAAGTTAGGATATTCTGCCTTCTTGTTATTACCTATTGTCAATTCACCATCTTCTCCTTATAACAGACCTATAACCTCTTTATTTTTCCTTTCTATCTTATCTGACATACTTTACAAAGCCTTTTTTTGTTTGTGTGATAGTAACAAGCCACCTCTAATCCCTATTTTGACTGAGAGTAAACAAGTCCATTTTTCTCAGTACAGTTTCAAGTGATACTGTAGAAAGCAGATTGATAGATGATTCTCACTATATTTGAATTTGACAAAATTTATCTGCAGTGGCTTTGTGGAGGATCTTTTTGGTTCCAGCATGCAGTGAAGCAATTCCCCACCTCCTATGCATTTATCAGGAGCTAAGGTGGAACTTGAATGTCTCAGGATCAGGATATCCACCAGACGAGAAGGAAAAGTAGTTTAAAAAAATAAAATAAAACCTCAATGCAACTATTGCCTATCATGACATTTTGATGCCTCTGTCTGATTGAGAAAGTACACAGCCAAGAAGGCTTGTGACAAATCTTAAATGTTTGCCAAAGGAAGCATACTTCATGCCATTATGTTAACTCTGATTTCATATTGAAACAACAGCTCACTCATTGCCATAACAATGTAATTTCTATTACATAAAGGCATATCTTCTCATAATGTTATTAGATGATAGTGACATATTTAGATACATTTTTGCCTCTATTCTTTTTATTTAGCTAATGGAGATAAAGATTTTTAACAAATTTTAAATATTACATTTCTTTTTGGTGTACTCTGGAGATCTTTTATTTGAAGCCAAAACATACACATACAAATACAATTGATGGAAGTTAGTAGACCAAGCTCCTTTCATTTGTTTTGTTTAAAACTAAAAATCAGAAATGGTTTTAAGAAAAAAGTACTCATTTAGCTTCCTTTCTGCAGGCTCAGGTCATGTCCTGCATATATTTATCTCCTTGAAGCAGAATTCTGAAGCAGCCTTGAATTTCTATAAGTTATCGATTGAATATATTAAAAAATATATAAAAGTAACAAAAGTTATGCAGAACTCGTGACAACATTTGGCATTCATGTCAGATCCATATTTCATTTCACTCTGGAGCTGTGCAAGGAGAAAAATGGTTTTGATGTGCATTTGCAGCCAATTCATAATAGGAAGGTGTAACTTCTCAAGCATAGATGTACATTCCAATAATAGTGATAGTATGATTTTAATATCAGGCTCATTTGGATATTTTGAAGAATGGACAGTTTGGGTCATTTCTGCTACTTAGGTACTCTTAATCTTACTTTTTCATTAAATGCTATGGATTTAATTTAAAGTTGGATGCTGGGGCACCCACAGAGACAGCAAGATGAAGAATAGTGTGAAACAAATGTAGCATTGTCCCCCGACACTGAAGTCATCTTGATGGTGGCATCTCATTTATTGACCTTACTCCATAAATGGAATTTAGGAACATAATCCAATAATGGATAAGCACTGAAAATATCCTTATTCCCTTGGACATATTTTTATTTGTTTTATTACATTTATTAAATACTGGGTGACATGTTAGCAGTTCCAATATCTGAAGGGCTCACACAAAGAAGAGGGAGTCAAGCTATTCTCCAAGTCTTAACTTTATGAAAGCTAACATTTGAAGAATCAAGCTGTCTAAGGACCAATCAGCCTTCATATATAATGAAGATTAGGGATGTTAGGGGAGATAGCAGTGTTCCAATATCTAAGTGCTACCACAAAGAAGAGAAGGGTCAGCCTATTCTCCAAAGCAGCAGTCACCAACCGGTGGGTCTCAACCCATTGGTGGGCTGTGAGAAAATTTTAGTGGGTTGCAGAGAAATCTCACTCCCAGAGCAATTAATCCAGGCTGCGCAGAAACACAGGACTGTGCCACCCACATGGCCCATGGGAACCCTCCCTGCCCACTCATTCCTTACCCGACAAACTTGACTGCTAAATTGCTATTTTTCCTTTTTCCGACCGTCTCCCACCTGTGTTGGGAGATTTAGATTAGCTTTAGATTAGGAAGCAGGAAATGATTGGATTTCTTGCTTTCTAGCTAGTCTTTAGATCTTCGGCTCTGCTTTTAAGCATAGCCAAACCTCCCTTAGGACTGAAGATTCTGTTATTCAGTGCAGACTCATGGCAAGCAAATTTGAGAGACTGAGCTAGCTGATGGCAGACAGATAGATCACTGTGAGCAACTTGATCTGCCTACCTGCTTTGCCTGATTTGGGGCAAAAGTTGCTCTTTTTTATAAAAAAAATCCAATATTCATATAAATATTTATAATATTTACATATAAGCCATGCCCAGCCAGTTACATGACACCAAGCCACATGCACAAATTAGGCCATGCTCACAGAACCAGTTAGTTGTCCCTGGGATTTAAAATTATGAGTTTGGTGCCCTGTGGTCCAAAATGTCGGCGACCCCTGTTCCAAAGCACTTGAAAATAGGACAAGAAGCAATGGACAGAAGTTAATCACGGAGAATCAACCTAGAACTAAGGAGAAATTTTCTGACATTTAGAACAATTAATCAGTGGAACAGATTTCCTCCAGAAGTTATGAATGCCCCAACACTGGAAGTTTTTAAGAAGAGAGATTGGATAACTATTTGTCTGAAATGGAACTGGATATCCTGTTTGAGCAAGGGGCTGGACTAGAAGACTTCCAAGGCCGCTTCTAACTCTGTTATTCTGTTAGAATGCCTCAATAATTAGTATATGGTTACCTTGGTTTTTTTGAGTTAATTATTAATAATAATGTAATATTTTTTAAGAATTATTAATAATAATTAATACATGGTTGCCTTGGTTTTTTTGAGTTTCTAAATAAATTGTTGCATGCTAGATTTGTATTCTTTTGTTGTATTGCCAGTTGTTTCATTTGGAATCTTTTCTTTGTGTGAATTTCTGTTTCCTTTAAAAGTATCTATTAAAATACACAGAGATTTCTAATGAAACTCTAAAATACTCTGAGTCATAAGATGGAAAAATATACAGTTCTTTTGTAAATAAAGAAAACTTTGAATCACAACTTAAGGCCTTTCAGCAGATTACTATTTCAACCATGCAATATAATTAAGCCATTGGTAAGGAATGCACTGTTGGAAGACTTGAAAGTTAGAGATTAGAATAGGGACAGATTATCATGGAGAAAATCTGTATGGTTGCTAAGAGTCAATACCAACTTGATAATCAGTCATAATCAATCATCAAGATAGTTTAAAAGGGATGGACATTGGCACAGTAAAAAAAAGTAGTTACTTTAACCCAGATGACTTTGTCTTGTCCAGCTCAGCCTTGTTTTGATTTCAAATTTCTGCATATGTCAGTACAATTTAGGGAAGAAATATTTTAATTAAGAATCTCAGTGTGATATTCAACTAAAACATGGTATCTGTCATCTCATCAAGAGCTTAACTGGGGTATTATGCCCAGAGTATTGCAAAGAGGATAATTTTATGTAATTGGAAGAAACTTATTCTCCTGATTTTAAACAATGGAACTGAGATATGAATTTCTTACCTATTATTGAAAAGTTCTAAAAATGAGGTGCAACATGCTTATGGGTGGTCAAGATTGAAAGATAAACTGAAAGATAAAATTAAGTTATAATTATTTTTCATTGTTTTATAGATCTTTTTTGTTAATTAGTTTTCCTAATCACATTTGTTTTAATCACTGTAAAAAGTTTAGTATTTATTTTTCACAGTACTACTATTTTTCCATCTCTTTTGGTGATCTGTTTTGCTATTCAAAAAATAATAACAATAAGTAAATGAACCGTGATGGTAATTAGGAACTTCCTTGAAGGACAAGAAAAGCATCAACAGGAAATGCAGCCTATTCTAAGATAGGGGGTGGTATTCGACTGGTTTGGCCCGCTTCAGGCGAACCAGTATTTCTGAGCATCAACTGTGAATGAACTGGTTGGCTTGGATGATCATCTGCCCTGGTACTAGTCTGTGCTTTATATCCTGGTTTTCAAGTTCAGCTGATTCGCTCACCACAACAGATTGCCGCGCATCAGCTGTTTAACACACAGGGATTGCTGCAGAAGGTCCAGAGATGGTATTCAGCAGGTTATGACCAGTTTTGGAGAATCAGTAGTGGAAATTTTGAGTAGTTCAGAGAACCGGCAAATACCACCTCTGACTGAAAATTTTACAGTATCCTTCCCCTGCCATGCCCAGAAAACCATGCCCACAGAACCGGTAATAAAAAAAAATTGAATCCTAGCACTGAGAAGGTCAGTAGCAAATGCTCTGTGCGCACGCTAAGCATGTGCTCGTGAAACAGTTGTTACACTGATTAAATCGCATTCCTGGATACAGCCCAGTGCATAGGTGAGGACAAGCATGGAAGCATTTCAGATGGGATCATCTCTAGTTTTCCACATACTAAAAGAGAGGACAGAAGAAATACTTTAGTCTTGTGAGATCCTGTTTAATGAAATCTTAAAGGTAACGATGATGCTCCTGAAAGTAACCTTGTCTGGACTACCTTGAAGGACTAACAACAAATTTAAGCTGTCCAATCACCTATAAGCATAAAAAGCCTACTGTAAATAAATAGATACATGAATTTTCAAGTAAATTTCAGTAATAGACATCATAATCACTCATTCACTGAGAATAAAAGCACCCAGAAATAAAATACCTTGAAGTTGACAAGATAGCAGTGTTCCAATATTTGAGGGGTTGCCCCAAAGAAGAGTGTGTGTGTGTCAACCTCTTCTCCAAAGCATCTGAAGGAAGGACTAAAAGTAATGGATGGAAAATAATCAAGGAGAGGAGCAACTGAGAACTATGGAAAACTTTCCTGTCAATGAGATATAGAGATGTACACAAATACAGGGACTTTTCCAAGCAGTTAACAGAATAACAGAATAACCCACTGTTGAAGCATTTCAGACAAGTGGCTGTCAAATCTCTTCTTAAAAGCTACTAATGATAGAGCACCCATAATTTCTGAAGGCACTCCTGTGCCAGAAATCCACACCATACTCAAAGGTACCATCAATAAATAATAAAATTTGTGATTAATTTCTAACACTAGAAAGTTATTTTGAAAATACTTTTTTAAAAAAGATATAAGCATGTAAGAAGCAAAATTGTCACTAATCAAGTGATATTTCTTTAAAATTACCAAACACAGGCGTTTCTCTTCAAGAAGCTATTAATTCTAAGCCAAACTATTCCTTCTTGTGTGTTACAATGTGTATTGGTAAGTTCACACTAGTTCCATTCTGCTGGATTGTTGTTTGAATTAATCAAATCATATATTTATCCAGCAGTGTTTGGCATGCTCTATGCTTAAAGGAAGAGCACTCTGGAATTGTTTGTTTCTCAACTCTTTGCTTTTTTCCAAGGGTAATGTACCAGCAAGATAAGAGAAGTTAGCACAAATATTTACTTTAACCATTTCCAGACACCAGAATCAAATGTCAAATTCCATGAAGCAAAACCTACACAGATGTCTGCAGTGTTAAGGCCCAGTCCCACTGGCTGATGAATGCAAAACGGATGCATAAAGGACACAGCTGATGAGCAAAATTTCGGGGGTTGCTTCATCCATTGTCATCCACTCCAAAAAGTGGCAACATTTTGCATAAACAGAACGGAAAAGAACGGACATGGGTAGTATGTAGCGGGGATGTTAAATGGATGTTCATAGGGAGCCTAGCGGATGGAAGTGGATGACATATCCGAAGGGGTTCCGGGGGATAATTTTGAAGTGGAAGCATAGCGGATGAAGCAGATGCATCACGTATGCCTAAAGGAAAGAAAGGGGATGCCATGCGGATGTATATCGGATGCAAACCGTTCACTGCGCATCCTTTCTATTTCTGTGCTACTAACGCTGTGTAGACGTTCCGTGTACCTTTTGTTTCCTCCCTCTTTCCATTTTCAGCTGCAGCGGATGTGAGTTGTGAGGATGCCCAGAGGATGCAGAGAGGATAAAGCAGATGTTTAATGGATGATAAATGGACATAGAAAGTTTGTTGTTTGTATGTCACAGATTTACATCATACATGGCGGAAAGTTCATCTGTTCAAGAAGTTTTGTGCAGCTCAAAACTTCTAGCATGGGTGAAATCGCAGTGGACAGATGCTCGATGGATAGAGTGTATGAAACATGTATGCAATGAGTACACAACGGATGCATAGAGTTTTCCAACGGATGGCAAGCTTTTTAAAATGTTTTACATCCTCTTTGCATCTGTAAGTGCAGTGGGACAGGGCCTTTACCTACCCATATGCAACATCAACATTTAAACTAAATTGGGTTGCTATTAAAAAGTATGCATTGTTTGCTTTTCATGATGATGGTTCTAAACTGCAAGCTACCCAGGACTGTTGCAATTTTTCCCTCAGCATTCTTTTTCATCCAAGGATGTCAATCTCTAAGCAGATGGATTTTGAGAAATTCATTGTACTGGAGTAACTTTCAGAATTATAGTTTATCCAATTAATTTGGCTGCCTAGAATCAAACTATGGAGAATTTACATGTCTCTTCTCCCCTTGAAAAGGATTCTGGCTCCATAACCTAGCTGTCTGGTTTTTGAAAATCACATTAAGAACAGGCATCTCTCTGTGTGTGAATGGGCAAGTATGAAATCTGTGTGAGTATGAAATCTAACTTGCAAATAAGCACTCTAGGCTCTTTCCAATTAGAGAAAACAGAGAAAGTGGAATAAAAGCTACAATTGTCTGGTAATTACAATTATCCTCAATGGCCTTATCCTCAATGGCCTTGCCTTCTGTTTACCAGTAGCTTTTACAACTGAAACGCATGGGAGATTATTTCATTATTTGCTTTCCTTCCCACATAGGTTATTATAGATCCAGAGTTCTTCTTTTTACAGCACCTTAAATGAGTTTGCTCTCCCCTTGTGGTCCTTATTTCAAGGCCCCACAAAATTATAGCCCATTTAGGTCCATTAAGAAGACATATCTAGTCTATTTCTCCTCCCCAAAGAGCCTTAATGAGGTCAAGATACCATAATCACCCTTTTGCCCTGCCTTTCCAAAGGCCTTGCAAATTGCAGCCATTAGTGGTCACAAGGAGAGTAATGTCAGAAAAAGGGGCACATTTGATCATCATTTTTGTTCAGGAGAAAGAAAATGCATTTCTTGCTGCTCTACCCAGAAGATGCAAAGTTTGAAATAATTTTCAGCATTGGTAGGCAGTGCACATTTTGCATTCAAGAGAGGAGGCAAGAAAAATTATCGAAATGAATAGAAAAACTTTAGGTTCCAAATAAATTGAAAGAGGATGCACAAACACAGAC
>BLBF01000043.1:13826053-13844750 GCA_015471245.1 Laticauda colubrina
CTGTGTTCATTGGACTTGGAGTTTGATTGATTGGTGTTCCTGGTTTCTTCTGTCTGTTTTGTGGCTTTGATTGGCTGGCAACAGTCTGTTCTTGTGTTGGAGGCTTTTAGTGCAGCTTGGCTCCGTGTGAAGGGACGGCTGCTCTTCATTAGCAAGCTGGGTTTCACCTGGGTGCCTGGTGGGGGGGTTAGGTTGGAGCTATCAGAGGGAGTCTGTTTTTGCCCAGGTGTTTGCCTGGCTTGTGGCATGGAGATCTTTCTATTTGAGAGTGCAGGCTTCCAAATGATTGACAGTCTGGTGGAATCATCTCTTCTATTCATGCTGTCAGGTCTTTTTTCAATCTCTATGGCTTCTCTGATGATTCTGTGGCTGGGGTTTTCTATAGTGGCCAGGGTTTTAGTGCCATTGAAGTTGATGTTGTGACCTGTGGTTTTCATGTGTTGGACTAGTGAGGAGGTGTGTTCCAGCTTTTTTACTGCATTTTTGTGTTCCTCTAGGCGGGTACTTATTCTTCTATTGGTCTGTCCAATGTATGTGGCCGGGCATGATGTACAGGGAATTTCGTATATGCCTTGGTTTTCCAGGTCAATTTTGTCTTTGGGGTTCCTCAGGATGGCTGCTATTTTTTTGTCTGTTTTGAAGGCAGTCTTGATGTGATGCCTGTGTAGTATCTTACTGATTTTATCTGTGGTACCTCTTATGTAGGGCAAGACAGCTGTTCCATAGATCTGTTGGTCTTCTAGGTCTCTGTTATGTCTTGGTGTGTTTTTGTGGATCAAGTTGGTGATTTTGTTTTTGTGGAAGCCATTGGCTGTCAATACTTCAGTCAGGGTGCATAGTTCAGTCTTTATATGTGTCTTATCTGCCAGGCATTTGGTTCTGGTAATTAGGGTTTTCGCTACAGAATTTATCTGTGCTGGGTGGTGGTGGGATTGGGCGTTGAGGTAGCGGTTGGTGTGTGTTTTCTTTTGGTATATGGTGTGTCCCAGTGTGCCATCTGTTCTTTTGTAGATTAGTACATCTAGGAATGGTAGTTGTTTGTTTATTTCCGTTTCCATGGTGAACTTGATTTTGGGGTGTGTGTTGTTTAGGTGTGTTAGGAAATTGTTTAGGTTTTCTTTTCCATGGGGCCAAATCACAAATGTGTCATCGATGTATCTTAGCCATAGTTTGGGTTTGTGGGTGGCATTAGCCAGGGCTCTGGATTCGAATTCTTCCATGAACAGGTTTGCAATGACGGGTGACAGTGGTGATCCCATAGGGGCTCCTTCAATTTGCTTGTATCTTTGTCCTTTGTATATGAAATATGTGTTGGTTAGGCAGTGTTCTGTTAGTTCCATGAGGTCTTTGGCTGGTTGGTATTTATTTTTGATGATTTCAAGAGTTTCTTTTATTGGGACTTGAGTGAATAGTGAAACCACGTCGAAACTTACAAGCAGATCTTCTTGTTCTACGTGTAGATCTTTGATCATTTCTAAGAAGTGGTATGAGTTTTGTACATATGAAGCTGCGGTTTCAGCATGGGGCTGTAGTTGTTTTGCTAAGTATTTAGCTAGGTTTTGTAATGGGGCTCCTATGGAGCTGACTATGGGTCTGAGAGGTATGCCTTCTTTGTGTATTTTTGGGAGGCCGTATAATTTGGGGCATCTAGAAGATTTTTCTCTTGGGATGATCGTCTGTTGGATTTCTTTGCTTATGTGGCTGGTTATAATTTTCTTCTTGGTTGATTTTTCTAGATATGTGGTTGGGTCTGTATTTATAGGTTTGTATGTGGAGTCTTGGAGTAGGTCTGTCAGTTTTGTTTCATAGTCTTTTCTGTCCATTACTACTGTGGCATTTCCTTTGTCTGCTGGGAGTATTATTATGCTGTTATCATTTTTCAGGGTTTGTAACGCTCTGAATTCATCTTTTTGCAAATTATTTTTTGGTGGTTTCATTGTGCATAAGATGTGAGTAACCTGGTGTCTTATTCTGTCAGCTTCATCTGTATTTAATTTGGTTAGGCTGGATTCTACTGCACATATGATGGATTCTGTTGGGATTTTTTTGGGTGCTATGGCATAATTGAATCCTTTGGATAGGACATCTGTTTCTGTTTTGTTGAGTTCTCTGTTGGAAACGTTGTATACTAGTTGTTTCAGGTGTTGTTGTGGGTTATTGGGAATTTTCTTGTCATTTTCTAATTTTTTCAGTTTTTTTGAGAGTTTATCATTTTTATAAGTATTTTCAGTTTCAGCTCTCCAAGTTGTAAGTTGTTTGATCTTATCCCAAAGTAGAGGGTGGATTTTGCTGCTCAATTCCAGGTGTAGTGCTAGCAAATCTTTGTTTAACTGATCTAATTGGAATCTTTTACTGTGAACTTCATTTCTGAGTAGAGATATCTCTGTCCTTTTCAGGATACGTTTGGTAGCTGCTGTGTTCTTATGAAATGTTAATTTGAAGCAGGTTAGTGTTACATTGTTGTCTCTGCAGCTGCATAAAAATTTTAGGTCACATAGTATTCCTGCTCTTTTAACTTCCAGCTTCTCATAGCTTTTGATCTGGCTGTTTATTTCCTCCCCGTAGAGGTCAGATATTTGTTTTCTTAGGCTTTCGCAGGTACTTACATGTGTGCTGTTTAGCTTCCTTCGGGTATTATCCCACGTCATTGTTGTTCTGTTAAAGTTGTAGCAACGTTTCAGCAGAATCTCATCTGCCATCATCAGGCTTCTGTATGGATATGGGTCTTATAGCTCCTGGTTTTAAATTTGAGGCTGGTCCATTCTGATTGGTTGGGAGCCTGGATCTGTATACATTGGACTTGGAGTTTGATTGATTTGTGTTTGATGCCCCACATTATACGGCCTCCCAAAAATACACAAAGAAGGCATACCTCTCAGACCCATAGTCAGCTCCATAAGAGCACCATTACAAAACCTAGCCAAACATTTGGTAAAACAACTACAGCCCCATGCTGAAACCGCAGCTTCATATGTAGAAATCTCATACCACTTCTTAGAAATGATCAAAGATCTACACGTGGAACAAGAAGATCAGCTTGTAAGTTTCGATGTGGTTTCACTATTCATTCAAGTCCTGATAAAAGGAACTCTCAAAATCATCAAAAATAAATACCAACCAGCTAAACACCTCATGCAACTAACAGAACACTGCTTAACCAACACATATTTCATGTACAATTGGACAAAGATACAAGCAAATTGAAGGAGCCACTATGGGATCACCATTGTCACCCGTCATTGTAAACCTGTTCATGGAAGAATTCGAATCCAGAGCCCCGGCTAATGCCACCCACAAACCCAAACTGTGGCTAAGATACATCGAAGACACATTTGTGATTTGGCCCCATGGAAAAGAAAACCTAAACAATTTCCTAACACACCTGAACCGCACACACCCCAAAATCAAGTTCACCATGGAAAAGGAAATAAACAACAACTACCATTCCTAGATGTACTAATCTACAAAAGAACAGATGGCACACTAGGACACACCGTATACCAGATGAAAACACACACCAACCGCTACCTCAATGCCCAATCCCACCACCACCCAGCACAGATAAACTCCGTGGCCAAAACACTAATTGCCAGAACCAAATGTCTGGCAGACAAGACACATATAAAGACTGAACTATGCACCCAGACTAAAGTATTGACAACCAACAGCTTCCACAAAAACAAAATCACCAGCTTGATCCACAAAAACACACCAAGGCTTAACAGAGACCTAGAGGATCAACAGACCTATGGAACAGCTGTCCTGCCCTACATAACAGGTACTACAGACAAAATCAGTAAGATACTACACAGGCATCACATCAAGACTGCCTTCAAAACAGACAAATAAATAGCAGCCATCCTGAAAAACCCCAAAGACAAAATTGACCTGGAAAACCAAGGCATATACGAAGTTCCCTGTGCATCATGCCCGGCCACATACATTGGACAGACCAATAGAAGAATAAGTACCCGCCTGGATGAACACAAAAATGCAGTAAAAAAGCTGGAACACACCTTCTCACTAGTCCAACACATGAAAACCACAGGTCACAACATCAACTTCAATGGCACTAAAACCCTGGCCACTATAGAAAACCCCAGTCACAGAATCATCAGAGAAGCCATAGAGATTGAAAAAAGACCTGACAGCATGAATAGAAGAGATGATTCCACCAGACTGTCAATCATTTGGAAGCCTGCACTCTCAAATAGAAAGATCTCCACACCACAAGCCAGGCAAATACCTGGGCACAAACAGACTCCCTCTGATACCTCCAGCTCAAACACCCCCCCACCAGGCACCCAGGTGAAACCTAGCTTGCTGATGAATAACAGCCGTCCTTTCACACGAAGCCAAGCCACACTGAAAGCCTCCAACACAAGAACAGAGTGTTGCCAGCCAATCAAAGCCACAAAAGAGACAGAAGAAACCAGAAATACCAATCAATCAAACTCCAAGTCCAATGAACACAGACCTAGGCACCTAGCCAATCAGAATGGACCAGCCTCAGATTTGAAACCAAAAGCTGTGAAACACACATCCATACAGAAGCCTGATGATGGCAGATGAGATTCTGCTGAAACGTTGCTACAACTTTAACAGCACTACAATGACGTGGGATAATACCCGAAGGAAGCTAAACAGCATATATATATATGCTGTTGTGAGTGCTTCATCATTGGAGGCTTTTAAGAAGAGGCTGGATAACTTATTGTCTGAAACGGTATAGAGTTTCCTGTTTGAGCAAGGGGATGGACTACAATACCTCCAAAGTCCCTTCTGTTATTTTCTTCTCTTATTCTGTTCAAGTTGCTAGAAGTTTCTTACCCTCATTGAATGCTTAGCTGTGCTTGGACCTTTTTAGTTTTTTTGTAAGACTTTCAACACTCAGAGGTACCTTTTAGGCGAAATAGGTAGCCTAAACATTTTATAAATAAATAAAATAAAATAAATTTATGATCAGGTAAAGAAGCTTTTTTGTTTATTCTGGTCTTGCCAGGCAAATAAATATGCAGTGTGGGAGGGTTTTTTTAAATTAGTATTTTTAAAAGCTTTCTTTAGCAGGAACAGAAAAAAAATAAAACACAAAGAAAATTGGAATTCAAATATGCATACTCTCAATTTCCTCATTAAAAGTGCCTTTAAAAAGTAAAAAAAGAAAATGGAAGAAAAAAAGGATACAGTATAATATATTGTTATAAAAGTTACCAGTTGCAATACTATATGCACTTATTTAATGTAAATATTATTCAAGTGTATATTTGCTTATTGCTCATACATTTACATAACTATGCTTGCTTTTTTTAAACAACTATACTTGTATAAATTTATAGCACTGGGTTAAGAGAAGGACATTCTTGTTGCTACAGTTAGGATCAAAGAAATCTGATATCCTTATTTCCATTGTCATGTTTTAAATGACAATTCAATAACGTTTTTTTTTCCACACAGAATAATAAGGCTGACTACTTAAATGAATTCTGTTTTCAATGAAGTAATCTGGTAGCCTGTATTGTCTGCTATAATGGACTGTTTTGGTTCTGATTGTTGTTCCTAATTGTTATTCTGCTTGACCACCATTTGAGTTGTTCTTTTTTGCATACCATTCTTTTATAAAATTAGTCATCATTAATCAGCAACAACTTTCCAATAAGTGAAAGACAGGAGGCGAAGATTCCAGGCACTATTGATGTCAAAAGGGGCCTATGTAACATAGGCTTTTTTCTAGTTGCTTTGGGACAGTGAATGAAAAATGAGCTAAAAGAAATGAAAGAGATTAAAGAAAATTAAAGAAATTAAACAGACCTAAAAGCAAAATCTTAGGGAATTGTCCCACCCATAGCTCAAGTGAATCCTGCTATGGAGTAGAAATATCTTATCTCTCATTGTCCCTGATATTTTCTCCATTGGTTTGGACATGTTGACTGACCATTTAAAAAAAATCACCTTGGATTGAAAACATTTACAGATTTATATCTCATTGCAGCAGCAGCTTTAGTTTCCTGCTGAATAGATGTCATATTTTAGATAACATTTCCCCTTAACTTTATAATCTGTAGACATCCCAAAAAAACAATGCAACAGATGATCATCTTCAAAACATGTGTCAGATGTGCCAAAAATGCTTTATAGCAATTTAAGCACCTCAATATCTCCTTAAAAGGTTTCCAGAGAAAGCAGATACAAAAATGATTAACACTAGCAAAGCCATTGCACAAATATTTATCTTTGACAAATAAAAATATTTTGAAAATTAACCCACACATTTTACAGTATGAGGAAATAATTAATACATTATTGTGTTATGATGTTCAGTGCTCTCTCTCCCTCCCTATGTGTTTTTGTTTGTTGTTTTCAAAAAATAAACAATATCTGAATGTTTGGATTATCTGTTTATTGTTTATTTAAACCATCATTCTATAATTTTTTTTCACCAGTTTTTCTAATTGGTGTTATTTAGAGTTTCTACTAGATAGGCAGATTGAAGCACACTCTTGAGTGACTGGGAGGACATGATCTAACCATTGCTATGAATACACACATCTGCACTATATAATTATGCTGCTGAAACATGTAATTAACCAATTTGTGTTCCCAATCTCCCCTACCTTAATCCCTATATAGATGACTCAAGACTCTGATTCACCAAAAGTCTTCACTGTTCATGATAAAAATAGCATTGGGCTGAATTTATGTCTTTTCTGGAGCTTGCATCAATGAAGTGAATATGAAACATGAAAGTGGCCAATCATAGAATGAGCGTGACACAATGCTTAGTTTTCTCAAGAAACTAGACTTAATTAAAAAGATTGGGGAAATCTGTGATTCAGTAGGTTTTTGAAAAACCAGCCATTTTCTTAATAGGTTATCTCAACCAGACATAAATAGAATGTGTCCATGCAAAGAACCAGAGGTAACCAGGTTTTCATAATCACAAAATACTTTCCAATTTCAGAGAGCTATAGAGAATTGCAGTGATGATATAGTGAGGTCTCTAAAAAGGGGTGGGTGGGTGGGATTTGGATTGTGCATCTCTTTTTTTTGAGGGAGGATGTTTGTGCATGTCAGGGATAACATGCTAAAAACATTTCCTAAGTCTTGCTTTACCCACACATAAAATGATACCTCTAAAAAAAAAAAACCCAGCTATTTTTGACACTGAACATTGGTGGCAGAGCCTAGAAATGCTGAAGGATGGTAGTTCAAAATGAAGATAAAAGATCTCCCTTGACTTGTGGCCTGCAATTGCCTAAATTATTCAGACACACAAAGCCAGAAAACATAATTTGATTCAGAAAACTAAGCTACAAAGTAGATGCTCAAAAAAACAGATTCTGCCTGAATTATTCACCTGTTTTGGAAGTGCTTTTTACTTCTGAAGATTGGTGGTGGAAAGATGGTAAAGCAAACTCTTTTTTCTCCCTTTTTAGGAAAAGATATATATTGCTACCTACCCTTGTTTTCCTTAAAAAGTTATATTGGAATCACCGGATTAAAAAAAAAATCTCTCAGCATATGTGTATCCAAGCTTACTTGCATAAGAGAGACTAAACACTGAATTATTACATAAAGTGTTTCTCTGGGGCAAATTACCCCATTTTCTCAAGAGCCTGAGGAAAAGAAAATGAAAGGAAACCTGTCCTGTACTTTCACATGGAAAAATGCCATAATTTAATCCCTTTCTATTTAATAGATAGCGATTGCAAAACCAGAGCCACAGATAACCAGATTTCTAATACAGGCAGTACTGTGGAATCTTAATTTTTGACTCCCTGAAGAAACAGATGCTCTCTGGGGGGAAACACACACACACAAACACACACACACACACACACACACACACACACACACACTTCCTCCTCATCTAAAATCAATAGAACACTAAAAGAAAAGCATTTGTCAGATGACAGTGTGTACCTTAAGTCTCTGTGTTTTTCATAATATCGGTCTTTCTACTTATTTCTTTGAGGCGAGTCATTGAGTGCAAAGCTGAAAAAGTAGAATAGAATTATGATAAACTGTTTTGTAAAAGAAAAGCAGGAATTCCCTTTATCTTCTAACATTGTGTATATAAAGTCCACAAGGCTTATTTTCTTGCTAATAAAATGTGGCAGGATTTGGAAAAAGGAGAGCCAAGCCACTGCCATGGGGTTTCCCAAAGATGAATGAGAAGAAATTACTATTCTATTCTAGTCCAACCCTCTCTGCTCAAGCAAAACACACTATACTACTGAGCCATAGTGGTGCAGTGGTTAGAATGCAGTACTGCAGGCTACTTCTGCTACCTGCTGCCTGCCTGCAGTTTGGTATCCAGTTCAATTATGACTGACTCAAGGTTGACTCAGCCTTCCATTCTTCTGAGGTCTGTAAAATGAGGAGCCTTTACAGAGGGCTGTAAAGAAATGGTATATAAAGGCCCGGTCCTACTGCACTTATGGATGCAAAGAGGATGTAAAATGTTAAAAAAAGCTTGCCATCCGCTGGAAAATGCGATGCATCCATTGTGTACTCATTGCATACGTGTTTCATATACTCTATCCGTCAAGCATCCGTCCACTGAGATTTCATCCATGCAAGAAGTTTTGAGCTGCACAAAATTTTGTGAACGGATGAACTTTCCACCACGTACGATGTACATCCGCGACATATATGGGCAACAAACGTTCTATGTCCGTTATCGTCCGTTAAATATCCACTGTATCCTCTCTGCATCCTCTGGCCATCCCCTCAACTCACATCCGCTGCAGCTGAAAATGGAAAGAGGGAGGAAACAAAAGGTACATGGAATGTCTACATAGCGTTAGTAGCACGGAAATAGAAAGGATGTAAGCATATGCATCTCATATATAAAGGAATAAAAATGGACAAAATGTTTGTATCTGGGATGTATCTCATTTATTTAGGATTTCTGGAGTATATAGAAAGACACCTAGCGGACAACCGATATTTTCTATAAAAAGGGGGAGAAAATCATCTGGATCGCTGGCATGGTGGACCATACAGTCCCATTATGGTTGCACTGGAGGTTTATCTATCCCACAACTATCCTTATCTATCCCACAAGCATGCAAAGGCTTAACCATTTTTTCAAAGTTTTCATCAACACTTTATTAAGGTAAAAAAATGAACCAAGTGTCTTAAGCAAAGATAACCTTTATTAACTTTCTTAACTTTATGACTTTATTAAATAAGCAAAATTAACCAAGTAAAGTGTCTTAAGTGTCTTAAGCAAATATAATCTTTATTAACTTTCTTAATTTTATGACTTTATTAAATAAGCAAAATTAACCAAGTAAAGTGTCTTAAGCAAAGATAAACTTAAGTACAACTCAGTCTCTGACACTATTCTCAGTCACTCTGAGTCATGTCCCTGGTCTCAGCTGTTAAGCGGGCAGGGACTGTGGAGGTGGCTGTGGCTTGAGTGCTGGTCTGAGGCACCATTAGGGTGCTTGGCCCCAAGAGTACAACAGGTGGTGGTGTGTTCAGGAAGCTATCCGAGAGCTGACTCAGTCCCCTGAGGTTGAGAAGCCCTTCATTAAGGACTTGAGATGTCAGGCCCAATACTGATGACAGATTGTCCGTTGACGGGCTTGGCTGTGGGGTGGAGGAAGAAGGAGTGTAGTGGGGCTGTCTGGTCTGCAGCTGGGTGAGGAGTGGCATCTGTGGCGTGCAATGAACCTGGGCCTGGACTGGGAAGTTCTGCTTCTGCTGTGGGAAGTCCTGGTAGTAGTAGCCTTTGGTAGGTGAGGGGCTGTTGAAAGCTGTGGAAGGGCTGTGACGTCACCTGGGGTGGAGGAGCAGACCTGGACTGGGTTGGAGCAGCTTCAGCTGGGCCTTGAGGGTTGTGCAGAAGTGCTGTGATCTTTTGCTTCATCACCTGGTACTGGGTCTCGGGCAGATCCCTCAGGGTCTGGCTCACATAGGTGATGAAGGGCTTCTGGTCCAAGGATGGTATGTCACTGTGGACCAGCTGAGAGAGAGATTCTGTGCTGGTCTTCATTGTGTCCCTGATCTCCAACAGCACATTGTGGTCCTGGCCCTCCAGTCTGCCTCTCTGCCTGCATCCTCTGGAGCTGGGGGTGGGGGTGGGGGTCGGTTAGCCTCTGGTGGCTGCCGCTTCTTCCTCCATTTGTGACAGCAGGGTGTCATCCTCCACGGGATCCTCCAAGTCTGCCAGCATGGGGAGTGCAGCTGTTCGCGGGGTCTCTGCCATGGGGCCCTCTGAAGACATCTGCCTGGACAGGGTAGCTGGCTCCTTGCTGGAAGAGGAATGGCTGTCTGTGGGCTGTCTGAGGGAGAGGGGTCTCAGAGGGGCTGCTCCTCAGTGGCGGATCTCACCCTCCAGGAAACTGCACTTGGCCATGACGTACATCTCCCGGTCAGTGAGCTTGACAGCGACCTGCCCGGATTTCTTGAGGTGTAGCTTGCCATACCAGGTGTGCATGTGTCTCCACCATTCAAGGAGTACTTCTGCAGTGTACCCCAGGCTCTCTGCCTTGTCTCTCCAATGCCTGCTGCCTGCTTGTTCTTGGTGTCGCGATACAGTCTGTGGCCCTTTCTCCAGAGGTACTAGTTCTCCCTCAGCCATTCCAACACTTCATCCTCATGCTCCTCGGAAATGGTGTACTGTTTCTCTCTTCCTTCTGCTTCCCTTGCCTCTTCCTCCCTCTGGCAGGGGCTTCAGCAGGGCCTTCATGGGCTTAAACAGCAGGGCCTTCATGGGCTTAAGCAGCAGGGCCTTTAGGGGCTTGAGCAGCAGGGCCTTCAGCAGCAGGGCTTTGAGGGCCTTGGGGCTGGTCCACCACAGCAGCAGCAGCAGCAGCAGCAGCTTCAGAGTCAGTGCCAGGGGGTGGGATGCTGGTTCTGGCCTTCTTGCCAGGGCTGGAACAAGTAGGCACGGGCTTCCTCTTCTTACCTGACTGATGAACCATGGTGTTCCTGCAAGATGTATGTGGCAGCACGTCTTTCTCCTCTATGCTGACTGCATGCGTGCTGCATCCTTTTATATCTACGGAGTTGATGCAATTCATACTCCCTGCATGCGCAGTGAACACTTTGCATCTGATATTCATCCATGCGGCATCCCCTTTGTTTCCTATAGGTGTCTGTGATGCATCCGCTTCATCCACTATGCATCCGCCCCTTCCGCAATGCATCCACTTTGCAATTTTCCCCCAGAACCCCTTCAGATGTGTCATCCGCTTCCATCCACTGTCATCCTCTAGGCTTCCTATGAACATCCATTTAACATCCCCGCTACATACTACCCACATCCGGTCTTTTCCATTCTTTTCCGTTCTCTTTATGCAAATTTTCACCACTTTTTGGAGCAGATGACAACGGATGGAGCCACCCCTGAAATTTTGCTCATCCACTGTGTCCTTTATCCATAGGTTTTGCGTCCATCGGCCAGTGGAACCAGGCCTTAAGTCTAAGTGCTATTGCTATTTCAGACAAATGGTTGTTTAAATGCAATCAGTGTTTTGTTTAAAAACATGGTATAATTATTGTTGAACTGCTAGAGACCAAACAATAGTCATAAAATTGTAACAGTTGTAATTATTATTTTCAAAGGCATATAGATTAATGGCTTTTCCAGATATTCAATAAGACTAGGAATATACATTGAAGTTAAATCCTTGGCATAATCCACCAAGAAACCCTTTATTTCTATTTAAAACTGATTCAATTAAATTGTGTCACAAATTGGCAAATATCTGGGCTGCAAATATTTGGCTAATGTTATAATTATAATAATTATATATGTATCAATTAATCATTGTTTAATTACCATTTGTTTAAAATTTAATTTTTTTAAACTTACTTCAATTTTAATGGTAATTTTTATACATTATTGTATTTATTGATTATAATACTTTGTACATCACCTAGAGCCCCTCTCTGAGGTAAGGAGATAAGCGGTTTAGAAATATAAAATATAAACCAACCAACCAACAAAATATTTGTTGTAGAGCAGCGGCAATTATTGAGGTGAACACAGAGCTAATAGTCAAGTAACTTTATTACAAGAATAAAGTGTTGCCGTGGCTGCCGGGCTAGCAGGCAGTCAGCTGACGGCAATAGCTGATGCCCTTGACAGCTCCTTTTATAACTGCCTATCAAATGGTATCAACCAATAAGAGTAATTTGCGCTCCCGCCAGGGGTGCAGATTGGAGTGAAAACTGCGTATGAACGCAACACTCCTTTCCCCTGGCAAGAAGCATGCAGAGTCCTTCAAGTAGGCCGGGTGCTTGCGCAGGCAGATGGATCACCTCAGTCCTGGTGGAGCTACAGCAGGGAAGAAGTCCTCCGCTTCCTGGGATGTGTTGGAGCTTGGCATGACTGGAGCCTCGTCAACAAGTGATTCTGGAAGAGGGTTAGGCGACAGTCCAGGTAGGTCCCCTTGCTTGCAGTGCCCCAGGATAGCTTTGGCAAACATCGGTGGGTCCGTGCCAGTTGGCGGGCAATGGGGATCGTCGATAGCCACTCTCCAGTGCCTCCTCAGCTGGTCGATGTGCTGGCGCCAGGTACGACCGTCATCCAGCAAGACCCTATAGGACTTAGGCCCAGTTACTTCCATGACTTGCCCTGGCACCCATATCCAGGGTGGTTCTCAGGCATCTTCCCATAAGGAGCTCGGCCGGAGACTTGTTGGTAGTGGCACAGGGGGTTGTATGTTGAGTTAGCAGGTACCTAGAAAGCTTAGAGTGCCAGTCAGCTTGGCCAAACCTCTCCAGGGCCTCCTTAACAGACCTGACTGCCCTTTCAGCCATCCCGTTACTAGCAGAGTGAAAAGGAGCTGTAAGAGTGTGCTTGATTCCCAGGTTGGCTGAATAAACTTCAAATTCGCAGGAAGTGAATTGGGGCCCATTGTCGGACACGATGGTGTCTGGGATACCATGGGTAACAAATATCCTAGTTAGGGCCTTTGTAATGGCTTGAGTGGTTGTTGGGGGCAGCAGGGCCAAATCTATCCACTTTGAGAAAGAATCTACCATTACCAGGAATGTACACCCATGCACAGGGCTGGCTAGATCAATATGCAGCTAGGACCAAGGGGCTCCAGCATCCTCCCACCTGCCTGGAGTTGATGTGGGTGGAGCTGGCCTAGTAGCCTGGCATGGCTGGCAAGCGCTCACCCAGCTGGAGATCTGGGCATTCATGCCAGGCCACCACATGTAACTGCGAGCCAGATCCTTCATCCTGACAATGCCAGGATGGCCTTCATGTAGGACCTTCAAAACTAAGCCCTGCAGTTTGGAAGGGATGACCACACTTGTTCCCCACAGTAAACAGACCTGCAGATATGATAGTTCCTGCTGGCGAGCCTTGAAGGGCAGGAATTCAGGGGCATAAGGGATTGCTGGCCACCCTCTTCCCACCCAGTCCATAACTTGGGTGATTACCTTGTCCCTTGAGGAGTGAGTAGCAATGTCAAAGGCAGTAATGGGAAGATTGAGATCGTTGATCTTGAAAACAGCATTGATTGGTGCTGGATCTTCAACAAGAACAGGCAGAGTGCAGCGGCTGAGAGTATCAGCGTGGCAAAGGTTTTTTCCGGGTTGATGGATCAGCGTGTATGAATAAGCAGCCAGAAATAAAGTCCATCTGGTCATCCTTGGGGACAAAATCTGTGGGGTTTGTTTTTCACCAGACAAAAGACCTAACAGAGACTTGTGATCAATGATTAATTCAAAATGCCCAGAGAGGAACTCATGAATTTTTTTGACAGAAGCAACTGCAGCCAAAGACTCCTTGTCAATCTGGCTGTAGTTGCGCTCAGCTGAAGAAAAGGTTCTGGAGAAAAAGGCAATGGGTGCCTCAGAACCATTTGGTAGTCTATGACTTAAAACAGCCCCCATGCCAAAAGGAGAAGCGCCTGCAGCTAGCACTAAAGGTAGCTGTTGATTGAACTGTATTAGTACCGCTTTGGATGTGAGCAAAGATTTGACAGCATGGAAAGCATGGGCTTCTTTAGGTCCCCAATGCCAGGGGGATTGTTTGTCCAAAAGTCTGTGCAGAGGCTCTGCAACGGAAGCTTTGTGAGGAAGGAATGCAGCATAAAAGTTGAGAAGCCCTAAGAAGGCTTGGAGCTCAGTCTTTTTGGAAGATGTGGGTACCTCATGGATGGCCCTGACTTTGGACTCAATTGGGTGTATACAAGAGTCGTCAATTCTATAGCCCAAAAAATATACTTGTTTAGTGGCAATGGTGCACTTGTCTTTTTTAAGCTTGAGACCATGTTGTTTGAAGCGATCAAGAACTGCCCTGACTCTTTGTAACAATTGAGGTTTGTTTATGGCTGAAATTAAAATATCATCGAAATAGGGGACTACGCCTGGGAGTCCTTGGAGTAGCCTCTCCATTAAAGATTGGAAAATCCCAGGGGCTATGCTCATGCCAAACTGGAGGCACCTGCACCTAAAAGCGCCCCTGTGTGTTACTATAGTCTGTAGTTCTGCTGCTTGATCATCTACAGGGAACTGTTGGTATGCCTGTGACATGTCTAGTTTTGCAAAAATAGTCCCAGCTTCAAAAGAATGCAAAAGGTGTTGCATGATGGGACTGGATAGGCACTGATTTGTAGGTATCTATTCAGGGAGGTCTTGTAATCAGCGCAGATTCTCATGCTACCATCTTTTTTAAGTGGGGTAGCTATGGGGATCTCCCATTTTGCAATGTCCACAGGCTCCAATACCCCTTGTTTGATTATTTTGTTTAGTTCCTTACCCAACTTGGGGCAAATTGCAAAGGGCACTCTACGAGGTTTCAGGTGGATTGCTATTGCCTGGGGATCTACACTGAATGATATTGGGGTGCCTGAGTAACACCCCAAACCTTCGTTGAATACATCAGCATAGTCTTTGAATAAGGTATCCACTTCAGTATTTAAAATAGAGTGGATGCCTGTTACGTTGAGGCCAAGAGCAGGGAACCAGTCTAATCCTAACAGGCTAGGGAGGGCACCATCCACTACAAATAGAGGCAAGTGACCTTTAAAGTTTTTGAATTGAATAAAAAACTTGCTTTTTATGAGGACTGGGATGGTTCTGCCTTGGTAATCATGCAGAGTCAGGTGGCAGTCGAGGAGCTTCTTCTTTGATAGTCTTGGAAGTAGTCTCTTTAGGGTCTCCTAGGAAATGATGGATAGAGCAGAGCCTGTGTCAATTTCCATCTTGCAGGGTTTACCTTCTAAGGAAACTAAAATACTGATTTTGTTAGAGCCTTTGTTTGTCTGATTGGAGTGGAAACAGGTATAGCAGTCTTCAACTTGCCTTTGAAAGATGGGGATTGTCTGAGGCCTCTGTGTAAAAGTTTTCCCAGCTTGGCAGACCCTGGCTAAGTGACCCTTCCTTTGGCAATTCAAGCAGATGGCATTCCTGAACTTACAGGATGCCCTGAGGTGGTTTCCTCCACAGGTCAGGCAGATGGGCTGCTGCCGGGGGCGGGGGGGGGGAAGTTGGGTTTTGGCCTTGTTTCCTCTAGAAGGGGTTTCTGTTGTCTGAGGTGATTTATATTGTTTGATTCCTCAGAGCCCTCCTCTGGAGAAACCTCGTCAAAATGGACTGCTGAGCTACTCTGTCTGATGGGATTTCCCTGGATTTCTGCTGCAGTCAGTGCAGCCTGGGATTCTTCGGTGGCTACTGCTAGGGTTAGGTCCCTCTTGGCTAACAGCCGCCTTTGCAGCCTTAAGTCCTTAACTCCACAGACTATTTGGTCTAAAAGCATATCCTCTAGATAGTCTCTAAGTCTACAATGTAAGGCAGCTGACCTCAGGGCAGCCATATATTCACTGATGGTCTCTCCTTCAGCCTGAATTTGTCACCTGAAGGTATGCCTCCTTGCAATTTGAGATGGTTTAGGGGAATAATGATTGGAAAAGATCTCTTGTAATTCCCCCCAAGGAATTTCCCTGACAGGACGTGGAGCTACCAATGCCGTGGCAGTGTCAAATACTGTAGCTCCGCAAAAACTTAAGAGATAGGACTTTTTCCTATGGGCTGAAGCTTCAGTGAGGTCTATAGCATCCAGGAAGCAATCAAAATGGTTCCAATGGGTCTCCCAAGTCTCAGCCGTCAGTGTGAAAGGGAGGAACGCAGGGTTTGAAGTCATCTCATATCGGCGATGTCTATCCCCTCAGCGGGGAGGTTGAAAAATAGTGCCTGTGACTGTGACAGTCAGCTCGTAGTGGCTTCGGCTCTTTTTGAAAGTGACTAAGCTCAGCTGTTCTTGTCCAGCCGCCTCTTATTCGAATCCCGCCCTTGTCGCCAGTGTTGTAGAGCGACGGTAATTATTGAGGTGAACACGGAGCTAACAGTCAAGTAACTTTATTACGAGAACAAAGTGTTGCCTCGGCTGCCGGGCTAACAGGCAGACAGCTGGCAGCAACAGCTGATGCCTCTTGACAGCTTCTTTTATAGCCGGCTGTCAAACGGTATCAACCAATGAGAGCGGTTCGCGCTCCTGCCAGGGGTGCGGACCGGAGTGAAAACTGCGTATAAGCGCAACAATATTTATTTTTGATTCTTTGTACCCTTGTCTTGTTCCATTATGATTCTGAGCTTTCCAGAGAAGCAGGATGATCATGAATTTGTAATTTTTTTTCCAAAAAATGAACAGGAGTTAAGTTTTTTCTTTCCTCACAAAAGTTCTCTTTCCTCACAAAAAGTGCCTCACAAACAAAGAGGAAAATAACCATAACCATGTTCTAGAAAGTTCTATGGTGTTCTTAACTTTACTTCATAATTCTTATTTTTACTGATGCAGTGTTAGTTATTTTCTCCAAGCATATATAACATCATTTGTCAATTTACACATTTATACTGCTGATTTGCACTCCCTTTACATCTAGAGCACTATCTCAATGTTAACAGCCCTAAGGTGTGTTAACTTCAACTCCCTGAATATATGGACTTTATTTCCAGGAATTTTACAGTTGTCAAGGCTGAGAAACCCAAATCTAGAGGATTTCTTCTCATCTAAGTCTCCAAAGGGAGCTGATTATGTTTCAGCAAATGTACAAACTGACCTATTGCTCCCTCTTTTTTTTTTTTAGTATATATTTTATGGAAATATTTAAATAAGATTAAAAACTAACACAATCTATTATAAAGGAAGAAAAAGAAAAAGAAAGCAAAGAGAAAGCAAAAGATGTAAAAACAGAAAAAAGAAGAAAAAGAAAGAAGAATAAAGTGGCATGGAATCACTATTATAAATATATTTTATTACTTTTCTTTCTGTAATTTATTCTGCCTAATTATTAAAAGTCCCAACTTCATTTTATTTTAAGCAAACTTCCATGAAAGTCTCCCAGTTACCAATAAATATTATTTAGGTTATATATTAACCCGCAGGGTTTTACAAATCTTCGGGCAATTTACAATGTAGAAGCATTATTTGCATGTTCCCCCAACAATCTGGGTCCTCATTTTACTGACGTCGGAAGGATGGAAGTGACTCAGCCTTGAGTCACACCAGGATAAAACTCCAGGTTGTGTGCAGAGTTTTCCTGAAATACTGCACTTTACTACTGTGACACCAAGGGTTAAATGTAATGCTACTTCTTATCAATAGCTGCATATGTGCTGTAGTAAGGCACCTTTAGATGTGGTAGTAGCCCAAGTACAGTTGAATATGTCTTCAAGTGGCAGCCCCATGAGGTGGACCAAAAAAGAAAATCAACTCCATAGGAAGACTAAAACTATTTTTATTCAGTGGGTCTGTAATAACAAAATCTCACAAGTCTAATTATGTTGAGGCAAAATAATGAAAATATATCAACTAAACTGTTCCATCCGGAAAAACGCGAAGTAGACCGGGTTCCAACAACAAATTTGCAAATATAATTGCAAAACAGAACATTGGCTCAAGCCGCGACAGCCCTTTTATATGTTTCTGTCTGCCAGCTCGTAGCCAATGACAAGCATTTGGTTTTGCCGCCCTGGGGCAGCTTCGTGGATTGGTTCCTATTGAACCAATCCCCTTTTAGGTTTTGTTAACCAATCGGAATGAAGTATTTGGAGTCTACCATTATTTATACAGAACACCCCTCCCCTCTTAGTTCAGTCCTACGTAGTGACGTAGTCGCGCAGGTAGGTGGGGCTTCTTCTGATTCAACTGGACTTGCGCGGTTCATTTCTGTTGGGGACTTCGACCGGTTCGGATGGGGTTGCTGTTTCTCCAGGCTTTCTCCATGGAACCATCTGGAAGGGTGAGTCAGCCATTTTACTGCTGCCTGAGTTTCTTAGGCCGGCGGTTTTGCTGCTCCCTCCCGTTTCCTCTGGGCAGGTCAAGCTGGCCTGGCTGGCCCCTTCAAATGACTCTTCTCGCAACTTTCTTCAAACAGTGAGTCTTTTATTTGCTCTTTTTGATTGTTATTGTTTTCGGAGTTTAATTTAAACGGTTCTTTATTGATTTCTCGCATTCCCCCCCCCCTCTTTGGTTTGAATTTCGTCGTGTTTTTCTATGTGTGGTTGTGTGTTTGCATTTCGTTCTATGTTTCGGGAGCGAAGCTGGTCTATGTGCCGCTTCCATTCCCTGCCGTCATCTACCATTAGTTGGTAGGATTTGGGGCCTGTTATTTGTGTAATTTGTCCGGGTAGCCATAATAGGTCCCCGGTAAATTTTTTAGCATAAACTAAGTCACCTATTGCAAAGGTTCTGCATCAAGTGGAGGAGTCGGGGGGGGGGGGG
>BLBF01000043.1:13844850-13883048 GCA_015471245.1 Laticauda colubrina
GGGGGGGGGGGGGGTTTCTGGTGTGAAATTTGGGTGCAATTTGTCTACATGCGACCTTAGTTTCCTTCCCATCAGTAATTCTGCTGGGGTTTTGTTGGTTGTAGTACTGGGTGTGATATGTTGGAGGGTGAGTAATCGATTTATTTTATTTTGGGCATCCCCAGTGTCCATTTTTTCTAAACCCTCCTTGGTAAACCTGACCATTCTCTCTGCCCTACTGTTTGCAGCCGGGTGAGCCGGCGCGGTTAGGGCATGTCTTATACCTAGGGAGGCTAGGTATTGCTCGAATTGGAGACTGGTTAATTGTGGCCCGTTGTCGGACACTAGGACGTCCGGTAGGCCATGGGTTGCAAAGAGTTTGTCGAGTTCTTTTATAACGGTTTCTGTTGTCGTAGATGGCATAATTTTTACCTCCAGCCAATTAGAGTATGCATCCATGACAATCAGAAACGTATGCCCCTTGGTAGGACCCGCAAAATCGATGTGGATTCGTGACCAGGGGCCTCTTGGGGTTTCCCAGTCTCTTATGGGAGCTTTTGGCGGGGACGGCCTGATTCTTTGGCATTTATTGCACGAGTTTACCCAGTATTCGATGTCCCTATCTATACCCGGCCACCAAACGTAGCTTCTAGCAAGGCTTTTCATTTTAACTATTCCTGGGTGGCCTTTGTGAAGCATACCCAGTACCTTGGTTTGTAATTTGTTAGGAATAATTACCCGATCACCCCACAATAAACAACCTTTTTGGATTGAGAGTTCAGTTTGTCCGGTCCGGAAAGGTTTAAAGTTCTCAGTTTTTTGGTTTTCTGGCCAGCCTTTACCTACCCAGTTAAGTACGCGGGCAGTCAATGGGTCTTTTGAGGTGGCTCTGGTGACATCATTCACAGATATGGGTAGATCGGGGCAAGTCTCTATTTGTAATGCTGTCATCGTTGGTGCCGGGTCTTCCTCTGTTGATGGCAATGGTGCTCTGCTCAAAGCGTCTGCATGGGAAATTTGTTTCCCTGGGCGATGTGTCAGAGTATAGGAATAGGCTGCCAGGAACTCTGACCATCTAGTCATTCGTGGGGACAGAATATTCGGTGTAGGTTTGTTTCCCGCCAAAATTCCTAGTAGTAGTTTGTGATCTGTTACGATTTGAAAAGTTCTTCCATATAGGTACTCCTGGAAGCATTTCACTCCGGTGACAATTGCTAGAACTTCTCTGTCCAACTGGCTGTAATTATGCTCGGCTTTGGACAGGGTCTTAGAATAGTATGCGACGGGTGCCTCTCTCCCATCAGGCAACTGGTGGCTCAGGATGGCACCGACTCCGAATGGCGAGGTGTCGCAGGTCACCGTCAATGGCAGTGTATTGCTAAACTGGATAAGAATGGTGTTTGATGTTAATAAGTCTTTTATTCCTTGGAAAGCTTTTTTTTCTCTAAGCCCCCATGTTCAAATTGTTTTCTTGTCCAGTAATCGATGCAATGGTTCCGCTATTGTGGCTTTTTGGGGTAGAAATACATTATAAAAGTTTATCAGTCCCCAAAATGCCTGCAGCTCAGTTTTATTCTTTGGTTCTGGTGCGTCTTTTATAGCTCTTACTTTTTTTTCAGTGGGGTGTATGCCCTCTCCATCAATTAAATATCCTAAAAACTCGACGTGATCAGTCATTAGGCAGCACTTTCCTTTCTTTACTTTAAGGCCAGATTCTCTGAATTTATTTAGGACCTCTTTGAGTCTTTTCTTTAGTTGTGTTGCATCTTTGGCTGAAATTAGGACATCATCAAAGTATGGCACGACCCCTCTTATGCCATTTAACAGGCGTTCCATGAGGCTCTGGAACACGCCTGGGGCTACGCTTACTCCAAATTGGAGTCTGTTACATTTGAATGCCCCTTTGTGAGTCACTATTGTTTGTGCTTCCACCGTTAAGGGGTCTACTGGGAGCTGTTGGTATGCCTGTGCCAGGTCTAGTTTGGCGAAAACCTTTCCTCCCCCAAGAGAGTGCAGTAGGTGTTGCACAACTGGCACCGGGTACGCGCTCTGTTGCAATGCGTGGTTCAGGGTAGCCTTGTAGTCGCCACAGATTCGAACCGACCCGTCTGGCTTAATTGGTGTCACAATTGGTGTTTCCCATTTAGCATGGTTGACCGGTTCTAAAACCCCTTGATCTATCAATTTATTTAGTTGTTCCTCTATTTTTTCTTTTAAAGCAAAAGGAACCCATCTGGCCTTTAGTCTTTTAGGGGTTATCTGTGGGTCTAGACTAAACGAAATGGGGGTCCCCCGATACCTGCCTAGGGAGCCGTTGAAAATGTCCTGGAATTCTCGGATCAGGTCTTCTTCCCAGTCAGTTGCGGCCACCCGGTCTACTCCGGTCATCCCGATGCCCAATGGTGCGAATCATTTGATACCCAGGAGGCTTGGTCGATCTCGGTCGACTATTGTTAATGGTAATACTGTGACATGTTGCCTGTAAGCGATTCGAAAATGTCCCAGGCCGATTACAGGAATTTGGTTTCCCTGATAATTTTGAGGGTTAGTTTTTGTCTCTGGAGTTCCTTAATTTTGATGTCAGGAATTAGTTTTTTGAGGGTGTCCCACGACACCATGGATAGGAACGATCCAGAATCAACTTCCATCTCGCAGGGGCTGTCTTCGATTTTTACAACTATTTTTACTTTCTTCCCGCTTTCTGTCTGAGCGCTTCCGATCGTGAAAGTTTGGTATGCTTTCTCCCGGTTAGTGGCTTGCCTGTTTCGCTGCCACTTTCTCTCGGAGAGTCTTGGCTCAGGCTTTGCTGGGGAGTTGTTTCGTCTATTTGGGCTGTAATTCTTTTTGTTTCTGCAGACTTTCTCGATATGCCCCCTTTTCTTGCATGCTCTGCAAATAGCATCGAGGAATCTGCAATCGGCTCGGGGATGGTTTTCCCCGCAGCCAGCACATTCCTGCCGATTTCTATTTTCGCGCCCTTTCTTGTTAGCGTATAGGCGGTGGATTTCGTCGTCTTCCTCCCCGGATTCTGACGTCTCTTCGAGATCTTCGTAATGAGTGGTTATGGGAGGTTTTTTTTTTCCTCTGGCCGGGCTTTTTTCATCGTTACTTGAATTCATTTGTTTCATCTTATCTGCCGATTTTTTGGCGGCTTCAGCAGCCGAGGCTTCTGCAATAGCTTCGGCTACTGATATGTTGGGTTTGTTCAGTAGCTTGCTCTGTATGGTTGAGTCTCTTAACCCCAATATCACTCGATCCCGCATCACTTCATCTAAGTTAAGAAACTCGCACACTCCCCCTATTTGGCATAGTGCGGCTACAAAATCAGTAATGGTTTCACCTTCTTTCTGGTCTCTCCGATAAAACTCATGCCGCTTTATTAAGTTTGACACCACTGGTGCATAGTGGGCCTTTAATGTTCTTTGGAGCTTGGTCCACGTCAGTTGTTTGACATCTCGGGGCTTTGCCAAAGCCTTGGCCATTTTAAAAATTGCGGGCCCACAGTGTGTCAAGAAGACAGCTCTTTTTCGTTGGTCTGAGATTTCCTCCATCTCATTGCTCTCTAGGTACATCTGGAAACGGTCTACGTAAGATTCCCAATCTTCTTCATTGGGGTTGAAGGGTGCGGGCGGCGCATTGTTTCCGGCCATTTCTCTTTGTCTGGCTTGTCTGTCACCGTGTGCTCCATCTCGCATTTAGGACGATCCCACCTTCGTCGCCAGTGTTCCGTCCGAAAAAACGTGAGGTAGACCGGGTTCCAACAACAAGTCTTTATTTCAAATATAGTTGCAAAGCGGAACATTGGCTCAAGCCGCGACAGCCCTTTTATATGTTTCTGTCTGCCGGCTTGTAGCCAATGACAAGCATTTGGTTTTGCTGCCCTGGGGCAGCTTCGTGGATTGGTTCCTATTGAACCAATCCCCTTTTAGGTTTTGTTAACCAATCGGAATGAAGTATTTGGAGTCTACCATTATTTATACAGAATATAAAGATTTTAAGTTAATTGTGGATAGTCTTACCCATAATTATAGGAATGACTAAGGTAAGCATTTATATCTTGTAACACAACAAGGACCTTGGGTTATCATTATTACAAACAATGCACCAGTTTAATGTCAAAAGGTTTTTGGATAATAGCAGCTTTGAAACTACTGAAGCCCTATAAAAGAAAAACAGAACATGCTGGTTATCTACCATTAATTATTTAACCACAGACCCCATATGGGCCATGAAGTTCCACTGATTTACTACATATCAGAAATAAATTACCATTTATGGACTGGCCCTTTTTTTTTTTTTTTTTTGGATAGTGGCAAACTCTCTTTTAAAATAATAAATATTTTTAAGTAATAAATCTGGAATCCAGACTCTTAACAGAAGGGAAGATTGATAGCAGGAAAATGAAGGAACACTATGTGTTTGTGTGCATGTGTGTTTAAAATACTGTCTTGGTTTGTTTGTATTAGAATTCAGAATTCAGCAAGAGCTCAAGGTCTGCTTATTTTTGCTATATACTGAAAAAAAGGGATTTTTTAAAATTGAACCCAGTATCCCAAAAAGCTTCACAACAATAACAATGACAACAAAACCGTCTTGTTTATTTTATACTAACTGAATCTAGATTTGGTAAATGCTTTCAAAATTAAATAATATTTGCCTCTGAAATGTACACTATTTAAAATAAATCTGTGCCAAAATGTGTTTTTCTTCCTTGGAGAACACATGAAGGGCTTGTTTTCCTTTGGGAAACATCACGCTCAAGATGCTTTACAACTTTTCCAGAATTTCTTTTGGAGTTGATTTTGAATTCATTTGATTTTTGCAGTGATATATAGTTATGCTTGTGCTGTTGTGTTCTCTATATAGGAAGTTCTTGACTTGCACCCATAACTGAGACCAGAATTTCCATTGCTAACAAGGCACATCCTATTTTACAATGTTTCTGCCACAATTATTAAGCAAATCACTGCTGTTTTGTGAATCATGCAGCCATTCCCTTTCCCTTTCCTCACTAGTCTCCTGGGTACCTTGCAGCTAAAGCCCATGTCACACTGGCCAACGGATACAAAAAGGCCACAGCGGACAAGCAAAATGCTCCATCCGTTGTTATCCGCTCTTAAAAGGGGCAAAAATTTGCATAACCAGAGCGGATAACACGGACGCGGGGAGGACGTAGGGCGGATGCAAAGCGGATGCGGAATGGAAGCCCAGCGGATGGAAGCGAATGGGAGCGGATTGTGCAACCGCAGGGCTTCCGGGGGCCACAGCAAAGTGGACGCGGAACGGATACAGCGGATGCAGAACGGACACCGAACAGATAAAGCGGATGCACAGCAGAAGCCTAGCGGATGCACAACAGAAGCGGAATAGATGCCGACCGTTAATTGCGCATGCAGGGGGGAAGTATTATGTAAGCCCCCCGGATATAAAGGGAAGCAGCTCGCACATGGCCAGCATTCCGAGGAAAGACCTGCTGCTGGACACTTTGAGTGCCTTGCCTGCCCTGCAAGCCTGCCTTCCAGCCAGCCTTGGTGCCAGCCTGCCTGCCTGCCTTCCTGCCAGCCTTGGTGCCTGCCAGCCTCCCTGCCAGCCAGCAACCCCACAACCATGAGGAGGAAGTGAAAGCCTCAGCAACCTGCCGCCATCCCTGGCAAGAGGGACAGGGCCAACCTTCCTCCCCCTGCCCCTGACTCTGCTTCTGCTGGTGCTTCTGCTGAAGCTGCTCCTGGTGGTGGTGCTTCTGCTGGTGCTGGTGCTTCTGCTGTTGCTTACTCTGTTGAAGCTGCTCCTGGTCCTGCTGGTCCTGCTCGACCTGCTCGAGCTCCTAGACTTGCTCGTCCTGCTCGTGCTCCTGGTCTTGCTCGTACTGCTCATCCTGCTCGTGCTCCTGCTCCTGCTCGTGCTCCTGGACTTGCTGGCCCCGCTGGTGCTTACTCTACTGCTGCTGATCCTGGTCCTGCTAGTTATGCTGCTGCTGATCCTGCTAGTGCTGGTGCTGGTGCTGCTGCTGATGATCCTGCTGCTGCTGCTGCTGCTGCTGCTGATGATGATGATGATGATGATTATGATCCTGATGGTGAGGATGATGATGATGATGATTCTGCTGGTGATGCTGGTGGTGTGGAGGAGCAGCCCCTACTACCTGGGAGCCCCTCTGATGAGGGCCCATCTGGTCTAGCAAAGGGAGGAAGAGGCGTATGTGACAAAGGGAGGGGAGGCAATACTATATTGAGGAGGCGCACGAGGATGAGGCGCTGGAGTGGCTGAGAGAGAACGACAATCTGTGGCAGAAAGGACACCGGCTGTACAGGGACACCAAGCAGGAGCAGGCTGCTTGGAGAGAGAGGACAGAGAGTATGGGTTACACTTCGGAGGTGCTCCTCGGCTGGTGGAAGCACATGCACACCTGGTACGGGAAGCTGCACCTCAAGAAATCTGGCCAAGCCACTGTGAAGCTGACAGACAGAGAGACCTACGTCATGGCCAGGTGCAGCTTCCTGGAGGGTGAGGTCCACCACCGAGGAGCACCAGCAGCCCCTCTCATGACCCTCTCTCTCAGGCAGCCTGCTGAGAGCCAGTCCTCTTCCAGCCGAGAGTCAGTCCCTGTCTCCAGGCAGGTTTCTGTGGAGCGTGCCATGGTGGAGAACCCACGGACAGGTGTGGTAAGCATGGTGGAGTGCGAAGAGGATTCCCTGGTGCAGTGGGAGAAAGGAGACATCGAGTCCACCACACTCCTAGCCGCATCCATCCCCCTCAGCTCCGCCTCCGCAGAAAGGCAGAGAGCTGGACAGATGGAGGGGCAGAGCCACACTGTCCTGCTGTAGATCAGGGACACCATCTGCACCAGCATAGATCTCCTCTCTCAGCTGGTCCACACCAACTCCTCCTCCTCCAACCGCAAGCCCTTCCTCACCTATGTCAATCAGACCCTCAAGGAAATGGCGGATCCACAGTACCAGCTGGTGAAGGACCGGATCACCAAGCTGCTTCACAACCCACCAGACCCAGAGGAACCTGCTCCCACCCAGTCCAGGTCTGCTCCTCCACCCCAGGTGATGTCCCTCCCATTCCAAGGCTTCCCACAGGCCCTCACCTACCAGGGCTACGGCTACCAGGATGTTCAGCAGCACAGGCAGAGGCCTTCCCAGTCCAAGCACAGAGTCATCGGGTGACACTGTTGCCACCTGTTTCACTGATGCCACCGATGCCACCCACGCCAATGATGCCACCGACGACAGCGATGCCACCGACGACAGCGATGCCACCCATGCCAATGATGCCACCCACGCCAGTCCTCACCCAGCTGCAGAGCAGACAGCCCCACTACACTACTCCTTCCTCCACCCCACAGCCAAGCTCGGCCTCAGTACATCTGTCATCAGTACTTGGGCTGACATGCCATGGCATGGAGGAAGGACCTCTCAGCATCACGGGGCTGAGCCAGCTGTACGAGAGCTTTCTCAACACACCGTCCCCTGTTGTCCTCTCGAGGCCAGGCACTCCAGCACCAACCACCACCACAGTACCTGGACCCTTCACCCCTGAGACTGGGCACACCTCCGAGTGACCAAGAAGAGTGCCAGAGACTGGGTAGCTGGCGACCTGTGGACTTTATTTGAACACTTGACTTGGGTAATTTTTTTTTTACAGCTTGTTGTTCAATGAAGTTTATCTTTGATTCACACACTTGCTTTATTTGTTTTTTTTTAAAAAGTCTTTGTGGAAACTTTTAGAATTGGCTTAAGCCTTTGCATGCTTGTGGGATGGGTTAAGATAGCAGTGGGGTGGTCAGGGATACCTGTGGAATGAGCAGGGATACCTTTGGGATGGGTAATAGCTGTGGGATAGATAAACCTCCAGTGCAAACATAGTGGGACTGTATGGTCTACCCTCCCAGGTGCCACACCTAGGGCCCTTTTTTTTATGAATAACAATGTAAGCATTGATCCACACATTTGAACACAAACACAACTCTTTATTAAATGCCCTGTTCATTGTAGGCCCACCCAATATACAAGGCCCAATCTCATCTGTGTGATGAGACAGGCTGAAGGAAGCATCCATTAAGCATCTACCATCCTGTCTTGCCACTCCACTGCTCCAGCTGGGGAGTTGCACCATTGTCTCAGGAGGTTGCGCTGCTTCTTCGCTTCACGTGAGGCTCTGTTGGGGCCTTGCACATCCTCAGTGTCTATCAGGTTTAGCCCTTGCCTCCATTCCCCAGAATCCATATCCACATTGCCTTGCTGGAGGTCCATGAGCCTGTTCTGCAAGACTGGGTAGCGGGTGCGCATGAGATTGTGCAGGATGCAGCAAGCTTCCATGATCCTCCTCATGGTCTCTGGGCGATGCTGCATGGTGGTGAGAAGAACCTGCCCAGGCTGCTGGTCTGAAAGTGAGATGCAGATGAGTTGCTCCCCCTTTTTATAGGCAGTATAGGTGTCCCTTTGCATCCTCTAGGCATCCTCTAGGCATCCTGTAGACATCCTTAATATCCGAGATAGGTCCCCTCTGCCAACATTTTTTCCATTTTAAACACTTTGTTTCCGTGCTGCATTCATTCTGCATCCGTTCTGCGTCTGTTCCACTTCCTCCTTGCATCTGGGCAGATGCGAGTTGTGCGGATGAGCAGTGGACGCCAAGCAGATATAGCGGATGCGTAACGGATGCGTAACAAATGCCTAGCGGATGCATAGTGGATGCAGAACGGACGAATTGGATACATTTTCCGCGCATAAGTTTTAGGCAGCCCAAAACTTTTGGAGCGGATGAAACATCAATAAACGGATGCTGGATGGATAGAGAGGGAGCAAAACGGAGGCAGTGAGTGCATCGCATTTTCGAATGAATGGCAAGGTTTTTTGTCTGTTTTACATCCTCTTTGCATCCTTTGGTTCAGTTTGACATGGGCTTAAGGTAAGTGAAATATTAAGTTGTATTTTCAATTTTCATTTGGCAATCAAAAGCGTTCATTTCTATTTTAACTAAAAAGTATTTTGGAAAGGTGTAAGAAGAAATGTGCTATATCTGAGCTGCAGACATACGGATGGCCATAAGATGGCAGTTGATAAACAAAAACCTAATTAGATTTGATCTCCCAGTTCCAACAAGATTGACAATATGCAGCAACAAAATTATAACTTATTGGTTCACAAGAAATTGGACCACATCTCAGTAACAACAGCCAGGCACTCAAACTTTCAAAAAAGCCAAAATCAGATCAAAACTCAGGAGCACCCAGATAACAATCTAAATATCTAATTCTAATCTGCATCAAACAAACAGTACTTAACTACAGCTAAAGCCCCTGTCACACTGCACCAACGGATGGAAAGAGGATTTAAAATGAAGAAAAACACTTGCCATCCGTTGGTTAACGCGATGCATCCGTTCTGTACTCACTGCCACCGTTTTGCTTCCTCTCTATCCATCCAGCATCCATCTATTGACGTTTCATCCGCTCAGAGGGTTTTGAGCTGCTCAAAACTTTTGAGCAGAAAATGTATCCAATGCGTCCATTTTGCATCCGCTAGGCATATGGGGGACATCCGTTATGTATCCGTTATACATCCGCTATATCCGCTAGGCATCCGCTGTGCATCCGAACAGCTCAAATCCACTCAGATGCAGGGAGGAAGCAGAACGGACGCGGAACAGATGTGCAGCGTTAGTAGCACGGACGGAGAAAGGATGAAAGCGGATGCAGCACGGAAAGAAAGCATTTAAAATGGAAAAAACGTTCGGAGAGGGGACCTATCTCGGATATTGAGGATGTCTAGAGGATGCCTAGAGGATGCAAAGGGACACCTAGGGGAAAACCTATACTGCCTATAAAAAGGGGGAGCAACTCACCTGCATCTCACTTTCAGACCAGCAGCCCTGCTGCGCAGACCTCTGCAGCCTTCATCTGACTCTTCCTCTTCCACAGCATCCAGTCATCTCCACCATGGATTGTAACAAACTCCTTTTGGTAGCCACCATCCCTCTGCAACAGTGCAAAGCCATCTACAGGCTCTGTGAGCTCTACTACGGGAAGAAAAAGAGGCGGCCAAGAAGCGTCTGGTTCCAAAGATGGATCGGGAGAAGAGCAGAGGATGGACTGTACAACAAGCTGATGGTGGAGCTTAGGAACGAAGACACTCGGGCATTCCAGAACTTCATGAGGATGCCTCCAGCCATGTTTGATGAAGTTGTGCAGCGGCTGAAACCCAGGTTGACCAAGGCAAACATCAACTTCTGGCCCAGCCTGGACACTGGGCTCAAGGTGGCACTCACTCTGCGCCACCTGGCATCAGGGACCACCTACAGGAGCATGCAGTACGGCTTGAGGGTGCCACACAACACCATCAGCATTGTGGTCAGAGAAGTGGTGCAGGCCATCATCGAAGAATACAAGGAGGAGCTCCTCCAGTGCCCCTCCACTGAAGAAGGATGGAAGAAAGTTGCAGAGCAGTGGTATCAGAAGTGGAACTTCCCCCACACCGTTTCAGCCATAGATGGCAAGCACGTGGCCTGCAAAGCTCCAGCCAAGTCGGGGTCCACTTATTTCAACTACAAGGGCTTCTTCAGCATCGTCCTCTTCACCATGGTCAATGTTGACTACAAGTTCATGTACATCGATGCTTCAGGAAACCGCTCATCTTCAGATGCCCAGGTATACAATGCCAGTGACCTCAAGGAGGGGCTGGAAGGGAGGGACATCACCTGGGGTGGAGGAGCAGACCTTGACTGGGTGAGAGCAGGTGCCTCTGGGTCTGGAGGTCTGTGAAGCAGCTCGGTGATCTGGTCCTACATCACCTGCTACTGGGGTTCCGTCATGTCCATGAGGGTCTGGTTGACATAGGTGAGGAAGGGCTTGCAGTTGGAGGATGAGGAATCAGTGTGGACCAGCTGAGAGAGATGATCTATGCTGCTACGGATGGTGTCCCTGATCTCCAGCAGGACAGTGTGGCTCTGCCCCTCCTGTCTGGCTCCCTGCCTTTCTGTGGAGGTGGAGCTGGGGGTGGATGCGGGTAGGGCTTTGGTGGAAGTGCTGTCTCCTTTCTCCCACTGCACCAGGGAGTCCTCCAAATGCTCCACCATGATTAAAACACCTGTCCGTGGGTTCTCCGCCGTGGCACGCTCCACAGAAACCTCCCTGGAGACAGGAACTGACTCTCGGCCGGAAGAGGACTGGCTCTCAGCAGGCTGCCGGAGAGAGAGGGTCATGAGAGGGCTGCTGCTGCTGCTCCTCGGTGGCGGATCTCACCCTCCAGGAAGCTGCACCAGGCCATGACATAGGTCTCTCTGTCCATCAGCTTAACCGTGGCCTCGCTAGATTTCTCGAGGTGCAGCTTCCCCTACCAGGGGTGCATATGTTTCCACCAGCTGAGGAGCACCTCCGATGTGTAGCCCAGACTCTCCACCTTCTCTCTCCAAGCAGCCTGCTTCCTTTTGATGTCCCTGTACAGCCAGTGTCCCTTCCGCCACAGATAATCATTCTCTCTCAGCCATTCCAGCACCTCATCCTCGTGTTCCTCCTCACTGGAGTATTGCCTCCTCTTCCGTTCCCACATATGCCTCTTCCTCCCTTTGCTAGGACCAGATGGGCCCTCATCAGAGGGGCTTCCAGTTTGTAAGGGCTGCTCCTTCACACCACCAGCAGCAGCAGCATCACCAGCAGGATCATAATCATCATCATCAGCAGCAGCACCAGCACCAGCAGGATCATCATCATCATCATCATCAGCAGCAGCAGCAGCAGCATGAGCAGGACCAGAAGCACTAGCAGGACCAGGAACATGAGCAGGACCAGGAGCACAAGCAGGCCCAGGAGCATGAGCAGGACCAGCAGGACGAGTAGGACGAGCAAGACCAGGAGCACGAGCAGTACGAGCAGTATGAGCAAGTCCAGGAGCATGAGCAGGACCAGCAGGACCCGCAGGACGAGGACCAGCTTCAGCAGAGTAAGCACCAGCAGAAGCACCACCGCCAGGAGCAGCATCAGAAGAGTAAGCACGAGCAGAAGCACCACCGCCAGGAGCAGCATCAGAAGAGTAAGCACGAGCAGAAGCACCACCACCAGAAGCATCATCATCAGCTCCTCCAGAAGCAGAAGCAGCATAAGCTCCAGCCGCAGAAGAGCAAGCCCGTGCTACAGAAGCCTCAGCAGAAGCAGAGTGAGGCCAGGGGGTGGGAGAGTGGCCCTGTCCCTCTTGCCAGGGCTGGCAGCAGATGGCTGAGGCTTCTTCTTTTTCCCCATGTTTGTGGGGTTGCTGGCTTGCAGGGAGGCTGGCAGGAAGGCTGGCAGGCAGGCAGGCACCAAGGCAGGCACCAAGGCTTGCAGGGTGGCAGGCAGCAAGGCTGGCATTGAGGCAGGCACCAAGGCAGGCAGCAAGGCAGGCACCAAGGCTGGCAGGATGGCGTGCAGCAAGGCAGGCACCAAGGCTGGCAGGCAAAGCACTCAATGCGTCTGGCAGCAGGTCTTTCCTCTGAATGGTGACCTGCTTCCGAGCTGCTTCCCTTTATATCCATGGGGCTGATGCAATAAATCCCCCCCGCATGCGCAATTAACGCAAGGCATCCGCTAGGCTTCTGCTCTGCATCTGCTAGGCTTCCGCTCTGCATCCGCTTCATCCGCTGTGCATCCGCTGTGCATCCGCTTCATCCGCTTCATCCGCTCGGCATCCACTCTGCATCCACTGTATCCATTCCGCGTCCACTTTGCTGAGGTCCCCCGGAAGCCTAGCGGATGTGCCATCCACTCCCATCTGCTTCCATCCGCTAGGCTTCCGCTCTGCATCTGTTTTCCATCAGCCCTGCGTCCTCCCTGCATCTGTTCCTTTCCGTGTTATCCGGTCTGGTTATGCAAATTTTTGCCCCTTTTGAGAGCGGACAACAACGGATGGAACATTTTTGTTGTCCGCTGTGTCCTTTTTACAAATGTTTTGCATCCGTTGGGCAGTGTGACAGAGCCTTAAGCAACAATAACCAGTCAATGAAACAGTCTGAACTTAGACAATGACTCAGAAATATCCCAACAAATAACATTCAGACTAATTTGCATCTCATAAAAAGATTTTAAAGACTTCTGTTCTGACAGACGAGCATGCTTCAAAACACACTGACAATGTTTCCTTGAATGGTCCAATTAATAACAGCCTACCAACCGCCCAGCTACCAACCCAAGCTACTAATATTCAAACTCAATTCAACAAAAAATGAATTCTTTGCTGTCTCCTTTGGGTACCCAGATTACTATTAATATTATATTCTCAGATTATTAAAAAATGGAAAAATAAAAGTAACATCTCATTTGCATTATGATGTGCTTATGGCTTCTCCACCCCCCACCCCCCCAATAACTAACAGTATTTTCTCTTTTATCTTCCTGTGTTAGAAACAAATTCATCTAATCTTGTGACTAGAACAATATTAATAACAACAATATTATTAATGTAATGTGACATTGTTTGGCTGTGTAATAATGTTATGGGCAACCATTGAAAGAAAACTTTTTTTTTAACTAAAAGCCACAGATCTTTTAGCATTCCTGAGAAAATATGTTCAGGTTGGTGGAAGTAGGTTCATGAGAAACTCTGGCCAGGTTAACTGAATTTATTGGAAAAATACAGTATATGGCTGAAGTTGCAATTTCAATCAGAAAATGTTTAGGCACACTAAGACAAGGTGAAGGTTGCCACATTTGGTGCGTTAGGCTAGTGTCCTTTTTTCTCTTAAGCCCCTGTCACACTGCACCAATGGATGCAGAGAGGATAAAAAACGGACAAAAAAGCTTGCCATCCGTTGGTTAACGGATGTACTCACTGCCTCTGTTTTGCTTCCTCTCTATCCGTCCAGCATCCATTTATTGATGTTTCATCCACTCAGAAAGTTTTGAGCTGCTCAAAACTTTTGCGTGGAAAATGTATCCAATTTGTCCATTCTGCATCCACTAGGCATCCGCGATATCCTCTAGGCATCCGCTGCGCATCCGCGCAACTCCATCCGCTCGGACACAGGGAGGAAGCGGAACGGATGCAGAACGGATGCAGAACGGATGCAGAATGGATGGAGAATGGATGCCTAGCGGAAACAAAGCATTTAAAATGGAAAAAACATCTGCGGAGAGGACCTATCTCGGTTATTAAGGATGTCTAGAGGATGCCTAGTGTCAGGCGGAGCTCCATTCAAAATCCAGGGAAGAAATACTTAGACTCTTTAGTTTAGAGAAAAGATATCTTTTACTGAAAGTGAAGTGGTAGCAACCAAAGAATTCTGAATCTGAGAATTTAGGCGCGCAATTCACATATAGAAAATGATGGAAATGTTCCCACCCCCAATAGTTCAACTGACACTTCCAATTAGAAGTTGTGAATATGATCATGTGGCATCTTCAGGTGATGATGAGGCCTCTGTCCGTTGACCTTGGCATAGTTTCATAACGGGTTGCAGTTGCGCAGAGAAAGAAGAAAGCTAAGCGAGAAATAGAAACCTAACTCTTTTTTATGCTCCCCCCTTCCATTTATACATCAGACGAATGTAACTCCTCCAGCTCACTTCCCCAGCTATTCCTACCTCCCTTTTCCACCCCCCCGTTACTTATGGCAGTCGAAAAGATGCAAAGCAATAGCAGAAGATCTTGAAGACTGACACCTAGAGGATGCCTAGAGTATGCCTAGAGGATGCAAAGGGACACCTATACTGCCTATAAAAAGGGGGGAGCAACACATCTGGATCTCACTTTCAGATCAGCAGCCCACCTGTGCAGACCTCTGCAGCCTTCATCTGCCTGTTCCTCTTCCACAGCATCCAGTCATGTCCACCGTGGATCATAACACAGTCCTTTTGGCAGCCACCATCCTTCTGCAACAGTGCGAAGCCATCTACAGGCTCTGTGAACTCTACTATGGGAAGAAAAAGGGGCGGCCAAGAAGCGCCTGGGTACGAAGATGGTTCGCCAGAAGAGCAGAGGACGGACTGTACAACAAGCTGATGGTGGAGCTCAGGAACGAAGACACTTGGGCATTCCAGAACTTCATGAGGATGCCTCCAGCCATTTTGATGAAGTTGTGCAGCGGCTGACACCCAGGTTGACCAAGGCAAACACCAACTTCCAGCCCAGCCTGGAACCTGGGCTCAAGGTGGCACTCACTATGCGCCACCTGGCCTCAGGGACCACCTACAGGAGCATGAAGTACGGCTGGAGGGTGCCACCCAACACTATCAGCATTGTGGTCAGAGAAGTGGTTCAGGCCATCATCGAAGAATACAAGGAGGAGCTCCTCCAGTGCCCCTCCACTGAAGAAGGATGGAAGAAAGTTGCAGAGCAGTGGTATCAGAAACTTCCCCCACACCGTTGGAGCCATAGATGGCAAGCACGTGGCCTGCAAAGCTCCAGCCAAGTCGGGGTCCACTTATTTCAATTACAAGGGCTTCTTCAGCATCATCCTCTTCGCCATGGTCGATGCTGACTGCAAGTTCATGTGCATCGATGCTTCAGGCAATGGCTCATCTTCAGATTCCCAGGTATACAACACCAGTCACCTCAAGGAGGAGCTGGAATGCAACCTCATTGTGGGCTTCCCAGATCCAGAACCCCTGCCCAATGACACACAAGATGTGCCCTACTTCATCGTGGGGGATGACACCTTCTCCCTCACAACCTACCTCATGAAGCCCTACACTTCCAGACTCCTGACCCATGAAGAGAGGATCTTCAACTACAGGCTGTCCAGGGCAAGATGGGTGGTAGAGAACGCCTTTGGCATCCTGGCCAACAAGTTCCAGGTACTTCTCACCACCATGCAGCATCACCCAGAGACCGTGAGGAGGATCATGGAAGCTTGCTGCATCCTGCACAATCTCATTCACACCCGCTACCCAGTCTTGCAGAACAGGCTGGTGGATCTCCAACAAGGCAATGGGGACATGGAGCCTGGGGAATGGAGGCAAGGGTGAAACCTTACAGACACTGAGGATGTGCAAGGCCCCAACAGAGCCTCACGTGAAGGGAAGAAGCAGCGCAACCTCCTGAAACACTGGTGCAACTCCCCAGCTGGAGCAGTGGAGTGGCAAGACAGGATGATAGATGATTAATGGATGCTTCCTTGAGTCTGTCTCATCACACTGATGAGATTGTGCCATGTATGTTGAGTGGCCCGACAATGAACAGGGTATTTAATAAAGAGTTGTGTTTATGTTGAAATGTGTGGATCAATGATTACATTTTTATTGATAATAAAGGGCCATAGGTGTGGCACCTGGGTGGGTGGACCACACAGTCCCACTATGCTTGCACTGGAGGTTTATCTATCCCACAGCTATTACCCATTCCAAAGGTATCCCTGCCCATTCCACAGCTATCTCAACCCATCCCACTGCTATCTTAACCCATCCCACAAGCATGCAAAGGCTTAAACCATTTCTAAAAGTTTCCAGAAAGACTTTATTAAAACAAAAGAAATAAAGCAAGTGTGTGAATCAAAAATAGACTTTATTAACAACAAGCTATAAAACAAAAATGAGTCTGCAGAAGCCCCAGCAGAACCAGAGTGAGGGCCAGGGGGCGGGATGTAGCCCTGTCCCTCTTGCAATGGCTGGCAGCAGATGGCTGTGGCTTGCTTTGCTTCAGCATGGTTGTGGGGTTGCTGGCTGGCAGGGAGGCTGGCAGGAACCAAGGCTGGCAGGAAGGCTGGCAGGGAGGCAGGCACCAAGGCTCGCAGGAAGGCTGGCAGGCAGGCAGGCACCAAGGCTGCAGGAAGGCTGGCAGGCTTGCAGGCACCAAGGCTGGCAGGCAGGCAGGCACCAAGGCTGGCATACAGGCAGGCACCAAGGCTGGCAGGAAGGCTGGCAGGGAGGCTTGCACCAAGGCTGGAAGGAAGGCTGGCATGCAGGCAGGCAGCAAGGCTGGCAGGCAGGCATGAACCAAGGCTGGCAGGCAGGCAGGCAGCTAGGCTGGCAGGCAGACTGGCTGGCAGCAAGGCTGGCAGGCAGGCAGACAGCAAGGCTGGCAGGGAGGCTGGCAGCAAGGCTGGCAGCAAGGCTGGCAGCAAGGCTAGCAGCAAGGCTGGCAGCAAGGCTTGCAGGCAGACATGCAGGCAGGGCAGGCATGGCAGTCAATCCATCTGGCAGCAGGTCTTTCCTCTGAATGGTGACCTGCTTCCGAGCTGCTTCCATTATATCCACGGGGCTGACTCAATGCATCCTCCCCGCATGCGCAATTAACGCTCGGCATCCGCTAGGCTTTCGCTGTGCACCCGCTGTGCATCCACTCTGCATCCGCTTCATCCGCTGTGCATCCGCTCTTCATCCCTGTATCCTTTCCGCATCTGCTTTGCTGAGGTCCCCCAGAAGCCTTGCGGATGTGCCATCTGCTCCCATCCGCTTCCATCTGCTGGGCTTCCGTTCCGCATCCACTTTCCATCCGCCCTGCGTCCTCCCCGCTTCTGTGTTATCTGCTCCGGTTATGCCCATTTTTGCCCCTTCTGAGAGCGGATAACAACAGATGGAACATTTTTCTTGTCCATTGTGTCCGTTTTGCATCCATTGGGCAGTGTGACAGGGCCTTTAATTCTTGAACTTGTTGTTAGTAATTAATTTTTTTTTATGAATCCTTAATGGGTTGGGACTTCAGTTTGACATATGGAGAATTCTTCATTCCAGAAGGAACAAGCAGGGACATCCCTGTTCATAAAAGCAATTTTATTTTATTGTGATCATTCATAATGACCAGTCTTGTCAGCAGGACTAGTTGAGATCTTTCTATAGTATATTTCCCCTTAACATTAATCCTTCCAAACAACCCCATTTTTTATGTATTTTTAATAACGTACCATGTAGATTTCCACATTTTTTTTGTGAATGCATGTTGAAATTCAAAATCTGTGTTCTCATTTTATACCCTATAGTTCAAGAGGGGGGAAAGTCTACTTCATCAATAATGCTTGTGCTTAGTGCCATTCTATAGATATACAGTGTTTATGCAATTGTTGTTTTTAGAGAATTGGGTACTTTAAACTATCTCTGAGGAATGTACTACCAAAGTTAGTGATTTCTTAAGTTAAGAGAGCATCAAGAATAGAAGCTGAATCTCTCTCTCTCTCTCTCTCTCTCTCTCTCTCTCTCTCTCTCTCTCTATCTATCTCTCTATCGCTGTTTCAATATTAGCTAATGCAAAATTGACTGTCCAGACTATATTTTATTGGATCTAGTTTCATACCCTATAATAAAGGGAAATGTAATTTTTTGAAATCCTTGTTTGTGACACTCAGATATGTGCTTAGTGCAGGTTTGAGACTAGAGGCCAGCACCAATTCTATTTACATGGTTAAATGTAAACCTGGCTCCAACTGGGTGATTTCTTTAGTTACAAGGGATTGTTTTACAACTTAGTGAACACACTTGAACAGGAAAATACATCTAATTGTGCTGCTTCCTGAGTTTTCCTTAATATGGGGTTTGGGTCAGGCCACAGAAATAATTAAGCAATGGCTTGAAGATGCAATTATAAAATGAGCCAAGCTTAGGGTTTGCAAAAGGGAAACTATAACTGTTAAAATATATTTATCAGTATTCAACTAAGAAAAACAACTTATGTGCATTTTTTGTTTTGTTTTTCTGCACATTTTAAATTTTGTTTTCCTCTTTCATTTCTTTTCCTTTTTGTTATTTTGTATTTTAACTTTGGATATTTTAAAAAAATGTATTAAAAATCCCACAAAAGTTCCCATCTTCTGAAGAAAACACAAAGATTTTATCTACAAACTATTATGTTTTCTCTTACTTACTCCAATTATAGACTGGCCTTTTCTAGAATTGGCTTTAAATCCTTCATCCATCCTGGAGGGAAGATTCATCATTATCATCATCATCATCACAACAACAACAACTACAACAACAATTGACCACAAACAACATCACAATACAGTCATTCAGATGGTCGAGTAGAACTTGTGTCACAGCTACCATCTGCCTGTCCCAAAGAACTGGTGGGATCATAAGCCTGAGAAAATGGTTGAAAGTGAGCATGCAAAACTACTGTAGGACTTCTGAATACAGACTGACAAAGTTTTGGAACACAATACTCTGGATATCATGATTGTAGAGAAGAAAAAAAGTGTGGATTGTCAACATCACCATACCTGATGATAGAAGAATTGATGAGAAACAGCTTGAAAAAAATCACCAGATATCTGGACTTGAGAATCAAACTGCAGAGACTCTGGCATAAACCAGTGCAGGTGGTTCCAATGGTACTCAGCACACTGGGTGCTGTGCCTAAAGACCTAGCAAGCACTTAGAAACATTTGGCACTGACAAAATCACCATTGGTCAGCTGCAGAAGGCCATCTTACTGGGATCTACTTGTATAATCCACCGATACATCATGCAGTCCTAAACATTTGGGAAGTGTTTGACTAGTGATCTGTGATAGGAAATCAACATAGTTATCTCGTTTGATGTGTACACTGTTGTTTTTGTGTAAACAACAACAACAACAACAACAACAATAGTAATAATAGTAATAATAATAATAATATTCCAGTACTGCAGTGGCATTGGCTGTGTGGATTGGTTGGGAATGAATCCCAAAAGCCGCCCTTTTTCAAGGATGTGATTTCTATTCCAATGTAAGACAATAGCTTTATTAAATGTATTCCAATTTAAGAGGACAGCTACTCTACTTTTCTCACTATATTTTCTAAGGGTTTTACATTAGCTGACAAAAACTCTGAAGTCACTTATTCTGTGGCAACATATTGCTATTCAGATCCACAGACACATAGCATTATGAACCAATCACCATTGTGAGATGCAATGACTTCTCTTACATGAGTAATCTTCCTTACCTATGAACTTTGTGGAATGGTTTATAATCACATTATATTTATTCCATTGAATTTCTGGTCCATGTTCATAACTGTTTTGATTGGGCTGGATATGCCACATGAACCCCTTTTTCGATTGGCTGGCTGTATTTTCCATAACCTGAGTGGCTTTTGTGTCTCTCTCATACTTTATTTTAAATTGTCTGCAGCCTGTCAGTCACTTTACTTTTCTCACCATTTTCCCATAACATACAGGGAATTCCCAATGCACTGTGAGGGAATTCAGAGACTTGTCAAAAACAAGGGTTCAATGACTTCTGATGCAAAACAAAAAACAAAAAACAATGAATTTATAAATTTATAGACAGAGTGAAATTGAACAGGAACCAGCTGCATAGAAGAAGACAGTGTCTCATGTCCTTCATATAAAAATCAGGATGATTTTCTTCTCCTGAACCAGCAGGATAGTTGGGTTGTCATAGAAGAAATAGATTATTCAGGGATAATGTATAGAAAATATTTCATGCTATAGGATCGGGGTGTCAAACTCAAGGCCCGGGGACCGGATCTGTCCTGGGGGTGCTTAGATCTGGCCTGCATGGCCTCCTGGAAACAGCGAAGAAACAGCCCATAGTGCCTCTGACAGTGAAAATGGAGCTCAGGTAGGCTACACGTGGCCTTTGTGAACTCCATTTTTTCTGGCAGAGGATTGCAGGAATCCATCCCTGCCAAAAATGGAGCTTGGGAAAGCCCTGTGTGCCCTCCTGAGCTCTGTTTTTGCAGATGTTTGCGGGAAGCCATTATAGCTGAAAATGAAGCTCAGGAGCCCATTTTTACTGGCAGAGCTCTTGGGCCCCCACAGGCCCCCTGACATGAGTGACCACACTATTTTGGCCACACCCACCCCAGCCCACAGAGGTCAAAAACAGTCCTGATGTTGCCCTCAATGACATCGAGTTTGACACTACTGCTATAGGATAACCCCTATAAGTTGGTTTTCTCAATAACCTGGTATTTATTCAGGGGGGTTCGATTATTTCAGAGGAAGATTCAGAGAGAATATGCATGACTGTATCTTTCTCCCGATCCTTTTTCTCTCCATGCACCATTATCTGTCTTATTGAAATGTTCAGAAGCTGAAGATTTGGATCACCCACTTTCTAGACACTACCAGATGCCAAAGTAAACACCAATAATTGAATGAGGAAATTATTTAGTCTGAACTACTGAGAATGTACATTGTGATCTCTCTGCCTTGCAGAGATTATGGTTATATTTGGGAGATTCCCTATTGGGAGAAAATACTACCTTCGTACTACTTTGTTTACACATAACCTTGAACCAGGAAGGGGGAAATAGGAACTTCCCACAAGAAGTTTGCACAGTCAGCTCTTCTGGGAAGAAACTGTGATGTGATTGATGTATTTTGGTAGAAGAGACAAGTAGATTAATCTATTAGAAGGCAGGTCACACAAAGATTGCAGCCAAAGACATGTAATGGAATCAGAATAGAGCTGGAAGGGACCTTGGAGGTCTTCTAGTCCAGCCCCCTGCTCAAGCAGGAGATCCTATACCATTTAAGACAAGTGACTGTCCAGTCTCTTCTTAAAAACCTCCAATGATGACCCACAATATCTGAAAGCAAGCTGTTCCATTGGTTAACTGTTCTCACTGTTTGGAAATTTATCCTTAATTCCATATTGTTCTTCTTCTTGATTTGTCTCAAACCATTGTTTCTTGTCCTGCCCTCTAGTGCTTTGGAAAATAAATTGACCACTTCTTCTTTGTGACAGCCTCTCAAATACTGTAATATTGGTATCAAATCCCCCCAGTCCTTCTTTTCTCTAAACTAGCCAAACCCAAATCTTCCAACCATTCTTCATATGTTTAAGTATCCAGGCCTTTAATCATCTTAGCTGATCTCCTTTGCACTATTTGTAAAGTCTCAACTACTTTTTTGTAATGTGGTGACCAAAACTGGATGCAGTATTTCAGTATTTTTTACTAAAGCCCATGTCACACTGCCCAACGGATGCAAAAAGGACACAGCCGATGAGCAAAATGTTCCATCCGTTGTTATCCGCTCTCAAAAGGGGCTAAAATTTGCATAAACACAGCGGATAACATGGACGCGGGGAGGACGCAGGGTGGATGCAAAGCGGATGCAGAACGGAAGCCTAGAGGATGGAAGCAGATGGGAGTGGATAGCACATCCGCAGGGCTTCCGTGGGGCCTCAGCGAAGCGGATGCAGAACGGATACAGCGGATGCAGAATGGACGCCGAGCGGATGAAGTGGATGCACAGCGGATGCACAGCGGAAGCCTAGCGGATGCCTGCCATTAATTGCGCATGCGGGGAGGATGCATTGCATCAGCCCCGTGGATATAACGGAAGCAGCTCAGAAGCAGGTCGCCATTCAGAGGAAAGACCTGTTGCGGAAGGATTGGCTGCCTTGCCTGCCCTGCTTGCATGTCTGCCTGCCAGCCTTGCTACCAGCCTTGCTGCCAGCCTTGCTGCCAGCCTCCCTGCCAGCCAGTCTGCCTGCCAGCTTTGCTGCCTGCCTTCCTGCCAGCCTTGGTGCCTGCCTCCCTGCCAGCCTTCCTGCCAGCCTTGGTTCCTGCCAGCCTCCCTGCCAGCCAGCAACCCCACAACCATGCGGAAGCACAGCAAGCCTCAGACATCTGCTGCCAGCCCTTGCAAGAGGGACAGGGCTACCATCCTGCCCACTGGCCCTCACTCTGGTTCTGCTGGAGCTTCTGCAGCATGGGCTCGCTCTTCTGGGGCTGGGGCTTCTGCTGCTTCTGCTTCTGGAGGAGCTGATGACAAGCACTCCAGCACCAGCCACCTCCACAGCACCTGGATCCTTCACCCCTGAGACTGAGCGACCAAGAGGAGTGCCAAAGACTCATTTTTGTTTTATAGCTTGTTGTTAATAAGGTCTAGTTTTGATTCACACACTTGCTTCATTTCTTTTTTTTAATAAAGTTTTGCTGGAAACATTTAGAAATGGTTTAAGCCTTTGCATACTTGTGGGATGGGTTAAGATAGCAGTGGGATGGGTTGAGATAGCAGTGGGATGGGCAGGGATACCTTTGCGATGGGTAATAGCTGTGGGATACATAAACTTCCAGTGCAAGCATAGTGGGACTGTATGGTCCACCCTCCCAGGTGCCACACCTATGGCCCTTTATTATCAATAATAATGTAATAATTATCCACACATGTCAAAATAAACACAACTCTTTATTAAATGCCCTGTTCATTGTAGGGCCACTCAACATACATGGCACAATCTCATCAGTGTGATGAGACAGGCTGAAGGAAGCATCCATTAAGCATCTACCATCCTGTCTTGCCACTCCACTGCTCCAGCTGGGGAGTTGCACCATTGTCTCAGGAGGTTGCACTGCTTCTTCGCTTTATGTGAGGCTCTGTTGGGGCCTTGCACATCCTCAGTGTCTATCAGGTTTAGCCCTTGCCTCCATTCCCCAGACTCCATATCCACATTGCCTTGCTGGAGGTCCATGAGCCTGTTCTGCAAGACTGGGTAGCGGGTGCGCATGAGATTGTGCAGGATGCAGCAAGCTTCCATGATCCTCCTCATGGTCTCTGGGCGATGCTGCATGGTGGTGAGAAGTACCTGGAACCTGTTGGCCAGGATGCCAAAGGCGTTCTCCACCACCTGCCTTGCCCTGGACAGCCTGTAGTTGAAGATCCTCTCTTCACGGTAAGGAGTCTGGAGGTGTAGGGCTTCATGAGGTAGGTTGTGAGGGAGAAGGCACCATCCCCCACAATGAAGTAGGGTACCTCTTGCGTGTCGTTGGGAAGGATGTCTGGATCTGGGAAGCCCACGATGAGGTTGTGTTCCAGCTCCTCCTTGAGGTGACTGGCATTGTATACCTGGGCATCTGAAGATGAGCCGTTGCCTGAAGCATCGATGCACATGAACTTGCAGTCAGCATCAACCATGGCGAAGAGGATGATGCTGAAGCAGCCCTTGGAGTTGAAATAAGTGGACCCCGACTTGGCTGGAGCTTTGCAGGCCACGTGCTTGCCATCGATGGCTCCAACGGTGTGGGGGAAGTTCCACTTCTGATACCACTGCTCTGCAACTTTCTTCCATCCTTCTTCAGTGGAGGGGTACTGGAGGAGCTCCTCCTTGTATTCTTCAATGATGGCCTGCACCACTTCTCTGACCACAATGCTGATGGTGTTGTGTGGCACCCTCCAGCCGTACTGCATGCTCCTGTAGGTGGTCCCTGAGGCCAGGTGGCGCAGAGTGAGTGCCACCTTGAACCCAGGTTCCAGGCTGGGCCGGAAGTTGGTGTTTGCCTTGGTCAACCTGGGTGTCAGGCGCTGCACAACGTCGTCAAACATGGCTGGAGGCATCCTCATTAAGTTCTGGAATGCCCGAGTGTCTTCGTTCCTGAGCTCCACCATCAGCTTGTTGTACAGTCCGTACTCTGCTCTTCTCCCGATCCATTTTCGGACCCAGACGCTTCTTGGCCGCCTCTTTTTCTTCCCGTAGTAGAGTTCACAGAGCCTTTAGATGGCTTCGTACTATTGCAGAAGGATGGTGGCTGCCAAAAGGACTGTAGTACGATCCATGGTGGACATGACTGGATGCTGTGGAAGAGCAAGAGTCAGATGAAGGCTGCAGAGGTCTGCATAGGTGGGCTGCTGGTCTGAAAGTGAGATGCAGATGAGTTGCTCCCCTTTTTTATAGGCAGTATAGGTTTCCCTTTGCATCCTCTAGGCATCCTCTAGGCATCCTCTAGGCATCCTTAATATCCGAGATAGGTCCCCTCTGCGAACGTTTTTTCCGCTTTAAATGCTTTGTTTCCATGCTGCATCCGTTCTGCATCCATTCTGCATCTGTTCCATGTCCGTTTCGCTTCCTCTCTGCGTCCGGGTGGAATCGAGTTGCGTGGATGCGCAGCAGATGCATAGCGGATATAGCGGATGCGTAACGGATGTGTAGCGGATGCGTAGCGGATGCAGAATGGATGAACTGGATACATTTTCCATGCAAAAGTTTTAGGTAGCCCAAAGTTTTGGAGCAGATGAAACATCCATAAATGGATGCTGGACGGATAGAGAGGAAGCAAAACGGAGGCAGTGAGTACAGAACAGATACATCACGTTAACCAACAGATGGCAAGGTTTTTTGTCCGTTTTACATCCTCTTTGCATCCGTTGGTTCAGTGTGACATGGGCTTTAGTGACAGTTTGAAATTACAACAGCACTGAAAAATCTGACTTATGACCATTTTTCACACTGACAACCATTGTGGCATCCTCATTTTTATGTGATCCAAAGATACTTGGCAACTAGTCCTGATATCATTGTAGTGTCCTGGCATCATAGGATCATTTTTTGAGACACTATGCCTCCTCAGATTCTCTAACTAGTTTATTCAGTCTGAAGAAGTTGCTTGGATGGGCAGCAAAATATCTCCAACCAACAAGAAAACATGTCCAGTTACCATAACTCAACTTCCAGACAATTCTACCTGCATGACTGAGAATCTTTATTTACATTTTCCCTCAAATAGTTCTGTTGAACAGGAGAGATTGAACTTGGGTAATCCATTGAGGGATGAATTCTCAACCTGAGCATCAGAACCACATGCATGAAAAGATGGAATCACTGATAATACACAGCCTTGGAAAGTTGAGTTATAATCACTAAGAAACCATGAATCAGTTTGCAAGGGTAATGTATTTGTTGGCATTGAAAATTAATGAATGGATAAACAAATTGACATATTTTCTACCAGCAAGAGATGGCACAAATAATTCTATTAGGAGGGTCTGCTCTGAAGATGTCTGAAAATCAGATTAAAGAGCATCTTCATAGTAATAGCAATAGCGCAGACTTATATACTCCTCTACAGTGCTTTACAGCCTTCACTAAATGGTTTGCAGAGTCAGCGTATTGCCCCCAACAATCGGGGTCCGCATTTTACCAATCTTGGAAGGATGGAAGGTAAAGTCAACCTTGAAAGATTTGAGAGACTGACTTACCAGTCAGCCTGGTGAGATTTGAACTGCCAAATTGCAGGCAGCTGATAGTCAGCAGAAGTAGTGCACTCTAACCACAGTGCCATTGTGGCTCGTAATTCTCCTTATTTCATGTGAATGCAGCTTGTTATTAATAGATTTTGCTTTTTGCCAAAAAAATAAATAAATCAGATTTGATTTTGAATTTGATGTAATAAACTTTTCATGCCTTTGAGATATGAATTTTATACCATGTTGTCATGCTAAATATTGCTGTGCAATAGGAGATCATATTACTTGGCATTTCCTATCCATTTTGCCATCCTAGATTTTCATTACTGTGGATAGATGGATAATCCAGATTGTGGATGCATTGATACAGTTTCTAGTATGCACTTGTCTGCATTTTCATTTGTTGTGTTGCTCTCTTCATTAAAAAATACTTTGACATGACCAAAGAAGCTATATGTAACTATAGAAACATTTGTTTGCTCCACCATGTTCTATATTTAAAATAGAATTCAAATATTGGTACAGCAGGACTTCCAGCCTAGAAAGAGTTGGTATGGTATGCTCTATATCAGTGGTGGCTCACCATTTTGGGCTCCTGTGCTGATAATTGCATGCACGCTTGGCTGCTTGGCCTCAGGTGCTATCACCCAGAAGGCAATGTGTGGGGGGCATGCCTCCTGTGCATTTTGCTATAATGAACAGGGCATTTAATAAAGAATTGTGTTCATGTTGAAATGTGTTGATGAATGATTACATTGTTATTGATAATAAAGGGCCATAGGTGTGGCACCTGGGAGGGTGGACGATGCAGTCCCACTATGCTTGCACTGGAGGCTTATCTATCCCACAGCTATTACCCATCCCAAAGGTATCCCTGCCCATCCCACAGCTATAACCCATCCCAAAGATATCCCTGCCCATCCCACAGGTATCCCTGCCCATCCAACAGCTATTACCCATCCCAAAGGTATCCCTGCCCATCCCACAGCTATTACCCATCCCAAAGGTATCCCTGCCCATCCCACAGCTATTATCTATCCCAAAGGTATCCCTGCCCATCCCACTGCTATCTTAACCCATCCCACAAGCATGCAAAGGCTTAAACCATTTCTAAAAGTTTCCACCAAGACTTTATTGACTAAAATAAATGAAGCAAGTGTGTGAAGCAATGATAATCTTTATTAATAACAAGATATAAAAGAAAAATGACCCAAGTGTCTTAAGCAAAGATAAAGTCAACAGGTAGCCACCCAGTCTCTGGCACTCTTCTTGGTCACTCTGAGGCGAGCCCAGTCTCTGGGGTGAAGGGTTCAGGTGCTGTGGAGGTGGCTGCTGTCAGAGTGCTCGTCTGAGGCGTCATTGGGGTGGCTGGCCCTTAGAGGACAACAGGGGATGGTGTGTGGAGGAAGCTCTCAGAGAGCTGGCTCAGTCCTGTGATTTTGAGAGCCCCTTCCTCCACGACATGGGGTGTCATCCCCAATACCGATGACAGATGTTCTGAGGCCAGGCTTGGCTGTGGGGTGGAGGAAAGAGCAGTGTAGTGGGGCTGTCTGGTCTACAGCTGAGTGAGGTGAGGCATCGGTGGCATCTGTGGCATGGGTGGCATCGGTGGCATTGGTGGCGTCAGTGGCATCAGTGGCATTGGTGGTACCGGTGGTGTACAATGTACCTGTGCCTGGACTGGGAAGGGCTGCCTGTGCTGCTGGAGCTCCATGTTAGCCATTGCCTTGGTAGGTGAGGGCCTGTGGAAAGCCTTGGAAGGGCAGTGACATCACCTGGGGTGGAGCAGCAGGCCTGGACTGGGTGGGAGCAGGTTCATCTTGGTCTGGAGGCTTGTGAAGAAGATCGGTGATCCGGTCCTTCACCACCTGGTACTGGGGTTCCGCCATGTTCATGAGGGTCTGGTTGACATAAGTGAGGAAGGGCTTTCGGTTGGAGGATGGGGCGTCGATGTGTACCAGCTGAGAGAGGAGATCTACATTGCTCCTGATGGTGTCTCTTATTTCCAGCAAGACAGTGTGGCTCTGTCCCTCCAGTTTGCCTCTCTGCCTTTCTGTGGAGGTGAAATTGGGGGTGGATGCAGGTTGGGCTGTGGTAGAAGTGCCATCTCCTTTCTCCCACTGCATCAGGGGGTCCTCCACGTGCTCTGCCATGGCTAGTACAGTTGTCGGGGGGGGTCTCCATCATGGCACGCTCCACAGATACCTGCCTGGAGACAGGAGCTGTCTCTCTGCCAGAAGAGGACTGGCTCTCAGCAGGCTGCCTGAGAGAGAGGGTTGTGAGAGGGGCTGCTCCTCGGTGGCGGATCTCACCTTCCAGGAAGCTGCACTTGGCCATCACGTAGGTCTCTCTGTCTGTCAGCTTGACCGTGTCTGGCCAGATTTCTTGAGGTGCAGCTTCCCATACCAGGTGTACATGTGCTTCCACCAGACAAGGAGCACTTCCGAAGTGTAGCCCAGGCTCTCCGCCTTCTCTCTCCAAGCAGCCTGCTTCCTTTTGGTGTCTCGATATAGCCTGTGTCCCTTCCGCCAAAGATACTCATTCTCCCTCAGCCATTCCAGCAACTCATCCTCATGTTCCTCTTCAATGGAGTATTGCCTCCTCTCCCGTTCACACGTATGCCTCTTCCTCCCTCTGGCAGGGCCATATGGGCCCTCATCAGAGAGGTTTCGAGGTTGTAGGGGCTGCTCCTCCACACCACCAGCAGCAGCAGCAGCAACAACAACAGTAGCAGCAAAAGCAGGACCAGGAGCAGCAGCAGCACCAGCAGCACCAGCAGCACCAGTAGGACCAGGATCAGCAGCAGCAGAGTAAGCACCAGCAGGACCAGCAGGACCAGGAGCAGTGCCAGCAGAAGCACCAGCACCAGGAGCAGTGCCAGCAGAGTAAGCCCCAGCAGAATCCCCAGCCCCAGGAGCAGCACCAGCAGAAGCTCCAGCACCAGAAGAGTGAGCCCCAGCAGCAGAAGCCCCAGCAGAAGTAGAGTCAGGGCTAGGAGGTGGGATGGTGGCCCTGTCCCTCTTGCCAGGGCTGGCAGCAGATGGCAGAGGCTTTCTCTTCTTCCCCATGGTTGTTGGCTGGCTTGCTGGCTGGCTGGCTGGCTGGAGCTGTTTCTGGCAGCAGGTCTTTCCTCTGAATGGTGACCTGCTTGCGAGCTGCTTCCCTTTATATCCCTGCATGCGCAGTGAACGCAATGCATCTGCTAGGCATCCGCTAGGCATCTGCTAGGCTTCTGCTCTGCATCCACTTCATCTGCTCAGCATCCACTCTGCATCTGCTCTTTCCATTGCGTGTTCGCTTTGTTGTGCTCCCCTGGAAGCCCTGCGGATGTGCCATTCGCTCCCATCCACTTCCATTCGCTAGGCTTCCATGGAGCATCTGCTTTCCATCCTGGCTACATCCTCCCCCGTCCGTTCCTTTCCGTTTTTGTCCGCTCTGGTTATGCAAATTCGGGGCACTTTTGAGAGCGGATAACAACGGATGGAACATTTTCTCATCCGCTGTGTCCTTTTTACAAATGTTTTGCATCCGTCGGCCAATGTGACAGGCCCTTTAACAACAAGTTCTAGCAAATAGGTACAAATTGATAGAATCCCACCCCTGGCCACGCCCTTGCACATGTGCACCAGTAGGGTTGGGATTCAATTTTTTTTAACAACCTGTTCTGTGGACGTGGCTTAGTTAGTGGGTGTGGCTTGGTGGACATGTGATTGGGTGGACATGGATTGATGGTCATGTTATTGTCTGGGTGTGGCCAACTCAATATCACTCACACTGAGGCATGCATCTCCTCGCCTGGCCTCTTGTGACTGTGGGGATGCTGCAAAAGTCATAAGTGTGAAAAATGGTCATAAGTTACTTGTTTCAATGGTCACTTCACACAAGCAAAGTACCAGCAAAGGAGGGGGGAAAAAGTCCTAAGATGTTCCTGAGACAGGAAATCTAGTCCTGCCAAGAATGTTATAAGGGTTAATGGAAAGGCAATTTCTGTAACAACAGCAGAATGTTTCTTTCCTGCCTTCCTTACAGGATTAGGCCAGTAATTTCTTCTAACAACCAGTTCTCCAAGCTTAGAATATTAACAACCAGTTCTAGCAAATAGGTGCGAACTGGTAGAGTACCACCCCTGGCCACACCCTTGGCCAGCAGGGTTGGGATTCAAATTTTTTAACTTTTTTTTTGTGGGGATGCTGCAACAGTTCTAAGTCATAAGTCACTTTTTTCAGTGCCATTGTAACTTTGAATGGTCACTCCACACAAGCAAAGTACCAGCAAAGAAGGGTGTTAGGGATAACATTGTTTACCCTAACTGGTTTAGGTGAAATAATAACTATGAATCATAGTTAGTGTATGCAGCTTTAACTGTGAAATAGCAATTGTGGGAGTGGTTATGAAAACCATTTAAAAGTAGCAAGTCTACAGCTTGCTCTCTCTCTCTCTGGCTTTGATGATCCCTGATTACTGCTTGGAATCAAGACTGCATTGCTCGAACGGGAGAGACAACAAAGGACTGATTTTGTAAGTGAACTGACATAGGATATTCTACATGGACTTTGCTAACTGAATATCCCTGAATGGACTGACTACATGGTAAATGAATATTGGACTGTTATTTGACTATGCCATAAACTTATACTGGAATAAAATATATTCTTGATAGCACAAGCGTATCTATTATTTTTTCTGTATGTTAATAAACATACAAGCTTAGCTCACTCATTTATCTGTGTGCCTATCTGACTAACGCTGCACATTCTGTTTAGCTTGTCTACCTAACCCTGGTTGGGGAACCCAGGCTAAACACTGGGGAAAATAACTCCAGAGATGTTCTTGAGACAGGAAGTCTAGTCCTGCCAAGAATGTAATAAAGGTTAATGGAAAGGCAGTTTCTATGAGCAACACCAGAATGTTTACTTCCTGCCTTCCTTACAGGATTAGGGCAGTAATTTCTTCTAACAATCGGTTCTCCGAACTGCTTAGAATGTTTACAACTGGTTCTAGCAAATAGGTGCAAACTGGTAGAATTCCACCCCTGCGTGCCAGATACCTGACAATCAGCTGGCAGGTGGGTGGTGCGTGCACATGCGCAGTACGCCTTTTCTGGGTGAGTGCTCATGTGCTGTAGGTTCACCACCACAGCTCTATATAGTTTGTTAGTGTTAAATTACATATCCCAAAGGTCTTTCCAAAGCCAACTGGAGTTTCTGTGTTTTGCTTGAAGACATTTCGCTTCATTCAAAAAGCTTCTTCAGTTCTGAGTTACCATGAGCTGTGTAACTTTGTTTTATTTTTTTTAAAATTTATCAACTTTATTGAATACAAAAAATTAAAATATACAAATATACAGGCTCAAAAAACAAAGATTCATTCAGGCAAACGTTATCATAATCTCTGTGGTAAAACTAATTAAACTTTGCTTTAATATATCTGACAGTGAGTTAAATATTTCCTAAATTATATTATGTGGCAGTTATTTCTTACTTCCTATGGGTTCTCTGTTATTTATGTTCTATCAAACATAATATTCTGTTGTTAATATTTGTTGTCAGATTATACTTATTTATTTTTACCAATGAATTTCTTCTATTGATTGTTTAAAGTATGAGAGAGTCTAAGACTGATATTAATGATTCCTGCTTGTTATTGTATCTATCATAATCTGTTTCATAAATTTATTTTCCTGCCTTGATTCCCCTTTTCATTTTTTTTACGTTCTAACCAATCATACCACTTATTCCAAGTTGAGTAAAATTCTGCCTTCTCTTTTCCTTTTAATTTTAGTGTGAATTTTTCCATTTCTGCACATTCACAATTTTTTTGAATAATAAATTGTATTGGTGGTATATTAGGCAATTTCCAAAATTGAGCCAGTGAGATACGTGCTGCTGGTAGGATTTGGATAATCAAATATTTTATTTTCTTAATGATACCCAGAAGATACAATCTAGGTTTCCACTCCAATCCACCCTGGTCAATTTCTTCTAACCAAATTTTGATTCTAATCCCAAATAATTTGACTACTGGGCATGTCCATCAGAGATGGAAGTAGGTACCATGGTTCCTTTTGCATTTCCAACAAATTGGATTGGATGTTGGATATATTTTTGCTAATCTGAAGGGTGCTAGATGCCATCTATATATCATTTTATATAAGTTATCTTTATAAGACACAGATTTAGTTATTATATGATTTTTCTGCCAGATTTCTTCCCAGTCTTCTCAGTCTATATTATGGCCAAAATTTCTTGCCCACCTTATCATTGATCCTTTTACAATTTCCTCTGCTAATTCATATTCCAATAGATAATTATATAATTTAGATATATTTTTGTCTCGGCCCAAAAGTATTTTATCAAATTTAGTACTCTTTGATTCTATTCCAAATTCTTTTAAATCTTTCTCATATCTTATTGCTATTTGGAAATAGGATCAATGATCAATCATTATTTTTTTTGTTTTCCAACTCTTGGGTCAATTTGAGCTTTCCTTCTTTGTCTAAAATTTGGTAATATTTGAGCTTTTTACTGATTGTATTAAGGTGGAACATTGCCTCCATTGTTGACAACCATAATGGAACTTTAATATGACTATTTTTCCTCATATCAGACCTGGTTTTTATCAAAGATTTGTGCAGAATATGTCTCTGGAAATATGAGTGACTTTTACTACTCAGGTTCCACAAAAAGGCATGCCACCCTATTTGTAAGTCATATCCTTCTAATGTTAGAATTCTTTTGTTATCCAATTTAATCCAATCCTTTATCCACATTAACATTGCTGCTTTATAATAGATCTCCCAGGCAGGGAGACCAAAGCCGCCTCTGCTTTTATTATCTTGTAAATAAATTTTCTTAATTCTTGATTTCTTGCTTGCCCATATGAATTTCATAGCAATTTTATCCAATTCTTTGAAAAATGATTTATCCAATAATATAAGAATAATTTGGAATAAATAAAGCAGTTTGGGTAGAACATTCATTTTAATTGTGACAATTCTGCCTAATAAAGAAATCTGCATTTTGCTCCATATCTCCAAATCTCTTCCGATTTGTTGCAGTAGTTTAACATAATTGCCTTCCTTCAAAGTTATTGTTTTGGGTCTCAACCATATACCTAAATATTTAATCTTATTGACAATTTGTAGTCCCATTATTTCTTCTAGTTCTTTTTGTTTATTATTTGTTATATTTTTAACTAACATTTTGGTCTTTTCCTTATTGATTTTCAACACAGCTAGTTGACCAAATTTATCAATTTCTTTTAATAAGGTTGGTCCTCTATAATAATGACCACATCATCAGCAAATGCCTGTAGTTTATATTTTTGTCTTTTAATCTTAGTACCTTTAATTTCCTCATTCATTCTAATTCTGTCCAGTAATGTTTTTAATATTGTAATAAAAAGCAGAGGCGATAATGGGCATCCCTGCCTGACACCCCTTTTTATTTCAAAAGGATTGGTAAATTCTCCATTTATTACCGTGTTGTAATGACGAGGCAGTCGAGTAGTTTGATCATGAACAACTGAATCATGATGATCTTTATTGCAGTATATCTTGCATTTATACACATTTTTAGTTATCCTCCATCATTGGTTAATTTTGGTAACTGCTTAACTTTCGTTACTGTTCAGCACAGTAATCCATACAATTAATTATCTTGAGTTAAAGTCTAAAGCCCGTGTCACACTGCACCAACGGATGCAAAGAGGAAGTAAAACGGACAAAAAAAGCTTGCCATCCGTTCAAAAATGTGATGTACTCACTGCCTCCATTTGGCTTCCTCTCTATCCGTCCAGCATCCATTTATGGACGTTTCATCCACTCCAAAAGTTTTAGGCTGCCTAAAACTTTTGCGTGGAAAATGTATCCAGTTCGTCCGTTCTGCATCCGCTACGCATCTGCTACGCTTCCACTACACATCCACTACGCATCCGCGATATCCGCTAGGCATCCGCTGCGCATCTGCGCAACTCGCATCCACTCGGACGCAGGGAGGAAGCGGAACGGATGTGGAACGGATGCAGAACGGATGCCTAGTGGATGCAGAATGGAAACAAAGCATTTAAAGCAGAAAAAACATTCGCAGAGGGGATCTCTCTCGGATATTAAGGATGTCTAGAGGATGCCTAGAGGATGCCTAGTGGAAAACCTATACTGCCTATAAAAAGGGGGAACAACTCATCTGCTTCACACTTTCAGACCAGCAGACCAGCGGTGCAGACCTCTGCAGCCTTCATCTGCCTCTAGATCTTCCACAGCATCCAGTCATGTCCACCGTGGATTGCGAAAAAATCCTTTCGGCAGCCAACATCCTTCTGCAACACTGCGAAACCATCTACAGTCTCTGTGAACAGTAAGTACTATGGGAAGAAAAGGAGGCACCCAAAAAAAGTCTGGCTCCGAAGATGGTTCTCCAGAAGAGCGCAGTACGTACTTTACAACAAGCTGATGGTGGAGCTCAGGAGCGAAGACCCTCGGGTGTTCCAGAACTTCAAGAGGATGCCTCCAGCCATGTTTGACGAAGTTGTGCAGTGCCTGACACCCAGGTTGACCAAGACAAACACCAACTTCCTGCCCAGCCTGGAACCTGGGCTCAAGGTGGCACTCACTCTGCGCCACCTGGCCTCAGGGACCACCTACAGGAGCATGCAGTACGGCTGGAGGGTGCCACCCAGCACCATCAGCTTTGTGGTCAGAGAAGTGGTGCAGGCCATCATCGAAGAATACAAGGAGGAGCTGCTCCAGTGCCCCTCCACTGAAGAAGGATGGAAGAAAGTTGCAGAGCAGTGATATCAGAAGTGGAACTTCCCCCACACCGTTGGAGCCATCGATGGCAAGCACATGGCCTGCAAAGCTCCAGCCAACTTAGGGTCCACTTATCACAACTACAAGGGCTTCTTCAGCATCATCCTCTTCGCCATGATCGATGCTGACTACAAGTTCATGTACATCGATGTTTCAGGCAACGGCTCATCTTCAGATGCCCAGGTATACAATGACAGTCACCTCAAGGAGGGGCTGGAAAGCAACCTCATGGTGGGCTTCCCAGATCCAGACCCGCTGCCCAACGACATGCAAGATGTGCCCTACTTCATCGTGGGGGATGACGCCTTCCCCCTCACAACCTACCTCATGAAACCCTACACCTCCAGATGCCACACCCGAGAAGAGAGGATCTTCAACTACAGGCTGTCCAGGGCAAGGCGGGTGGTGGAGAATGCCTTTGGCATCCTGGCCAACAGATTCCAGGTACTTCTCACCAACATGCAGCATCGCCCAGAGACCATGAGGAGGATCGTGGAAGCTTGCTACATCCCGCACAATCTCATGCGCACCCGCTACCCAGTGTTGCAGAACAGGCTTGTGGACTGTCAACAAGCCAATGGAGACATGGAGCCTGGGGAATGGAGGCAAGGGCAAAACCTGATTGACACTGAGGATGTGCAAGGCCCCAACAGAGCCTCACGTGAGGCGAAGAAGCAGCGCAACCTCCTTAAACACTGGTGCAACTCCCCAGCTGGAGCGGTGGAGTGGCAAGACAGGATGGTAGATGCTTAATGGATGCTTCCTTCAGCCTGTCTCCTCACACGGATGAGATTGGGCCATGTATGTTTGGTTGGCTACAATGAACAGGGCGTTTAATAAAGAGTTGTGTTTATGTTGACATGTGCGGATAATTATTACATTATTATTGATAATAAAGGGCCATAGGGGTGGCACTTGGGAGGGTGGACCATACAGTCCCACTATGCTTGCACTGGAGGTTTATCTATCCCACAGCTATTACTTATCCCAAAGGTATCCCTGCTCATTCCACAGGTATCCCTTCCCATCCTACAGCTATCTTAACCCATCCCACAGGTATCCCTTCCCATCCCACAGCTATCTTAACCCATCCCACAGGTATCCCTTCCCATCCCATAGCTATCTTAACCCATCCCACAGGTATCACTTCCCATCCCACAGCTATCTTAAACCCATCCCTCAGCTATCTTAAACCCATCCCACAGCTATCTTAACCCATCCCACAGGTATCCCTTCCCATCCCACAGCTATCTTAACCCATCCCACCGGTATCCCTGCCCATCCCACTGCTATCTTAACCCATCCCACAAGCATGCAAAGGCTAAACCATTTCTAAAAGTTTCCACCTAGAATTTTTAGAAAAAAATTAATGAAGCAAGTGTGTGAAACAAAGATAAAATTTATTGAACAACAAGCTGTAAAATAAACATGATCCAAGTCAACTGTCCAAATGAAGTCCACAAATAACCAGGCAGCCAGTCTCTGGCACTCCTCTTGGTCACTCGGAGGTGTGTGCCCAGGCTAAGATGTTAGGGAGAAGGTGCTGTGGAGGTGGGTGCTGCTGCAGTGCTGGTCTGAGGTGTTATTGGAGTGCCTAGCCCTGAGAGGACAACAGGGGACGCTGTGTTGAGGAAGGTGTCGGACAGCTGGCTCAGCCCCGCAATGCTGAGAGGTCCTTCCTCCATGCCATGGGGTGTCAGCCCCAGTACTGAGGACAGATGTACTGAGGCCAGACTTGGCTGTGGGATGGAGGAAGGAGCAGTGTAGTGGGGCTGCCTGCTCTGCAGCGGGGTGAGGACTGTCAAGATTGGCATCGGTGGCATTATTGGAACCGGTGGCAGTGGTGTCGCCCGATGACTCTATGCCTGCATCTGTAAGGGCTGCTGTCTGTGCTGGTGGACCTCGGGGTAGCTGTAGCCCTGTTAGGTGAGGGGGTGTGGGAAGCCTTGGTATGGGAGGGACATCACCTGGGGTTGAGGAGCAGACCTGGAGTGGGTGGGAGCAGGTGCCTCTGGATCTGGAGGGTTGTTAAGCAGCGTAGTGATCCTCTCCTTCACCACCTGGTACTGGGGTTCCGCCATCTCCTTGAGGGTCTGGTTGACATAGGTGAGGAAGGGCATGTGGTTGGAGGAGGAGGATTCGATGGGGACCAGCTGAGAGAGGAGACCTATGCTGGTGCGGATGGTGTCCCTGATCTCCACCAGGACCTTGTGGCTATGTCCCTCCTGCGGTCCGGCTCTCTGCCTTACTGTGGTGGCAGAGGTGTGGGTAGATGCAGCTTCGGCAGCGGTGGACTCGATGTCTCCTTTCTCCCACCGCACCAGGGAGTCCTCCTCGCTCTCCACCATGCTTTCAACACCTGCCCGGAGGTTCTCCGCCGTGGCACGCTCCACAGATACCTGCATGGAGAAAGGGACTAACTCTCAGCTGCCAGAGGACTGGCTCCCAGCAGGCTGCCGGAGAGAGAGGGTAGAGATTTGGGCTCCTGGTGCTCCTCGGTGGCGGACCTCACTCTCCAGGAAGCTCCATTTGGCCATGACGTACTTCTCTCTGTCCATCAGCTTAATCCTTCCCTGGTCAGATTTTTTGCGGTGCAGCTTCCCGTACCAGGTGTGCATGTGCTTCCACCAGCCGAGGAGCACATCCGATGTGTAGCCCAGACTCTCTGCCCTCTCTCTCCAAGCAGCTTGCTTCCGCTTGGTATCCCTGTACAGCCGGTGTCCCTTCCGCCACAGATAGTCGTTCTCTCTCAGCCACTCCAGCACCTCATCCTTGTGTTCCTCCTCAATTAAGTCTTGCGTCCTCTCCCTATCATGCGTCTGCCTCTTCCTCCCTCTGCCAGGGCCATATGGGCCCTCATCAGAGGGACTTTGAGGTTGTATGGGCTGCTCCTCCACACCAACAGCATCATCAGCATCATCAGCATCAGCATCCTCACCAGCAGGATCATAATCATCATCATCATCAGCAGCAGCAGCATAATCACCAGCAGGATCATAAGCAGCAGCAGCAAGACCAGGATGAGCAGCAGCAGAGTAAGCACCAGCAGCAGGGTCAGCAAGACCAGGAGCACAAGCAGAACGAGCAGGACCAGCATGACCAGGAGCAGCTTCAGCAGAGTACGCAGCAGAAGCACCACCACCAGGAGCAGCTACAGCAGAAGCTCCAGCAACAGAAGAGCGAGCCCAAGCAGCAGAAGCCCCAGCAGAAGCAGAGTCAGGGACATGGGGCGGGAGGGTGGCCCTGTCACTCTTGCCAGGGATGGCGGCAAGTTGCTGAGACTTTCACTTCTTCCCCATGGTTTGGGGTTGCTGGCTGGCAGGGAGGCTGGCAGGAAGGCTGGCAGGCACCAAGGCTGGCAGGAAGTCTGGCACCAGGCTGGCAGGAAGCCTGGCAGGAAGGTCGGCACCAAGGCTGGCACCAAGGCTGGCAGACAGTCTGGCTGGCAGGGAGGCTGGAAGGCAGGCTGGCAGCAATGCTGGCAGGGAGGCTGGAAGGCAGGCTGGTAGCAAGGCTGGCAGGGAGGCAGGGAGGCAGGCTGCCAGCAAGGCTGGAAGGGAGCTGGAAGGCAGGCTACCAGCAAGGCTGG
>BLBF01000043.1:13897929-13911060 GCA_015471245.1 Laticauda colubrina
CCCCCCTACCAATCAGAACACAGCCAAACCCCCACCCAATCAAGTCACACCCCCACTAGCAGTTAAAAGGAAGAAGCAGCTGCAAGCTCACATTACTCTGAGAAGCACAGAGCTGAAGAAACAAGCCTGAAGATGATGAATGAGACTTCATCAAAACGTTGCCTAGATACTTCCAATTCTACATGGGAGAAAACCCGAATAACCAAAGATCCATATTTATATATATATATTTGTTTTCTTAGGCTTTCGCGGGTACTTAAATGTGTGCTGTTTAGCTTCCTTCGGGTATTATCCCACGTCATTGTAGTTCTGTTAAAGTTGTAGCAACGTTTCAGCAGAATCTCATCTGCCATCATCAGGCTTCTGTATGGATATGGGTCTTATAGATCCTGGTTTTAAATTTGAGGCTGGTTCATTCTGATTGGTTGGGAGCCTGGACCTGTGTTCATTGGACTTGGAGTTTGATTGATTGGCGTTTCTGGTTTCTTCTGTCATATATATATGTTTTTTTTTAAGTTTGATCACATTTGTAATCCTGTTTATTGTTAGAAATTGCATTTATGTCACCAATTATGCAAATCATAGTATTGCCTAATTCTATTAATTTTGCATATAGAGATTTATAGAACTCATTGTGGTTTGTACATATATCCCTACTAGTAAAATCTTTGTGTTTCGTATAAATACCTCTACAATCAATATTCTTCCAATCTTCTCATTATAAATCAGTTTCAATTCTAATTCTTCTTTGATATATAATGCTACTCCTCTCTTTTTTTCCTCTGCTTGCGATGTGTATAGTTTCCCTAACTTTTTGTTTTGTAAATATTTCTGTTTTTGTGGTTTAATATGAATCTCTTGAAGACATGTCCAATTTCAGCTTTTCAAGTTTCAAAAGTATTTTTTTCCATTTTTAAGGATTTTTTAAGCCATTAATATTTATAGGAGTCAGTGTTTGTGCTTTCCCCATTCTTTCTTATTTTAGGTGTTACCTCTCATTGGGTTTGGCTATTGTTTGTCTTCTGGTTTTGACTTCTGTTTCTCTTGGGTGGATCTTTCCCTCTATCTTATTTGTTTTGGTTTTCCTCTCATTCTTTAGTTCTTTGTTATATTTCTTTTTGACTTGGTGTTTCCAATTCATTTCTGCTATTTGTTTCCTCCTCTGATCTGCCCTGCTGTTCAAATAATTCTTGTGCTTTATTTAGGTTATCAATTTTCACTCTTTTTTCATTCCAGGATATCAGAATACCTTCCAGGGTAATCCATCTAAAAGAAATATTTTTTTATTTAAATAATTAGTTAGGAATCTATGATTCTTCCTCTGTTCCTGGACTCTTCTTGGTATTTGTTTCACTACTATTATTTCTTTATCTTTGCATTTTATTGTCTCTTCTCTAGAAATCTTGTAAATAATATCTCTGACTTTCCTTCTAGCAAATCTAATATGGACCTCTCGAGGGAGTCTGTGTTGTCTTGCATAACTAGTATAGACTCTGTAGATATCATCAAATTCATTTATCATCTCATCTTTGTCTCTTTGAAGAAAATCTGCCAGAAGTTAACATCATTGATGTTAAGTCCTCCTCTCTAGTTTCCTCTACATTCTGAAATCTCAAATAATAAGAGACTCTATCCATCTCAAGGTGGATTAAGGCCTCTAGAGTTTCCTTGTTGTGAGTCATAATTTTATGGTTCACAAGTTCTAACTTTTTCTCATTTTGTTTGAATTGTTGTTCGATTAATTGATTCCTGGTTCAAGAGTATTTTTTCATCCATGTTTCTGATTTCAGTTTTCATTTCCCCTATTTCTGATTTCAGCTCAGTTTTCAGTGCTTCCCGGTCTGCTTTACTTTCAGTGTGATTTTTGGCCATAGATTCTTGTAACATTACCATCATATCCTGGATTCCTAATAGGGAGGTTTGCACTGATTGGGTGCAGGTTGTGGTAGTCGATTTCTCAGGGGCCAACATTCCTTCAATTGTTCTTTGGGTTGAAACTGCCAGGCTGGATGGTGCCACTGGTGGCACAGGTTTTTTCCCTGTCTTAGTAGTGGTGATAGTCATCACATCTTTTATAATTTTGGCCTGTTCATCTATTATCCTATATATACTATCCCAAATTACCATCAATTCTATGATTTTCTAAAAACAGTGTCTCTTAATTATTAATGCTGAAGTTTTCCTAATCAGTATCAATCACTATTTTTCAATACAAATATGTATCAGACAATATCACCTTTGATTAATTACTCACCAACTTCCATCACAGTCAGTATACACTTAATCAATTTTTAACTCTTAGTAATCTATATTAGAGAAAAAATACCTATGGTGTTGTTGTAATAAATATTATAATAATCATTCCATCCATTCATTCCATCACAATAAATCATTGGGAAAAGGGTTAAGTAGGACAATTAATTACCACCTTCCTTTTATCAAAATCAATTAAGGTTATCTTATGATATCTTCAATATTTAATTCTTAATTATACCAACAGTATACGTAAAATAAGAATTGTGAATTATGAGGGAACCAAAGAAAAAAATCTATATAAAAAACAAATAGGAAATCTAAAGTAATCAGCTACTAAGTAAATCAAAAAATAGAATTATATAAGTTATCTAATACAATATTCCTCCTATCTATAATATGACAATAAACTAATTAAATATATACCAGCTTCTTGTAGTTCAAAACAATATTTTTCCAGTTACAAGTTTATAAGTCTCTTCATTCACAATGAAACAGTTTACCAGAGTTTAGATTTCTCAATGGCCATCTTAAGAATTGCACAGTCTTTCCATTTAGGTTCTTACCTGATCAGTTTTTTTTCTCCAGTTCACTTGATTTTAACACATTTGTTTCAAGCTGTCTAAGGAAATGGAACCTTCCAAAAATAACTTCTCAGCTCTGACACCACACTCCAATTTTCCATCAAGATTCCTCTTGTTTTCTTATTTTCACTATTACATTCACTATTGTCCCAGCATTAGGAGTGGTAGGTTAAAACACTGCTGCCGATTTCCACTTTCCCCCCTTTCACCCTGGGTTTCCTTAGTCCGCTTGATTGTTCTTTCAAGCGATCATCTATCTCAATTGTTATCCAAATGAATTGTAATCAAAATAAAGTTTCCAACCTCATGCAATTGCCACCCCTTCATCCATTGCCATCTCACTGCTTCCTGCTAACTAGTTTGTCGCGTTTCCGGGTCTGGCCACACAGGCTGACTTCTTTCACTTCAGATTTTGGGCTCTCTTCTTCAACGTTTTAGGATCGCAACCTCCCAAACTGTCTCCAAGAGTCTCTCCTTGCCTTGTCAATCCCTCCAGGACCTGACACCACCACATCATGCCTTTCAGTACATCCATCCATAGCTTAGAACACAGAACATCAGAGTTGGAAGTGACCTTGGAGGTCTTCTACTCCAATCCCCTGCTCAATCAGAGAGCTATATCATTTGTACAAATTGCTTTCTAGTCTCTTCTGAAAAGCATCCAGTGATAGAGCTTCATATTTATCCAAAAGGTTTGATTTAATCTCACATTTTCCTAGTATCAATGACAATGTAGTTGACTAAGTATTGCAATATCTGGATTGTGGACCAGCTGAATTATCTTGTAATCAATATTTATGACTATTTTCAAGGCCTAGTGATAGGCAGAAGATTCTCATTCCATCTGAAGATATGAAACTCTCTCTCTCTCATTAAAAGATTTTACTCTAAAGGAGAATGTTTGTAGCTCATGGTTGAAATGAGGGGTCCTTGGTGGTCTCTGATCTTGCTTGTTGCTAGCACTGTTGATGTTACTTAGTTAAGGTAATGAAACTTCTTCAAGAAAATTAGCAAGCAAATTAGCAAACTCAGAGTCCATCAAGGACCCCTCAGATCTTACTCTATTCTTTTGACTAAAACTTCTGAAAGGTTTCTTGGGAAATAGTTAAAACTACTTGTTGAGATTTTTCCAGATAGTCCTACTTATAAACTGAATTGTGGACCATGTTCAGAGGGCAATTATATAAATAGTTTTCTTGGTTTTGGCATCTCAGTTATGTAATATCTGGAAAGACATCAAGTAGCTTCACTAGTTCAGTTCCTTACATATACTTATATAGGAATAAAATGAAAAGAACCTGAACTCTTTAGTCCTGCTAAATAGTCATGTGTGGTGTGGTGTGTGTGTGTGTGTGTGTGCGTGTGTGTCTGTGTAAAATTGGGATTGGAAATCTTCATTGCAATGTTTTATTAGCATTTGTGGGCTTAATTTTTTGTTCTTATCAGGCAACACTCTATGACTGATGGACATCTCAATGTAATCACCACAGTAACTATTGTGCAAGATATTTGATGACAGTTCTTTTAATATCCTCCACAAATACACAGACAGTGCTTCCCGTTTGTGGGGGTAGGAATCTGCTATTCTTTGATCTGGACAGGTATGACACTTGTAAATCAGGCAAACTTAATAATTTTGAGAAGACACATAAAGAATCAGCCAAATACAAAATGAAGAATACAAAGACACTGGCAAGAAACAATGAAGAGATCAGACTCAATGTCTCTGCAGCCAGGCTTTGCAAAGTACTGCTAATAACACTATATCATGTTAGAGCATGTTGTTGATTGACAAGCTCCCTGGGTCTGAAAAAAATGTTCTGTTTATATCAGACTAAAGGGATCTTTCCCCCTCACAGAATGGAAGGGTGATGGTGAGTGGGAGAGGGGGAGGGAGTGGGTTAAAGGAACGAAAGGGAGACATTCTAGTCAGTGTGAAAAACCTCAGTCTGTCAAGTAATTACTATAATGATGGAAATAGCTGGGTTGTAATAAAAAAAATCATATTGAATTGGAACTGAAATGCCTGCTGGCCTGCTTGCTAATGCTTTCTGCAACTGTAAAATTTGGCTGCAACCATGCAATCTAATACTGGTGAGAAAACAGTGAAATTTTGACCGCTGTTATAAAGTAGAAAATAATGAAGATGAATAAGCAGCCCAAGAAAAAAGAAAATGCACATGTAAAACAGTTAATATTTGCTTTCTGAATAACTGGAGAGATGGATCAAGTATGGATTAAAAATGAATATTAGGAATTTAAACCCTAGAAAAACCACACTGCCTATTGGGTAAAAGAAATATTTTAACCTACTGAATCTTTTACAAAATCCAAAAATGACTTGCTATGTCTTCACCAAGATTTCCTGTTTTTTTTTTAAATATGCCCCCAAATTATTATATAACTATATTTATCCTTGTTATTCTTATTACCTATATTTATATATCACTTCTCTGCCAAACCACACAAAAGCATAATTTAGATGTTATATTTATGGTTTTCAATTGAAGCAATATGATACAAAGAGATGTGGAAGTAAAAGAAAACCAGCACATTCTGGGACTAATTCGTTCATTTTGCACAATGAGCAATGAAAAGCTGCATTGGATACAGCCCATTAGAAATTCAGTTGATGGGAAATATTTGGAAGAAGAAGAAGCATGGAGTTCTTGGAGTTCTCAAAACTTCATTGTTTAACAAAATAACAGAGTTGGAATGAACCTTGGAGGTCTTCTAATCCAACTCCCACTGCTCAAGCAAGATTTTCTATACCATTTCATACAAATCGTTGTCCAATCTCTTCTTAAAAACCTCCAATGTTGGAGCATCCACAGCTTCTGGAAGCCAATCATTCCACTGTTCTAACTGTCAGGAAATTTCTCCTTAATTCTAGGTTGCTTCATTCTTTGATTAGTTTCCACCCATTGCTTCTTGTCCTGCCTTCTGGTGCTTTGGAGAAGAGGTTGACACTTCCCCTTCTCAGGACAGCCCCTTCAATATTGGAACACTGCTATCATATTGCCCATTTCCCCGCTTTTCCTAAAACTTGACATACATAATTCTTGCAACCATTCTTCATATTATATGTTTGCTTGTTTTCTTGCAGACATTTCATTACCCAATTAGATATTATCATCAGTGCTAGATATATGTGTTTTTTTCCCCTATTTATGTGTAGTAGTTAGAGAGGAAATCAAAGGACAACTGACTCAAAAGAAGCCAGTGGATGAAAAACCTGCTTAGAGAAACATGAAATCATTTGAATTTGAAGAATAGAGTACCTAAAAGGAAATCACTCTGAAGAATGATCTAATCTGCTCTTTGATACTTCAATAAACTGGACATGGAAGAACAGAATGTGATTACATACAAGAAGAATGTTAAAAACTATCCTAACAGTAGAATGTCATGAGATAAATGTCATGAGATAATTGACAGTAGAGTCAATTATTAAGAGATACAGAAGTGGAATTTAAGAAATTTGGAGAGATTTTCAAGATTGATGTCAGCCCTTCTAGTTGGCCAAATCAATAGACACCATGGAAACTTCAGAATGCGACTTTATTGTTGTCAAGTATAATATCAGAATCTTGAAAACCTCTCCAAATTTCTCTCTCACACATATAATATTGAAGAAAATCAAGGTGAGGTTTTTAAAAGTTTTTTCCTGTGATTGTTTCAATCTTTGGAGTGTTCTTTTGTCCAAGTCCCTCTTCAGTGGCTCTCATATTCAGATCTAAACGGCTTCATATCTTTAATGGATGTTTTAATTTGACAAGTTATCATTGAGGTTTCTGGACTGAGGACCTATGGAGATCAGTTCAATGGTTAGGGTTGGAACACACCTCCTCACTAGTCCAACACATGAAAGCCACAGGTCATAGCATCAACTTCAATGCACCAAAACCCTAGCCACTATAGAAAACCCCAGCCACAGAATTATCAGAGAAGCCAAAGAGATTGAAAAAAGACCTGACAGCATGAATAGAAGAGATGATTCCAGCAGACTGTCAATCATTTGGAAGCCTGCACCCACAAACAAAAACATCTCCACACTACAAGCCAGGCAAACACCTGGGCAAAAACAGACTCCCCCTGATACCTCCAGCTCAAACACAGCCCAACCAGGCACCCAGATGAATCCTAGCTTCCTAACAAATGATAGCTGTCCTTTTACTCAGAGCCAAGCTGCACTAAAAGCCTCCAATACAGGAACACAATATTGCCAGCCAATCAAGACACAAAAAAAGTCACAAAACAGACAGAAGATATTAGAAACACCAACCAAGCAGAACACAGCAAACTCCAAGACCAATAAACACAGACCAAGACTCCCAACCAATCAAGATGAAGAAAAAAACCATTCTGACACAGCGTAGGCTATCCTCAAATTTAAAACTGAAACGGCTATTATAGCCAGACTCACAGACGAACTCAATTCAGAAGCCTGATGATGGCAGATGAGATTCTGCTGAAACGTTGCTACAACTTTAAAAGCACAACTACAGTGATGTGGGATAATACCCAAACGAAGCTGAACAGCATGAATATATTTCGCGGGTACTTGCATGTGGATCTTTGGTTATTTTGGGTTTTCTCACATAAAATTGGAAGTACCTTAGCAACATTTCGACAAAATCTCATTCGTCATCTTCAGGCTTGTGTCTTCAGCTTTCTGCTTCTCTGAGTAATGTGAGCTTGCAGCTGCTTCTTCCTTTTAACTGCTAGTGGGGGTGTGACTTGATTGGTTGGGGGCTTGGCTCTGTTCTGATTGGGTAGGAGTGTGTTCTCATTGGTTGGGGGTTTGGCTGTGTTCTGAATGGTCGGGGGGTTGGCTTTGTTCTGATTGGCAGGGGGTGTGTTCTGTTCAGGTGGGGGCTTGGCTGTGGTGGTAGCATCTTGTGTGGCCCTCGTGGGTGTGGATCTGGTGTCATTCTTCATGTAAGGTGTGGGCATTTTTCTATCTCTGTAGCTTCTCTGATTATTCTGTTGCTGAAGTGTTCGGTTGTGGCAATAATTCTAGTATTTTTAAAGCCAATCTCATGTCCTGTGGCTTTGAGGTGTTGGACCAGGGAAGTGGTTGGTTCTTCTTTTTTGATTGAGTTCTTGTGTTCTTCAATGCGTGGATTAATTCTTCTGTTGGTTTGCCGATGTATGTGGCGGTGCAGGTGGTGCAAGGGATCTCATATACTCCTTGGTTTTCTAGCTCAATTTTGTCTTTAGGGTTTCTTAGGATGGTGGATATTTTTCTGCTTGTGCAGAATGCTGTTTCAATGTGTTTTTGGAAGATCTTGCTGATTTTGTCTGTAGTGCCTTTTATATATGGGGAAAGGGCTTTGCCGTTCTCTTGTTCTCTATCTTGGATTTTGGTTAGGGTTTGTTTTTGGGTTAGGTGGGTAATCTTTCTTTGGAATCCATTGGCTGTTAGTACATTAGTGAGAGTATGCAGTTTGGTTTTTAGGTGTTGTTCGTCAGCTTAGCATTTTGTTTAGGAGATGAGTGTCTTGGCTACGGAATTGATCTGTGCTGGGTGGTGGTGTGAGAGTGTGTGTAGATAGTGGTTTGTATTAATTTTCTTCTGATAGATGGTGTGTCCTAGGGAACCATTGGATTTTTTGTATACTAAGACATCTAGGAAGGTAAGTTGATTGTTAGCTTCTGTTTCCATGGTGAATTATATTTTGGGGTGTAAGCTGTTGAGGTATGTGAGGAAGTTGTTCAGTTTTTCTTTCCTGTGTGGCTAGATTATGGTGTCATCTACGTATCTAAGCCAGAGTTTGGATTTGTGATCATATTTTTTCTAGAGCTTGTGTTTCAAAGTGTTCCATGTAGAGGTTTGCGATGACAGGTGAGAGGGGTGATCCCATGGGTGCTCCTTCTATTTGTTTGTATTTTGTCCATTGTAGGTGAAGTATGTATTGGATAGGCAGTGGTTGGTCAGATCTAGTATGTGCTTGGTGGGGGGGGGGAGGTTGTATTTGTTTTGGATGGCTGTCAAGGCTTCTTTTATAGATACTTGGGTGAAGAGGGATATAACATCGAAGCTCACTAGTAGGTCACCGGGCTGTAAATTCTGTTTCTTTATGATCTCAATGGACTGGAATGAGTTTCTTATGTGTGAGTTGATGGATTCTGCATAGGGCTGTAGTTGTTTGACCAAAATTTCGCTAGGTTTTGTAGAAGTGTGCCTATGAAGCTGACTATTGGTCTAAGTGGAGTTCCTTCTTTGTGTATCTTGGGGAGACCATAAAGCTTAGGGCATCTGAATGAGTTCTCTCTGGGTATGATTCTTTACTGGATTTCATCGCTGATGGGGAGGGCTTTTATTTTGGATTTGGCAGTTTTTTCTAGGTAGGTGGTGGGGTCTGTGTTTAGAGGTTGGTATGTTTGAAGAATTAGTGCACGCATTGAAGAACACAAGAACTCAATCAAAAAAGAAGAACCAACCTCTTCCCTGGTCCAACACCTCAAAGCCACAGGACATGAGATTGACTTTAAAAATACCAGAACTATCGCCAAAACTGAACACTTCAACAACAGAATAATCAGAGAAGCTACAGAGATAGAAATATGCCCACACAGCATGAATAAAAGAGATGATACCTCCCACCTACCAGCCATTTGGAAACCCGCCCTCATTAACAAACGAATACCTAACATGAAGAATGACACCAGATTCATACCCATGTGAGCCACACAAGATGCTACCACTACAGCCAAGCCCCCACCTGAACAGAACATACCCCCAGCCAATTGGAACACAGCCAACCCCCCAACAAATCAGATCACAGCCAGGGCCCCAACCAATGTGAACACACCCCCAGCCAATCAGAACACAGCCAAGTCCCCACCCAGTCAAGTCGCACCCCCACTGGCAGTTAAAAAGAAAAAACAGCTGCAAGCTCACATTACTCTGAGAAGCACAAAACCAAAGACACAAGACACACGAATTAGATTTCATTGGAATGCCGCCAAAATACTTCCAATTTTATGTGGGAGAAAACCCGAATAACCAAAGATCCACATACTAATACCCGCGAAAACCTCAGAAAACAAATATTACACCTCTACAGGGAGGAAATCCACCATCTTACCAGGATTTATCAAAAACCTGAAGTCCAAAGAGCTTCCATTTTATGTAACCTCGCATTCCTATGCAACTGCCAAGATCAAAATTTAATCCCCATAGGCTTCCAACTGAAAGTCCACGCCAACACAGCAACCACCAAATGCATCCTAAAAAGAACAGAATTGGCCCTTATCAGAAATGAACTTCACGCAAAAAGATTCCTCCTAGACCAAATCAACAAAGATCTCCTCACACTTCACCTCAGACTCAGCAACAAGATTCACCCCACACTTTGGGACAAATCCAAACAACTCGCTGTCTGGAGAGCCAAAACACAGGCCATCCTCAAGACAGACACACACACCAACAAAATCAGAAAACTACAAAAACACCAGAAACAAACTCCTCCCCCCTCACAGCCACACATGAAACAAACAGTGCACAACATCTCAGACAAGATTCTCACCGAAGCTGAAACCAATGTCCTTTCAAAAGGATTCAACTTTCCTCTCACTCCCAAACACATCCCTACTGAAACCATTATATGTGGAGTTGAAACTATCCTGACCAAAACCAACCCTGATGATGCTAACAGAATCAGACTCAAAATCACCAACATCCTCTGCACCAACAACCCACCCAAAAGCAACTTATCCAAAGAAGAACAAACTACACTACTTAACCTGAAAGAAGACACCAGCATAATAATCCTACCAGCAGACAAGGGCAACGCAACAGTGGTTATGAACTCATCTGACTATCAAACCAAGTTAACCAACCTACTCCAAGACCCCACATACAAACCCCTAAACACAGACCCCACCACCTACCTAGAAAAAACCACCAGATCCAAAATAAAAGGCTCCCCCTTCAGCGAAGAAATCCAGCAAAGAATCATACCCAGAGAGAAATCATCCAGATGCCCTAAGCTTCATTGTCTCCCCAAGATACACAAAGATGGAACCTGACTTAGACCAATAGTTAGCTCCATAGGCTCACCAACCAAAACCTAGCCAAATTTCTCACCAAACAACTACAGCCCTATGCAGAATCCATCAACTCCCACGTAAGAAACTCATTCCAGTTCATTGAGATCATAAAGAAACAAAACTTACAGCCCAGCAACCTACTAGTGAGTTTCGATATCATGTCTCTCTTCACCCAAGTATCTATAAAAGAAGCCTTGACAGCCATCCAAAACAAATACAACCCCCCCACCAAGCACATCTGAGATCTGACCAACCACTGCCTATCCAATACATTCTTCACCTACAATGGACAAAAATAGAAACAAATAGAAGGAGCACCCATGGGATCACCCCCTCACCTGTCATTGCAAACCTCTACATGGAATACTTTAAAACAAAAGTTTTTGAAAAATTTGACCACAAACCCAAACTCTGGCTCAGATACGATGATGATACCTTCACAATCTGGCCATGCGGGAAAGAAAAACTGAACAACTTCCTCACACACCTCAACAACCTATACCCCAAAATACAATTCACCATGGAAACAGAAGCTAACAATCAACTTACCTTCCTAGATGTCTTAGTATACAAAAAAAAAATCCAATGGTTCCCTAGGACACACCATCTACCAGAAAAAAACACATACAAACCCTATCTACGTGCACTCTCACACCACCACCCAGCACAAATCAATTCCGTAGCCGAGACACTCATCTCCAGAACAAAATGCTTAGCTGACAAACAACACCTAAAAACCGAACTGCACACTCTCACAAACTTACTAAAAGCCAATGGATTCCAAAGAAAGAAGATTACCCATCTTATCCCAAAAGAAACCCCAAACAAAATCCAAGACAGAGAACAAGAGAACAGCAAAGCCTTCCTCCCATATATAAAAGGCACTATAGACAAAATCAGCAAGATCCTTGAAAAACACAACATTAAAACAGCATTCTGCACAAACAGAAAAATATCCACAATCCTAAGACAAAATTGAGCTAGAAAACCAAGGAGTATATGAAATCCCTTGCACTGCTTGCCCGACCACATACATTGGACAAACTAAGAGAATAATAAGTATACTCATTGAAGAACACAAGAACTCAATCAAAAAGGAAGAACCGACCTCTTCCCTGGTCCAACACTCAAAGCCACAGGACATGAGATTGACTTTAAAAATTCTAGAACTATCGCCAAAACTGAACACTTCAACAACAGAATAATCAGAGAAGCCATAAAAATAGAAAAACACTCACACAGCATGAATAAAAGAGATGATACCTCCCGCCTACCAGCCATTTGGAAACCCACCCTCATTAACAAGTGAGTACCTAACATGAAGAATGACACCAGACCCACACCCATGAGGGCCACACAAGATGCTACCACCACACTTTCATGTAGAAAGCAGACTCACACCCACACATATGATACATGACCACAGATCAGAAGCCGTGCATCACTATCCACTTCAAACCCCTCTGACCCATAGATGAAGCAAACTGATGCCCACTAGGAAGATGTGACATGACCACGAACATGAAGCCAAACAACAGGATCACAGCTCACCAACTCAAATCCCCCTGACAACTAAGACTAACCTCAGCCCCCATCTGAACAGACCACACCCTCTGCCAATCAGAACAAAGCCAGCCCCCCAACCTGAGGATGGCAGATGAGATTCTGCTGAAACGTTGCTACAACTTTAACAGAATTACAATGACGTGGGATAATACCCAAAGGAAGCTAAACAGCACACACACATATATATATATATATTGCTTGGTTCACCCAACCAGGCACCCAAATGAAACCTAGATTCCTAATAAATAACAGCCGTCCTTTTACACGAAGCCAAGCTGCATTGAAAGCCTCCAATACAGTAACACAATGTTGCCAGCCAATCAAAGCCACAAAACAGACAGAAGAAACCAGAAACACCAGTCAAACAAACTCCAAGATCAATAAACACAGACCAAGACTCCCAACCAATCAGGATGTAAAAAAAACCATCCTAGGACAGCGGTAGGCTATCCTCAAATTTAAAACTAATGGCTGTGATAGCCTGACCCACATACGAACTCAATACAGAAGCCTGATGATGGCAGATGGGATTCTGCTGAAACGTTGCTACAACTTTAAAAGCACTACAATGACTTGGGATAATACCCGAAGGAAGCTGAACAGCATGCATGTAAGTACCCACGAAAACTTAAACACACACACACACACACACACAAACACACACACACAC
>BLBF01000043.1:13911460-13925209 GCA_015471245.1 Laticauda colubrina
TTTTTTAAAAAAATCTGTAAATTCTTACATATAACTTGAGAGTCCTATAGTGGGGATATTTGAAGATATTTGCTTTTAACTTCTGGGTGGTGATGTTTTGCTTTCTGACCAACTGGTATGCTTTTCCCTGAGTTTGCAGAATGCTAGAAGGTCTCTTTATGACTTGAGGCAATAAAGATATTCTAAGCACTACTGACCTTATAAGTACTGGTGAATAAGTTGTTTCCTTCACTAATCCCTTTATCATTCTGCTTTGTGAAATAGAATACCTTCTGGATTTTTGTTTCTTTTTTCTCATTCATAAAGATAAAGGTTCCCCTCACACATATGTGCTAGTTCTTACTGGCTCTAGGGGGCAGTGCTCATCTCCGTTACAAAGCCTAAGAGCCAGTGCTTTCTGAAGATGTCTCCATGGTCATGTGGCCGGCATGAGTAAACACTGAAGGTGCATGGAATGCTGTTACCTTCTCACCAAAGTGGTCCCTGTTATTCTACTTGCATTTATACATGCTTTTGAACTGCTAGGTTGGCAGAAGTTGTGACAAGTAACAGGAGCTCACTCCATTATGCAGCACTAAAGATTTGAACCACCGAACTGCTGAACTTTCTGATCGACAAGTTCAGTGTCTTAGCCACTGAGCCACCATGTCATTTCATATTATGTCTCAAATGCTGCTTTAATATAGAAAGATGGGTCATTGAACAAGTCAACCAAAGTTATCACTAGAGGCACCAGCCTAAAATTATCCTACTTTGAACAAATGATTTGAAGATCCCTGGAAATTCTAGGACAGGTGGAAGCAAAGGATAAACAATGACCAGCACCAAGATGGATAAACTCCATTACAGAGGTGATAAGTGCAATATTGAAAAAGCTGAAACACCAGATTAAGGCCCGGTCCCACTACACTTATGGATGCAAAGAGGATGTAAAACGTTAAAAAAAGCTTGCCATCCGTTGCAAAATGCTATGCATCTTTTCTGTACTCACTGCATACGTGTTTCATACGCTCTATCCATCAAGCATCCGTCCACTGTGATTTCATCCATGCAAGAAGTTTTGAGCTGCACAAAACTTTGTAAATGGGTGAACTTTACGCCACGTACGATGTACATCTGTGACATATAAGGGCAACAAACATTCTATGTCCATTATCATCCGTTAAACATCCGCTGTATCCTCTCTGCATCCTCTGGCCATTCCCTCAACTCACATACGCTGCAGCTGAAAACGGAAAGAGGAAGGAAACAAAAGGTACACGGAATGTCTACACAGCATTAGTAGCATGGAAATAGAATGGATGTAAGCTGCAGCTGAAAACGGAAAGAGGGAGAAAACAAAAGGTACACGGAACATCTACACAGTGCTAGTAGCATGGAAATAGAAAGGATGTAAGCATATGCAACTCGTATATAAAGTATTAAAAATGGACAAAACGTTTTTATGTGGGATGTATCTTGTATATTTAGGATGTCTGCAGTATGTCTAGAGTATGTAGAAGGGCACCTAGCGGACAATCGATATTTTCTATAAAAAGGGGAAGAAAATCATCTGGATCGCTGGGATGGTGGACCACTATGGTTGCACTGGAGGTTTATCTATCCCACAACTATCCTTATCTATCTCACAAGCATGCAAAGGCTTAACTATTTTATCACAGTTTTCACCAACACTTTATTAAGTAAACAGAATGAACCAATTAAAATAAGTGTGTTAAGCAAAGATAACCTTTATTAACTTTCTTAGGTAAACTTTATGACTTTATTAAATAAGCAAAATGAACCAAGTAAACTGTATTAAGTGTCTTAAGCAAAGATAAACTTAACAAGTAAACAACTCAGTCACTCTGAGTCATGTCCATGGTCTCAGCCGTTAAGCAGGCAGGGACTGTGGAGGTGGCTGTGGCTTGAGTGCTGGTTTGAGGCACCATTGGGGTGTTTGGCCCCGAGGGTACAACAGGGATGGTGTGTTCAGGAAGCTCAGTCCCGTGAGGTTGAGAGAGAAGTTGAGAGAGAAGCTGAGAGAGAGGTTCTGTGTTGGTCTTCATTGTGTCCCTGATCTCCAACAGTACACTGTGGTCCTGGCCCTCCAGTCTGCCTCTCTGCCTGCGTCCTCTGGACCTGGGGGTGGGGGTGGAGTTGGGTTGGCCTCTGATAGCTGCTGCTTCTTCTTCCATTTGTGACAGCAGGGCATCATCCTCCACAGGATCCTCCAAGTCTGCTGGCACGGGGAGTGCAGCTGTTGGGGGGGGGTCTCTGCCATGGGGCCCTCTGAAGACACCTGCCTGGACGGGGTAGCTGGCTCCTGGCTGGCAGAGGAATGGCTGTCTGTGGGCTGTCTGAGGGAGAGGGGTCTCAGAGGGGCTGCTTCTCGGTGGCTGATCTCACCCTCCAGAAAACTGCACTTGGTCATGACATACATCTCCCGGTCAGTGAGCTTGACAGCGACCTGCCCGGATTTCTTGAGGTGTAGCTTGCCATATCAGGTGTGCATGTGCTTCCACCATCCAAAGAGTACTTCTGCAGTGTACCCCAGGCTCTCTGCCTTGTCTCTCCAAGCTGCCTGCTTCTTCTTGGTGTCCCGATACAGTCTGTGGCCCTTTCTCCAGAGGTACTCGTTCTCTCTCAGCCATTCCAGCACTTCATCCTCATGCTCCTCGGAAATTGTGTACTGTTTCCTCTCTTCCTTCTGCTTCCCAAGCCTCTTCCTCCCTCTGGCAGGGGCTTCAGCAGGGCCTTCAGGGGCTTCAGCATTATGGCCTTCTGGAGATTGTTCAGGGCCTTCAGAGGCTTGAGAAGCAGGACCTTCAGGGGCTTGAGCAGCAGGGTCTTCAGCAGCAGGGCTTTGAGGGGCTTGAGGGCCTTGGGGCTGGTCCATTACAGCAGCAGCAGCAGGTTCAGAGTCAGTGCCAGGGGGTGGGATGCTGGTTCTGCCCTTCTTCACCTTGCCAGGGCTTGAACGAGTAGGCACAGACTTCTTCTTCTTGCCTGACTGACGAACCATGGAGTTTCTGCAAGATGTATCTGGCAGCATGTCTTTCCCCTGTATGCTGAGTGTGTGCTTGCTGCATCCTTTTATATCCATGGAGCTGATGCAATTCATACCCCCCACATGTGCAGTGAATGCTTTGCATCCGATATACATCTGCGCGGCATCCCCTTTGTTTCCTATAGGCGTCCGTGATGCATCCACTTCATCCGCTATGCATCCATCCCTTCCGCTATGCGTCCGCTTTGAAATTCTCCCCCAGAACCCCTTCGGAGGTGTCATCCACTTCCATCCGTTTTCATCCGCTAGGCTTCCTATGAACATCTGTTTAACAACCCCGCTACCTACTACCCACGTCCGTTCTTTTCATTCTGTTTATGCAAATTTTCACCACTTTTGGGAGCGGATGACAACGGATGGAGCCACCCCTGAAATTTTGCTCATCTGCTGTGTCCTTTATGCATACATTTTGCATCGGTTGGCCAGTGGGACCTAGCCTTTAGGATCAATTTCAAAAAGAAAAAAAATCTATTTATGCGGTAATTAAGAGTTGACACCAATGTGTTGTTACATAATGAATGAATGAATGAATCCATCCATCCATCCCTCAATCAATCACTGAAAAAAGCATTCTTAAAAAGGTTTATGATAATCAAGACTGCATTCACAATTCATTTAAAATGTGAAAATTTTTAAATAACAAATCTGTGTATGGTAACAATCTTAAAATATCCTGCAATCTCTGAGTGAATATATTCTACCATTGGAAGATGTGAGAAAATTCTTATCTAGGCTACAGAAATTTACACTGTCCACTAGATGGCATCCAATATTCCAGTGATTTGTATCTCTTTGCTGCCATCTCTTGACCAGTCTGGGAAGTTCTAATCATTTATCTAAAAAGGTGCTTCTGTGGAAGATTTTATGGCAGCTCTAGAATTAGGGATTAAGAATCCTTAATTAAAGAGTTATAAATCAATGAAGCAAATTTTTAGACCTGTGCCATTTTTATTCATCCAAATATATAGGTCCATAAAGAATGTACATTAGACTACATCTCAGCCTACAAGGAACTTGGATTGAACAGAATAGGAAAGTGGTTTAAACATTTATGACTTTAAGGGCAATAAAATAATGGATAGAATTAATTGAAGATCTGTACATGGACCACAGTCAAAATTTTGTACATCTCTTTGATTATTATTTTTAATATGGAAAAAGCATGGTACACTTAAAACACTGCCAGGATCTTGGAAAGGGTAGAGTTGCTTTTTCAGTGATTTTGGAAAGAACTTATAAGAAGGTCAGTCCATTTCTTTCAAGCCAGTTTGTTCTGGAGACACAGGCTATGACATTAAGCCTGCATATGAGTGCTTGTATTTCAAAGGCTTGATCGAACATCAATCTCTTCTGGCTCAGATGCAGGAGAGGTGAAATCCATGCTGGTGTCTCTTGATTTTCCACCATCTCTTTCCCAGATTCTGTTTTATTTCAGGGGTTGTAAACTCTACTCTCATGGAAAGAGTCATGGGAAAGGAGAGAGCGCAAGTCTACATCAAAAGCAATTTCAATAATGAAACTTATCTTTAAGTCCAGGCGATCAAGTCAAACTGCTGGAACAAAAAAAATCCCCAGAAGGCAATCCAAGGTCAAAGGAGAAAAACTGAAACACTTGAAGAAATGGTTCCAATAGCATTGAGTGACCTGATGATTGCTGAGAAATGGAAAGTCTCAAGGTAATCCTGTACTGGATTGCCTATTGTCTTTCCATACCTGTAACAGAACCTGCATATTATAGTTTGTATGTCATAAAGAGGGTTTTGTTTACCTATGTGACCAACTCAATTTTGTGACCTCATAAAATCTTCCACAGAAGCACCTTTTTAGATAAATGATTACAACTTTCAGTTTTTTCATTCATGCCCTAGGTAATTTTGGGAGACCCAGTTTGGCTTAGTACTTTAGGCACCAGGTTCGAAACCAGGAGACTGTGAGTTCAAGTTCTGTCTTAGCCTTGAAAGCCAGGTGGGTGGCCTTGTATCAGTCACTCTCTCTCTCAGCCCAATCCACCTCACAGGATTGTGGTTGTGGGGAAGATAAGATGAGGAATGTGTGTTGGATTTGTTCACCATCTTGAATTATTTCTAAAAATAATAGAGGCACGAAAAGAAACAAAGGCACAGAAAGAAACAAAGAAACAAATATTTTGGGGGAATCTAATCCAGAATTATGTGCATATGTCAAAAATTATAAGATTTGTAACTCATTTGCCATAGCCTCAGGGATAGGAACAAGAAATGGATGAATGTATTGAGCATCATGTTCAACATATTGTATATAATTTTAGAACTTTACACCAAAATTTTTCATAACTGAATTAATTTAGTGTCCCAGTACTAAAATATAATAATCCCACCTAACAATTACACATGAAAATGAAGACAGAGAAGTTGAATAATTATTGTAAGTTTTCATCATGATTATAATTTTAGCTAGACATTGATGGTCACATCTTGAAATATTATTTTTATTAAAATTACTTTCAATTCTAGCATGCAGATATAATTCATGTGCTCATTGTTTCTTTTTCTCCACCCATAGAAATCATATTTAAGGTTGCTGTAAATTGTACATTATTGAACGTTTAGAGTGCATAATATTTAGGAAAGGAAGGTTTGCCCCCCCCCCCTGCTTTATTTCCTGTAAGCAATAAGTGTCAAAGGAAGAGTAAATCCAATTCCTGACCTTCTGTGATACAATTATATTCCATTGTATGTAAGCTAATCACTGTTCCACCCAGTGATTAACTTTCATAAAACCACTATATATTAGTCTCAAAGAGAGTGTTGGGAATTCTTTTTCTGATTTTCTTTCATCCTAGGGACAAAGGGAGAATCACTAATTGATGGAAATAATGCCAGTACATAAAAGGTTACTGTTTATTTCATATAATGTAATTCTACAAAATATTCCATAGGATGTAATTTTTAAAATTAAATTTAAATTTAAAAAATAAATTAAAAATATGTACTAGATTCTTTAAATGTATCTTCCAGAACTTCTTGAACATCCAAATGATAACAAGGCAACCCAAAATGTATATATTGATACAATTGAATATCTATAGTGGATTCCAGTATAAATTGTATTATAATATTGCCAAGAATTTCTAATAGCTACATATATGCCTACAGAGACACACACACACACACACATACACACCATTGATTTTTACATTTGAGATTCTATTGGCATTAGATGTTAATGTGTGTGTGTGTGTGTGTGTGTGTGTGTGTGTGTGTGTGTAACATATCTGGCACTCTTTTCTCCTCCTATTTCCCTACAATAATAACCATAATAACAACTCAGAAGTAATTCATAGTTTCCTTGTTTCTACCTTTAGCCACTAGACCAAACTGGCTCATTCATATAATATAACAATATCATCATATTATATGATATTGTAACATAACATTTAATATTGTTATGTAATGTCAATAATAGAATAGATAACAAATACAATACAATAAAACCATATTATATGCATATATTATATGTACTTTGTGGATGCCTCCACTGTTCACTTCATTTGAAATAATTGCATGCATTCTAATTAAAAAAGGTTGCCAAATCATTATTATCTTTGCGCATAAATAGCAAAAATTACATATGCAAAATAAGTTACCATTAAGTGCTTCATTTTTTGAGGACAGTTTTTGAGTACAAATGAGACAAATCTAGGCTACAAATCAGACAAACTATAGCTTCTTTATGAAAACTCTGTAAAGTTATGCTGACACTTAAATTTAATGCATAATATTCTTGGGGGAAAAAAAATCCGAAGACATGCCAGAAATCCATCCTTCCCAAATATCTCAATGGGATCATTTCTAGTCTGGAATCAGAACTCCAGCTGCTGTGAGATTTAGTAACACTGGTTATGATATCATCAAATTGCAAAACCTTCTGGACAGCTGAACCTTTTTTACCCCAAAGCTGTAATCTGATATGCGGAATTGTCTGGGTACAGCAAGTATCTTAAGGCCCCATTCAGAAAAAATGTAATGCATTACTTAGGCAAGCCAAAACATGGAGAATGTTTACTTCTAAAATCAGTCATACATTTCTTAAAAATAAATCCGCCATTGGATACATGAGTCTTCCAAAGAGAAACAAAACTGCTTTTATTAAGGTATGGAAGATTTAGAGTAAAATAACAAGTTTGATTCACATGTTTTTTCTTGGTTCTTTGCTCAACCCATCACTGTAGTGAAGAACATGCAAAGTCCTTCAACAAAAAATTGGCTTGCTTGCATGTTTTGTCTCTTACATCATGATACTGCACTTTGTATAATTGTACTATCATATTTTTTTTTGCAACTCTTAAGAGCATGAAAACAAAGGCTTTAGATTATCTGACAGCAAGACCACTAAAGTTTACACAGATTTTAAACTGTAAATGTAGCAATTTTACTTAAGCCTCTCTTGTGTAGTGGTTGAATTAATTGGGATAGGGGAATGTAGAGATTCAGCTCCAGCCCAGTGCCAAGCTTACGATTTGGGAGTCAATCAGGTTTTCTCATCCCAAGTTACTCTGAAAAGTTCTTATTGTGAGATAAAATTAGAGAAGAGAGTACTATATGCTAGATTTCTTTTCTGGAGAAAAATCATGAAGGAAGGAAGGGAGGGAGGAGATTAACATGGATCTGCATATTTTTAAGCTAGAAAAGAAGATGAACATTCTTTGTTAGGTTTCCTGGATGATGGTGAATGAATCCACCCTCATCACTGAACAGATATTTGCAGATGGATCCTATGGATCCTATGAGTCTTTAGATTTACTGGAGCAAATACCAATATCAGCCCAAGTCTAGATTCTTGCTCAGATATTTGTGATATTTGTGATTACTACAAAAAATCTCAAATGATTTAGTAAATGTTTATTATTTTTACATCAAAGATTAAGGATCATTTATTGAACAATTCTAGAAATAGATTTGAGGGTCCATTCTAATTTTGATACAAAGTTCAGCTTGATGTCAGAAGCTGTGTTGGAAAGGTGAAGCAAATGGTTGGGGTTGCGCTATTTTGTGGCTTAGAAAAGGGGCACTTAAGTGTGTCACACTGGATAATTATTTATTTAATTTATATGCCCTCCATCTCACTACCCAAAGCAACTCCAGGTGACTTTTACGTGGCATATTTAAAGTGTCACTTAACTAAGCATATCTTCAGAAGCTGCACAGCCTTATTTGAGTTCAATCTTTTTCTTCTGGAAAACTCAAAATCATCCATGGGATGCTTATTTTCCCTGCACAAAATTTTAATTGATTTCTGTTTGCAGTGAATAATCCTATCTGTGACTCTACATCTAGTTGCATTGAGGAAAGGACTCTTATTTCTAAGAAAGATAATACTTCTGTGAGCTGCTGCAAAGTACATACAATTTCTAAAGCCCATGTCACACTAAACCAATGGATGCAAAGAGGATGTAAAACGGACAAAAAATCTTGACATCCGTTCGAAAACGCGATGTACTCACTGCCTCCGTTTGGCTTCCTCTCTATCCGTCCAGCATCCGTTTATGGACGTTTCATCCGCTCCAAAAGTTTTGGGCTGCCTAAAACTTTTGCGCGGAAAATGTATCCAGTTCGTCCGTTCTGCATCTGCTATGCATCCGCTACGCATCCGTTACACATCCATTATGCATCCACGATATCCGCTTGAGGTCCGCTGAGCATCTGCGCAACTCGCAACTCGCATCCACACGGACGCAGGGAGGAAGCGGAACAGACGTGGAACAGATGCAGAATGGATGCAGAATGGATGCAGCACGGAAACAAAGCGTTTAAAGTGGAAAAAATGTTCGCAGAGGGGATCTATCTCGGATATTAAGGATGTCTAGAGGATGCTTAGAGGATGTCTAGAGGATGCAAGGGGACACCTATATTGCCTATAAAAAGGGAGAGCAACTTGTCTGCATCTCACTTTCAGACCAGCAGCCCACCTGTGCAGACCTCTGCAGCCTTCATCTGACTCTTCCTCTTCCACAGCATCCAGTCATGTCCACCGTGGATCGTACCACAGTGCTCTTAGCAGCCACCATCCTTATGCAACAGTATGAAGCCATCTACAGGCTCTGTGAACTCTACTATGGGAAGAAAAAGAGGTGGCCAAGAAGTGTCTGGGTCCGAAAATGGAGCAGAGTATGGACTGTACAACAAGCTGATGGTGGAGCTCAGTAACGAAGACACTCAGGCGTTCCAGAACTTCATGAGGATGCCTCCAGCCATGTTTGATGAAGTTGTGCAGTGCCTGAAACCCAGGTTGACCAAGGCAAACACCAACTTCCGGCCCAGCCTGGAACCTGGGCTCAAGTTAGCACTCACTCTGCACCACCGGGCCTCAGGGACCACCTACAAAAGCATGCAGTATGGCTGGAGGGTGCCACACAACACCATCAACATTGTGGTCAGAGAAGTAGTGCAGGCCATCATCGAAGAATACAAGGAGGAGCTCCTCCAGTGCCCGTCCACTGAAGAAGGATAGAAGAAAGTTGTAGAGCAGTGGTATCAGAGGTGGAACTTCCCACACACCGTTGGAGCCATCGATGGCAAGCACGAGGCCTGCAAAGCTCCAGACAAGTCGGGGTCCACTTATTTCAACTACAAGGGCTTCTTTAGCATCATCCTCTTCGCCATGGTCGATGCTGACTACAAGTTCATGTACATCAATGCTTCAGGCTACGGCTCATCTTCAGATGCCCAGGTATACTATGCCAGTCACCTCAAGGAGGGGCTGAAAGGCAACCTCATTGTAGGCTTCCCAGATCCAGACCAACGACATGTAAGATGTGCCCTAATTCATTGTGGGGGATGACGCCTTCTCCCTCAGAACCTACCTCATGAATCCATACACTTCCAGACTCCTGACCCGTGAAGAGAGGATCTTCAACTACAGGCTGTCCAGGGCAAGGCGGGTGATGGAGAACGCATTTGGCATCCTGGCCAAAAGGTTCCAGGTACTTCTCACCACCATGCAGCATTGCCCAGAGACTGTGAGGAGGATCATGGAAGCTTGCTACATCCTGCACAATCTCATGCGCACCCGCTACCCAGTCTTGCAGAACAGGCTCATGGACCTCCAGCAAGTCAATGGGGACATGGAGCCTGGGGAATGGAGGCAAGGGCGAAACCTGATCGAAACTCAGGATGTGCAAGAACACAACAGAGCCTCATGGGAAGGCAAGAAGCAGCGCAACTTCCTGAAACACTGGTGCAACTCCCCAGCTGGAGCGGTGGAGTGGCAAGAAAGGATGGTAGATGCTTAATGGATGCTTCCTTCAGCCTGACTCATCACATGGATGAGATTGGGCCATGTATGTTGGGTGGGCCTACAATAAACAGGGCTTTTAATAAAGAGTTGTGTTTATGTTGACATGTGTGGATGATTGATTTCATTATTATTGATAATAAAGGGCCATAGGTGTGGCACCTGGGAGGGTGGACCATAGAGTCCCACTATGCTTGCACTGGAGGTTTATCTATCCCACAGCTATTAGCCATCCCAAAGGTATCCCTGCTCATTACACAGGTATCCCTGCCCACCCCACTGCTATCTTAACCCATCCCACAAGCTTGCAAAGGCTTAAGCCAATTGTAAAAGTTTCCACCAAGACTTTATTAAAAAAAAGAAATGAAGCAAGTGTGTGAATCAAAGATAAACTTTATTGAACAACAAACTAAAAAAAAAATGACCCAAGTCATCTGTCCAAATAAAGTCCACAGGTAGCCATCTAGCCGGTCTCTGGCACTCTTCTTGGTCACTCGGAGGTGTGCCCAGTCTCAGGGGTGAAGGGTCCAGGTGCTGTGGTGGTGGGTGGTGCTGGAGTGCCTGGCCTCGATAGTACAACAGGGGACGGTGTGTTTAGAAAGGTCTCGTACAGCTGGCTCAGCCCCGTGATGCTGAGAGGTCCTTCCTCCATGCCATGGGGTGTCAGCCCCAGTACTGATGACAGATGTACTGAGGCCGGGCTTGGCTGTGGGGTGGAGGAAGGAGTAGTGTAGTGGGGCTGTCTGCTCTGCAGCTGGGTGAGGACTGGCGTGGGTGGCATCGCTATCGTCGGTGGCATCATTGGCGTGGGTGGCATCGCTATCGTCGGTGGCATCATTGGCGTGGGTGGCATTGGTGGCATCAGTGAAACAGGTGGCAACGGTGTCACCTGATGACTCTGTGCCTGGACTGGGAAGGGCTGCTGCCTGTGCTGCTGAACCTCCTGGTAGCCGTAGCCCTGGTAGGTGAGGGCCTGTGGGAAGCCTTGGAATGGGAGGGACATCACCTGGGGTGGAGGAGCAGGCCTGGACTGGGTGGGGGCAGGTTCCTCTGGGTCTGGAGGGTTGTGAAGCAGCTTGGTGATCCGGTCCTTCACCTGCTGGTACTGTGGATCCGCCATTTCCTTGAGGGTCTGGTTGACATAGGTGAGGAAGGACTGCGGTTGGAGGATGAGGAGTTGGTGTGGACCAGCTGAGAGAGGAGATTTATGCTGGTGCGGATGGTGTCCCTGATCTCCAGCAGGACATTGTGGCTCTGTCCCTCCAGCTGTCTGGCTCTCTGCCTTTCTGCGGAAGCGGAGCTGGGAGGGTAGATGCGGCTAGGAGTGTGGTGGACTCTATGTCTCCTTTCTCCCACCACACCAGGGAGTCCTCCACCACACTTACCACACCTGTCCGCGGGTTCTCTGCCGTGGCACGCTCCACAGAAACCTGTCTGGAGACAGGGACTGACTCTTGGCCGGAAGAGGACTGGGTGACAGCAGGCTGCTGGAGAGAGAGGGTCGTGAGAGGGGCTGCTGGTGCTCCTCGGTGGTGGACCTCACCCTCCAGGAAGCTGCACCTGGCCATGATGTAGGTCTCTCTGTCTGTCAGCTTCACAGTGGCCTGGCCAGATTTCTTCAGATGCAGCTTCTCGTACCAGGTGTGCATGTGCTTCCACCAGCCGAGGAGCACCTCTGAAATGTAACCCATACTCTCTGCCCTCTCTCTCTAAGCAGCCTGCTTCCTCTTGGTGTCCCTGTACAGCTGGTGTCTCTTCCGCCACAGATAGTCGTTCTCTCTCAGCCACTCCAGCACCTCATCCTCGTGTGTCTCCTCAGTGGAGTACTGCCTCCTCTCCCGTTGTCGCATATGCCTCTTCCTCCCTTTGACTGGACCAGATGGGCCCTCATCAGAGGGGCTCCCAGGTAATAGGGGCTGTTCCTCCACACCACCACCAGCAGCAGCAGCACCAGCAGAATCATCATCATCATCATCATCATCATCATCATCTTCACCAGCAGGATCATAATCAGAATCATCATCCTCACCAGCAGGATCATAATCATCATCATCATCATCATCATCATTATCATCATCAGCAGCAGCAGGAACAGCAGGACCAGGATCAGCAGCAGGAGAGTAAGCACCAGCAGGGCCAGCAAATCCAGGAGCACGAGCAGGACCAGGAGCACGAGCAGGATGAGCAAGTCCAGGAGCACGAACAGGTCGAGCAGGACTAGGAACAGCTTCAACAGAATAAGCACAAGCAGAAGCCCCAGCACCAGCAGAAGCACCACCGCCAGGAGCAGCTTCAGCAGAAGCCCCAGCAGAAGCAGAGTCAGGGGCAAGGGGCGAGAGGTTGGCCCTGTCCCTCTTGCCAGGGATGGCGGCAGGTTGCTGAGGCTTTCTCTTCCTCCCCATGGTTGTGGGGTTGCTGGCTGGCAGGGAGGCTGGCAGGAAGCCTGGCAGGAATCCTGGCAGGAAGGCTGGCAGAAAGCCTGGCAGGAAGGCTGGCAGGAAGGCAGGCAGGAAGCCTGGCAGGAAGGCTAGCAGAAAGCCTGGCAGGAAGGCAGGCAGTGAGGCAGGCAGGTACCAAGGCTGGCTGGAAAGCAGGCTGGCAGGGCAGGCAAGGAACTCGAACTGTCCAGCAGCAGGTCTTTCCTCGGAATGGTGGCCACATGCGAGCTGCTTCCCTTTATATCCAGGGGGCTTACATAATACTTCCCCCCCGCATGCGCAATTAATGGTCGGCATCCGTTCCGCTTCTGCTGTGCATCCGCTAGGCTTCTGCTGTGCATCCACTTTATCCGCTGTGCATCCGCTGTGCATCCGCTTCATCCGTTCAGCGTCCACTCTGGATCCGCTGTATCTGTTCCGCGTCCGTTTCACTGAGGCCCCCCGGAAGCCCTGCGTTTGTGCCATCTGCTCCCATCCGCTTCCATTCGCTGGGCTTCCGTTCCGCATCCACTTTGCATCCGCCCTGCGTCCTCCCCGCGTCCGTGCTATCCGCTCCGGTTATGCAAATTTTTGCCCCTTTTGAGAGTGGATAACAATGGGTGGAACATTTTGCTCGTCCGTTGTGTCCGTTTTGCATCCGTTGGCCAGTGTGACATGGGCTTAATTTTGATGTTTTTTTATCCTAAGAATTCTGTGTTTTCATGTGATAAAAGTTCTTAGGATAAAAAAGAATCTTATGAGTTCTTATGATAAAAAAAATCAAAATTAGAAATGGCATGTACTTTGCAGTTGTTCCAGGCATTGGAAAAGAAGGTGCATTTCCTAAATCCTCATATATGAAGAAATTTTAATGAAACTGGGTGGATATCACAGGAGTTAGGATGGAACATAAACAAAAACACATTTCTAATTAATATTTCACACTAGGTATCATAATTAGGCTCATTTCCAAATTGCTATAGTCATTCCTAAGTGAATAACATTTTCTGA
>BLBF01000043.1:13925219-13980807 GCA_015471245.1 Laticauda colubrina
TTTCTGAAGTCCATATTTAATGTGTTTGAAATCTACTCAGAAAATGTGTTTTGGAAGCAGGAAGTATATGAACAGCATCTATTGAAGTAGCTGCTTTAATGAGTCCCAGATAGGTGCTGAATCTATGTTCCAGTTGGTTCCCAAGCATCAATGAAACACTGCACAATCCTAACTTTATCATCATGAGGTTTGTTTTGCACTTAATTGTTTTCAGACAATTAATAATATCCATTTGCAAACAATTAAGTTCAAATGAGGATTAAAGGCCCAGTCCCACAGGCCGAAGGACGCAAAACATATGCAAAAAGGACACAGCGGACGAACAAAATATCGGGGGTGGCTCCATCCGTTGTCATCCACTCCAAAAAGTGGCAAAAATTTGCATAAGCAGAACAGAAAAGAACAGACATGGGTAGCATGTAGCAGGGATCTTAAATGGATGTTTATAGGAAGCCTAGTGGATGACAGTGGATGGAAGCAGATGACACATCCAAAGGGGTTCCAGGGGAGAATTCTGGTGACGAATGAGGGCAGCTATCACACAGACTGTGTCATCATCCATGGTGGAGAACAACTGATGATGTTGAAGACCAAGCCCAAGAGTGAAGAGGTCTGTAAACCACGGCTGCTAGACTCATACTGAGATCCAGATGATTTTCTCCCCCTTTTTATAGAAAATATTGGTTGTCTGCTAGGTGTCCTTCTACATACTCTAGACATACTGCAGACATCCTAAAAATACGAGATACATCCCAGATGCAAATGTTTTGTCCATTTTTAATCCTTTATATACGAGATGCATCTGCTTACATCCTTTCTATTTCCATGCTACTAACGCTGTATAGATGTTCCGTGTACCTTTTGTTTCTTCTCTCTTTCCATTTTCAGCTGCAGCAGATGTGAGTTGAGGGGATGGCCAGAGGATGCAGAGAGGATACAGCGGATGTTTAACGGATGATAATGGACATAGAACGTTTGCATTCATTTAAGTACCCGCGAAAACTTAAAAACACATACACAAACACACACACGTGTGTGTGTGTGTGTGTGTGTGTGTGTGTGTGTGTGTGCTGTTCAGCTTCCTTCGGGCATTTTCCCACATCATTGTAGTGCTTTCAAAGTAGTAGCAATGTTTCAGCAGAATCTCATCTGCCATCATCAGGCTTCTGTATGGATGTGGGTCTCACAGCTTTTGGTTTCAAATTCGAGGCTGGCCTACTCTGATTGGCTGGGAGTTTTGGTCTGTGTTCATTGGACTTGGAGTTTGATTGATTGATGTTTCTGGTTTCTTCTGTCTGTTTTGTGGCTTTGATTGACTGGCAACACTCTGTTCTTGTATTGGAGGCTTTCAGTGCAGCTTGGCTTTGTGTGAAAGGACGGCTGCTATCCATTAGGAAGCCAGGTTTCACCTGGATGCCTGGTGGGGGGGTGTTCGAATTGGAGGCATCAGAGGGAGTCTGTTTGTGTTCAGGTGTTTGCCTGGTTTGTGGTTTGGAGATCTTTCTATTTGAGAGTGCAGGCTTCCAAAGCTGAACAGCACACATGTAAGTACCCGCGAAAGCTTAAAAAAACAAATATCTGACCTCTACGGGGAGGAAATAAACAGCCAGATCAAAAGCTATGAGAAGCTGGAAGTTAAAAGAGCAGGAATACTATTTGACCTAAAATTCCCATGCAGCTGCAGAGACAACAATGCAACACCAACCTGCTTCAAATTACCATTTCATAACAACACAGCAGCTACCAAATTTATCCTGAAAAGAACAGAGATGGCTTTACTCAGAAATGAAGTTCACAGTAAAAGATTCCAATTGGATCTGTTAAACAAAGATTTGCTAGCACTACACCTGGAATTGAGCAACAAAATCCACTCTCTACTTTGGGATAAGATAAAACAACTTACAACTTGGAGAGCTGAAACTGAAACCACTTACAAAAATGAAAAACTCTTAAAGAAACTAAAGAAATTAGAACATTACAAGAAAACCCCCAACAACTCGCAACAACACCTGAAACAATTAGTATATAACGTTTCCAACAGAGAACTCAGCAAAACAGAAACAGATGACCTATCCAAAGGATTCAATTATGCCATAGCACCCAAAAAAATCCCAACAGAATCCATCATATGTGCAGTAGAATCCAGCCTAACCAAATTAAATGCAGATGAAACTGACAGAATAAGACACCAGGTTACTCACATCTTATGCACAACGAAATCACCCAAAAATAATTTGCAAAAAGATGAATTCAGAGCACTACAAACCCTGAAAATTGATAAGAGCATAATAATACTCCCAGCAGACAAGGAAATGCCACAGTAGTAATGGACAGAAAAGACTATGAAACAAAATTGACAGACCTACTCCAAGACTCCACATACAAACCTATAAACACAGACCCAACCACATATCTAGAAAAATCAACCAAGAAGAAAATTATAACCAGCCACATAAGCAAAGAAATCCAACAGACGATCATCCCAAGAGAAAAATCTTCTAGATGCCCCAAATTATACAGCCTCCCAAAAATACAAAAAGAAGGCATACCTCTCAGACCCATAGTCAGCTCCATAGGAGCACCATTACAAAACCTAGCTAAATACTTAGCAAAACAGCCCCATGCTGAAACCGCAGCTTCATATGTAAAAAACTCAAACCACTTCTTAGAAATGATCAAAGATCTACACGTGGAACAAGAAGATCTGCTTGTAAGTTTCGACGTGGTTTCACTATTCACTCAAGTCCCAAGAAAAGAAACTCTTGAAATCATCAAAAATAAATACCAACAAACTAAAGACCTCATGGAACTAACAGAACACTGCCTAACCAACACATATTTCATATACAAAGGAAAAAGATACAAGCAAATTGTAGGAGCCCCTATGGGATCACCACTGTCACCTGTCATTGCAAACCTGTTCATAGAAGAATTTGAATCCAGAGCCCTGGCTAATGCCACCCACAAACCCAAACTATGGCTAAGATACACGGATGACACATTTGTGATTTGGCCCCATGGAAAACAAAACCTAAGCAATTTCCTAACACACCTAAAGCCCATGTCACACTGCCCAACGGATGCAAAAAGGACACAATGGACGAGCAAAATGTTCCATCCGTTGTTATCCGCTCTCAAAAGGGGCAAACATTTGCATAACCGGAGTGGATAACACGGACGTGGGGAGGACGCAGGGCGGATGGAAAACGGATGCGGAACGGAAGCCCAGCGGATGGAAGCAGATGAGAGCAGATGGCACATCCGCTAGGCTTCCAGGGGACCTCAGCAAAGCGGAAGCGGAACGGATACAGCGGATGCAGAGCAGAAGCTGAACAGATGAAGCGGATGCACAGCGGAAGCCTAGCGGATGCACAGTGGAAGCCGAATGGATGCCTGGTGTTAATTGCGCATGCGGGGGGGATTCATTGCGTCAGCCCCGTGGATATAACGGAAGCAGCTCAGAAGCAGGTCGCCATTCAGAGGAAAGACCTGCCGGACGAATTGGCTGCCTTGCCTGCCCTGCCTGCATGTCTGTCTGCCAGCCTTGCTGCCAGTCTTGCTACCAGCCTTGCTGCCAGCCTTGCTGCCAGCCTTGCTGCCAGCCTTGCTGTCAGCCTGCCTGCAAGCCTTGCTGCCAGCCGGTCTGCCTGCTAGCCTTGCTGCCTGCCTTCCTGCCAGCCTTGGTGCCTGCCTGCCTGCCAGCCTTCCTGCCAGCCTTGGTGGCTGCCTGCCTGCCAGCCTTGGTGCCTGCCTGCCTGCCTACCAGCCTTCCTGCCAGCCTTGGTACCAGCCTCCCTTCCAGCCTTGCTGCCAGCTTTGGTTCCTGCCAGCCTCCCTGCCAGCCAGCAACCCCACAACCATGCGGAAGAATGGCAAGCCTCAGCCATCTGCTGCCAGTCCTGGCAAGAGGGACAGGGCTACCATCCCACTCCCTGGCCTCACTCTGGTTCTGCTGGGGCTTCTACAGCACGGGCTCGCTCTTCTGGGGCTGGGGTTTCTGTTGCTTCTGCTTCTAGAGGAGCTGATGACAAGCACTCCAGCACCAGCCACCTCCACAGCACCTGCACCCTTCATCCCTGAGACTGAGCGACCAAGAGGAGTGCCAGAGACTCATTTATGTTTTATAGCTTGTTGTTAATAAAGTCTATTTTTGATTCACACACTTACTTCATTTCTTTTTTTTAATAAAGTCTTGCTGGAAACTTTTAGAAATGGTTTAAGCCTTTGCATGCTTGTGGGATGGGTAAGGATAGTTTTGGGATGGGTTAGGATACCTGTGGAATGGGTAATAGCTGTGGGATGGGTTAGGATAGCCGTGGATAGATAAACCTCCAGTGCAAGCATAGTGGGACTGTATGGTCCACCCTCCCAGGTGCCACACCTATGGCCCTTTATTATCAATAATACTCTAATAATTATCCACACATGTCAACATAAACACAACTCTTTATTAAACGCCCTGTTCATAGTAGGCCAACCAAACATACATGGACCAATCTCATCAGTGTGATGAGACAGGCTGAAGGAAGCATCCATTAAGCTTCTACCATCCTGTCTTGCCACTCCACTGCTCCAACTGGGGAGTTGCACCATTGTCTCAGGAGGTTGCACTGCTTCTTCACTTCATGTGAGGCTCTGTTGGGGCCTTGCACATCCTCAGTGTCAATCAGGTTTTGCCCTTGCCTCCATTCACCAGGCTCCATGTCCCCATTGCCTTGTTGGAGGTCTACAACCTGTTCTGCAAGATTGGGTAGCGGGTGCGCATGAGATTGTGCAGGATGCAGCAAGCTTCCATGATCCTCCTCACGGTCTCTGGGCAATGCTGCATGGTGGTGAGAAGTACCTGGAACCTGTTGGCCAGGATGCCCAAGGCGTTCTCCACCACCCGCCTTGACCTGGACAGCCTGTAGTTGAAGATCTTCTTTCATGGGTGAGGTGTCTGGAAGTGTAGGGCTTCATGAGGTAGGTTGTGAGGGAGAAGGCATCATCCCCCACGATAAAGTAGGGCACATCTTGTGCGTCTTAGGGCAGGGGGTCTGGATCTGGGAAGCCCACAATGAGGTTGCCTTCCAGCTCCTCCTTGAGGTGACTGGCGTTGTATACCTGGGCATCTGAAGATGAGCCGTAGCCTGAAGCATCGATGTACATGAACTTGTAGTCAGCATCGACCATGGCCAAGAGGATGATGCTGAAGAAGCCCTTGTAGTTGAAATAAGTGGACCCTGACTTGGCTGGAGCTTTGCAGGCCATGTGCTTGCCATCAATGGCTCCAACGGTGTGGGGGAAGTTCCACCTCTGATACCACTGCTCTGCAACTTTTTTCCATCCTTCTTTAGTGGAGGGGCACTGGAGGAGCTCCTCCTTGTATTCTTCGATGATGGCCTGCACCACTTCTCTGACCACAATGCTGATGGTGTTGTGTGGCACCCTCCACCTGTATTTCATGCACCTGTAGGTGGTCCCTGAGGCCAGGTGGCACAGAGTGAGTGCCACCTTGAGCCCAGGTTCCAGGCTGGGCCGGAAGTTGGTGCTTACTTTGGTCAACCTTGGTGTCAGCCACTGCACAACTTCATCAAACATGGCTGGAGGCATCCTCATGAAGTTCTGGAATGCTTCACCATCAGTTTGTTGTACAGTCCGCCCTCTGCTCTTCTGGCGAACCATCTTCGGACCCAGACTCTTTTTGGCTGCCTCTTTTTCTTCTCGCAGTAGAGTTCACAGAGCCTGCAGATAGCTTCGCACTGTTGCAGAATGATGGTGGCTGCCGAAAGGACTTTGTTACAATCCACGGTGGACATGACTGGATGCTGTGGAAGAGGAAGAGCCAGATGAATGCTGCAGAGGTCTGCACCACTGGGCTGCTGTTCTGAAAGTGAGATGCAGATGAGTTGCTCCCCCTTTTTATAGGAAATATAGGTTTTCTGCTAGGCATCCTCTAGGCATCCTCTACACATCCTTAATATCCGAGATAGGTCCTCTCTGCGAACGTTTTTTCCATTTTAAATGCTTTGTTTCCATGCTGCATCCGCTAGGCATCCGTTCTGCATCTGTTCCGCTTCCTCCCTACGTCCGGGTGGATGCGAGTTGCGCGGATCCATAGCGGATGCCTAGTGGATATAGCGGATGCATAACGGATGTGTAGCGGATGCCTAACGGATGTGTAGCGGACGCAGAATGGACGAACTGGATACATTTTCCATGCAAATGTTTTGGGTAGCCCAAAATTTTCGGAGCAGAAAAAACGTCAATAAACGGATGCTGGGTGGATAGAAAGGAAGCAAAACAGAGGCAGTGAGTACATTGCGTTTTCCAATGGATGGCAAACTTTTTTGTCCGTTTTACATCCTCTTTGCATCCATTGGTTCTGTGTGACATGGGCTTAAACAGCACACACCCCAAAATCAAGTTCACCATGGAAATGGAAATAAAGCAACAACTACCATTCCTAGATGTACTAATCTACAAAAGAACAGATGGCACACTGGGACACACCATATACCAGAAGAAAACACAAACAAACCGCTACCTCAATGCCCAATCCCACCACCACCCAGCACAGATAAATTCCATGGCTAAAACAGCCTCGAATTTGAAACCAGGAACTAACTCTCTCTATATATATATTTGTTTTTTTAAGCTTTTGCGGTACTTACATGTTTGCTGTTCAGCTTCCTTCAGGTGTTAACCCACGTCATTGTAGTGCTGTTAAAGTTGTAGCAACTTTTCAGCAGAATCTCATCTGCCATCATCAGGCTTCAGTATGGATGTGGGTCTCGCAGCTCCTGGTTTTAAATTTGAGGCTGGTCAATTCTGATTGGCTAGGAGCCTGGGTCTGTGTTCATTGGACTTGGAGTTTGAATGATTGGTGTTTCTGGTTTCTTCTGTCTGTTTTGTGGCTTTGATTGGCTGGCAACACTCTGTTCTTGTGTTGGAGGCTTTCAGTGGAGCTTGGCTCCGTGTGAAGGGATGGCTGCTCTTCATTCGGAAGCTGCTATTCATCAGCAAGCTGGGTTTCACCTGGGTGCCTGGTGGGGGGGTGTTTGAGTTGGAGGCATCAGAGGGAGTCTGTCTCTGCTCAGGTATGGGGGTGTTTGAGTTCGAGGCATCAAAGGGAGTCTGTCTGTGCTCTGGTGCCTGGGTGCCTGGTGGGGGGGTGTTTGACTTGGAGGCATCTGAGGGAGTCTGTCTGTGCTCAGGTGTGGGGGTGTTTGAGTTGGAGGCATCAGAGGGAGTCTGTCTGTGCTCAGGTGTGGGGGTGTTTCAGATGGAGGCATCAAAGGGAGTCTGTTTGTGTCCAGGTGTTTGCCTGGCTTGTAGTGTGGAGTTCTTTCTATTTGAGAGTGCAGGCTTCCAAATGATTGACAGTCTGGTGGAATCATCTCTTCTATTCATTGAATAGAATATGAATATTTATATTTTTTTCATACAGAGCCCTAGCTAATGCCACCTACAAACCCAAACTATGGCTAAGATACATCGATGACACATTTTTGATTTGGCCCCATGGAAAAGAAAACCTAAACAATTTCCTAACACACCTAAAGAGCACACACCCCAAAATCAAATTCACCATGGAAATGGAAACAAACAAACAACTACCATTCCTAGATGTACTAATCTACAAAAAAACAGTTGGCACACGAGGACACACCATATACCAGAAAAAAACACACACCAACCACTACCTCAACGCCCAATCCCACCACCACCCAGCACAGATAAATTCCGTGGCCAAAATACTAATCGCCAGAACCAAATGCCTGGAAGACAAGACTCACATAAACACTGAACTATGCACCCTGACTAAAGTACTGACAGCTAATGGCTTCCACAATAGCAAAATCACTGGCTTGACCCACAAAACATGCTGAGACATAATGGAAACCTAGAAGATCAACAGACCTATGGAACAGCTGTCCTGCCCTACATAAGAGGTACTACAGACAAAATTAGTAAGATACTACAGGCATCACATCAAGACCCCTGCCTTCAAAACAGACAGAAAAATAGCAGCCATCCTAAGAAAACCCAAAGATAAAATTGACCTGGAAAACCAAAGCATAATTGAAATCCCCTGTGCATCATGCCTGGCCACATACATTGGACAGACCAATAGAAGAATAAGTGCACATCTGGATGAACACAAAAATACAGTAAAAAATCTGGAACACACCTCCTCTCTAGTCCAACACATGAAAACCACAGGTCACAACATCAATTTCAATGGCACTAAAACCCTGGCCACTATAGAAAACCCCAGCCACAGAATCATCGGAGAAGCCATAGAGATTGAAAAAAGACCTGAAAGCATGAATAGAAGAGATGATTCCAACAGACTGTCAATCATTTGGAAGCCTGCACTCTCAAATAGAAAGATCTCCACACCACAAACCAGGCAAACACCTGAACACAAACAGACTCCCTCTGATGCCTCCAACTCAAACACCTCCCCACCAGGCACCCAGGTGAAACCTGGCTTCCTAATGGATAGCAGCCGTTCTTTCACATGAAGCCAAGCTGCACTGAAAGCCTGCAACACAGGAACAGAGTGTTGCCAGCCAATCAAAGCCACAAAACAGACAGAAGAAACCAGAAAAACCAATCAATCAAACTCCAAGTCCAATGAACACAGACCAAAACTCCCAGCCAATCAGAATAGGCCAGCCTCATATTTGAAACCAAAAGCTGTGAGACCCACATCCATACAGAAGCCTGATGATGGCAGATGAGATTCTGCTGAAACATTGCTACAACTTTGAAAGCACTACAATGACGTGGGATAATACCCGAAGGAAGCCGAACAGCATACATGTAAGTTCCCGTGAAAGCTTAAATATATATATATATATATATATGTGTGTGTGTGTGTGTGTGTGTGTGTGTGTGTGTGTGTGCGCTGTTCAGCTTCCTTCGGGTATTATCCCACGTCATTGTAGTGCTTTTAAAGTTGTAGCAACGATTCAGCAGAATCTCATCTGCCATCATCAGGCTTCTGTATGGAGTTTGTATGTGGGTCAGGCTATCACAGGCGTTGGTTTTAAATTCGAGGCTAGCCTATTGTTGTGCCAGGATGTTTTTTTCTACATGCTGATTGGGTGGAAGTCTTGGTCTGTGTTTATTAGACTTGGAGTTTGTTTGATTGGTGTTTCTGGTTTCTTCTGTCTGTTTTGTGGCTTTGATTGGCTGGCAACACTCTGTTCCTGTATTGGAGGCTTTCAGTTCATCTTGGCTTTCTGTGAAAGGATGGCTGTTATCTATTAGGAAGCCAGGTTTCATCTGGGTGCCTAGTGGGGGTGTGTTTGAGCTGGAGTCATCAGAGGAAGTCTGTTTGTGCCCAGGTGTTTGCCTGGCTTGTGGTGTGGAGATCTTTCTATTTGAGAGTGCAGGCTTCCAAATGATTGACAGTCTGCTGGAATCATCTCTTCTGTTCATTGAATAGAATATGAATATTTATATTCTTTCATACAGAGCCCTAGCTAATGCCACCTACAAACCCACACTATGGTTAAGATACATCGATGACACATTTTTGATTTGAAATCCCCTGTGCATCATGCCTGACCACATACATTGGACAGACCAATAGAAGAATAAGTGCTCATCTGGATGAACACAAAAATGCAGTAAAAAAGCTGGAACACACTTCCTCACTAGTCCAACACATGAAAGCCACACTTCATAGCATCAACTTCAATGGCACCAAAACCCTAGCCACTATAGAAAACCCCAGCCACAGAATTATCAGAGAAGCCATAGAGATTGAAAAAAGACCTGAAAGCATGAATAGAAGAGATGACTCCACCAGACTGTCAATTATCTGGAAGCCTACACTCTCAAACAAATAAATCTCCACACCACAAGCCAGGCAAACAACTGGGCACAAACAGATCCCCCCTGATACCTCCAGCTCAAGCACACAGTACCCAGGCACCCAGATGAAATCTAGCTTCCTAAAAAATAATAGCTATCATTTACTCGAAGCAAAGCAGCACTTAACCCTCCAATACAGGAAACACAATATTGCCAGTCAATCAAGACCAAAAAAGCCACAAAACAGACAGAAGATATTAGAAACAGCAATCAAGCAGAACACAGCAAACTCCAAGACCAATAAACACAGACTAAGACTCCCAACCAATCAGGATGAAGAAAAAAAAACATTCTGGCACAGCGTAGGCTAGCCTCAAATTTAAAACTGAAACTACTGTGATTGCCTGACTCACAGACTAACTCAATTCAGAAGCCTGATGATGGCAGAGATTCTGCCAAAACGTTGCTACAACTTTAAAAGCACAACTATAATGACGTGGGAAAATATCCAAACAAAGCTGAATACCACACACACACACACACACACACACACACACGTGTGTGTGTGTGTGTATGTGTGTGTAACAAACACCTATAAACTCAAGCAGAACAGTACTTTTAAATGCAGGAATTTGGGCTGTAAGTTAAATTAAAGGAAGATTATTGTGCCAAGTTTATTTTATATAGAACATTTATGGTTAAGGGGAATCCATTTGGTGAAATTAATTTGTAAATAATAAAAAAAACTATAAATTTCTTATAGTTATAGTTAATTATATTTCTTATAATTTCTTATAGAAAATATACATTTTCAAGGATTTTCCCACAAAGGCACTTTTAGTCAAGAAACAGAGAATGACAATATCCATCCAGAGATAGGGACTGTTGCAACCACATATCCATTCACCAAAATAAGGCCAATAAATCATTGATGCTTTGGATTATCTCTTCCTTGAAATCTCTTCCTTGGAATCCATCATTGATTGGTGAAATCAATGCCTATTAATAAAAAGCAACTTAATGGATAGTTTACAATTGCATAGTTGTTTTGTTGGCAGCCATAGAAAGAGTCATTTGAAACAGAGCTGTAAGAGTCACATTTTGAAGCAGGTGTTGGCCATAATGTTTACTTTCTCCTGTTCATGGATGACTCAGAAATTAACTTTGAGTAGAGATCTCTGTGGTTCCCCACGTGTTATGGAATCCTGCCAACCCTAATCAGTTTGCCAATGGTGAAGAATTCATGTCTATTCCTGGCTTAAAGCAGTGAGAGACATGGCTAAAATCTGCTTTCAGTGGGAGCAAAGGCCCCAGAGAAGCAAAACAATAATGTTTTAATGACCTTTGTGATCACCTTATTAATAACTGTGTCCTCTTCGCTGATGATGTAAAATTATTCAACACTGCCGTCAATGCTACCATCCTTCAAAAAGACCTTGATCATGTGTCTGAATGGTCTAACAGTTGGCAACTCCAAATATCTACCAACAAATGCTCTGTCCTACTACACACTGGTAAAAAAAATCTATATACCAAATACAGTCTAGGCGGATAAGACCTTGTTGAAATCCCTCACTTTGTCAAGGTCCTTGGAGTTTTCATATCAAATGATCTGAGTGCCAAAGCTCATTGCAACAGTATTGCCAAAAAGGCTTTAAGAATTGTAAATTTAATTTTACGAAGCTTCTCCTCTGGTAATACTGATTTGCAAACTAGGGCATTCAAAATCTTTGCTGGCCAACGCTTGAATTCAGCTTTGCTGTCTGGAATCTGCACTGTATATCAGACATAAATACAACTGAGTGAGCCCAGAAGTATTTTACCAGAAGAAAACTACATTCCTCTGTTCACAACAGAATACCCTACAGCACTAGACTTGAGATCCTAGGCTTAGAAAACCTTGAACTATGCCAATTAAGATTGAACTTAAGCATTGTACATAAAATCATATGTCAACAACATCTTACCAGTTAATTAATATTTCAGCTTTAACAACAACAGCACAAGAGCACACAACAGATATAAACTAAATGTAAACCACTCTAAACTTGATTGCAGGAAGTACGATTTCAGCAACAGAGTGGTCAACGTCTGGAGCTCACAACCTGATTCTTTTGTTACATCCTCTAACCCCCACTCTGTTACCCTCAAACTAACCTCTATAGACCTCACCCCATTCCTAAGAGGTCTGTAAGGGGATGTGTATAAGCGCACAATTGTGCCTACCGTCCCTGTCCTATTGTCCCCAATTATTAGTTCCTATTTCTTGTATTTTTATATTTATTCTTTTTTCTGTGATATTGTATGCTTTTAACAAATAAAATAAATAAATAAATAATGCTGAATGAAAGAGCCATTGTCAGAATGCAAGGGAAATTTCAGATTAAAATTGAGTTATTATTATTATGGTTCATCATACAATCACACAGAGGTTTTAGAATGCTGTTGGAATTTTTATTGTTCTGTATAACTTGGAAGGTTCCTATTCTGATTGGCCAGGAAGGCCAGTAGTGGATTGGTTCATTAGGAACCAATCCAAGGAGCCGCTCAAAGGCGGCAAAGTTAAAACAATGTCATTGGCCACAAGACGGCAGGCAAGCCTCTATAAAAAGGGCTGCCACAGCTTGAGCCTCTGTTCCGTTACTGTTGCTGTTAACTAATAAAGAGTTATTTGTTGGAACCCGGTCTACCACGTTTCTTTTATGGATGGAACACTGGCAACAAAGGTGGGATCGTCCTAAAGTGGAGACAGAGCACACAGTGAGAGAACGAACCACGCTAGACGAGATGGCTGGTAGTAACGCGCCACCTGCACCCTTCAACCCCAATGGAGAAGATTGGGAGTCTTATATCGATCGCTTCCTGATGTTTCTGGAGAGCAACGAAATAGAAGAAATTTTGGATCAGCGAAAGAGGGCTGTCTTTCTAACACATTGTGGGCCAACCGTGTTCAAAATGGCAAAAACATTGGCGAAGCCCAGAGACGTGAAACAGATGACCTGGTCTGAGCTTAACCAAATGCTAAAGGCTCATTATGGACCAGTTGTCTCAAACCTCATCAAGAGACATGAGTTCTATAAAAGAGACCAGAGGGAAGACGAGACCATTGCTGATTTCATGGCAGCTCTCCTCCATCTGAAAGGAGCCTGCGAATTCCAGAATATGGATGAGACCATGCGAGATCATGTTGTGTTAGGTCTAAAGGACTCTACCCTACAAAGTAAACTCTTAAACAGACCTAACGTAACAGTGGCAGAAGCAATTGCGGAAGACACCGCTGCAGAAGCCGCAAAGAAATTAGTGGCCACAATGAAACTGATGAATGCCAATACTGACACAACGACCTTACCAAGAGGGAAGAAGCAAGCTGCCACAACCAAACACCACGAAGACCGAGATGAATCATCACACACGGAAGAAGATGACGATGAGGTCCATCGACTTTACGCAAATCAAAAAAGGCGCGAAAGGAGAAGAAATTGTTGGGAATGCACTGGCTGCACAGGAAACCACCCCCGAGCCGAGTGCAGCTTCCTTGATGCCATCTGTTGGGCTTGCAAGAAGAGGGGACACATCGAAAGAGTCTGCCGAAATCGTAAGAACAGCAGTCCTAGCAGACATGGTAATTCCCCATCAAGAACTGACCCAAGGCAAGCCGATAGAAAATGGGAGTGCAGCAAGGAAACCAGCAACCGAGAAAAAACTCATCAGACTGTCACTATAGGAAGCGCAAAGACGGAAAGCGAGAGAAAAGTCAAAATTGTAGTGACCCTTGAAGGAAGCCCTTGTGAAATGGAGGTCGACTCAGGATCCTTCCTATCAATGGTGTCTTGGAACACAATAAGGCGGTTGGTTCCAAACATAAGACAAAAAGAACTCAAGAAACAAAAATTAATTCTCAAAGACTACCAGGGAAATAGGATTCCCGTGGTAGGTCTGGGGCACTTCAAAGTCACTTACAAGTAACCCACCGAAGTCCTGCCACTAACTATAGTCGACCGAGACCATCCCAGCCTTCTGGGCATCGAATGGTTCACACCATGGGGCATCGGGATGACCGGAGTAATCTGAATAGCCGCAGGCGATTGGGAAGAGAACCTGATCCAAGAAGTCCAGGACGTCTTCGACAGCACTCTAGGCAGGTACCAGGGGACACCAATTTCCTTTACTTAGATCCCCAGATAGCACCAAGAAAGTTAAAAGCCAGACGAGTCCCCTTTGCATTAAAGCCCAAAATAGATGAGCAATTAAACAAATTGATTGCACAAGGGATCATAGAACCAATTAACCACGCTAGGTGGGAGACACCAATTGTAACACCTGTAAAACCTGATGGGTCTGTGCGCATCTACGGAGATTATAAGGCTACTCTGAACCATACGCTGCAGAAAAGCGCATACCCGGTACCAGTCTTGCAGCACTAACTGCACTCACTTGGGGGAGGAAAATTTTTTGCAAAACTCGATTTGGCTCAGGCATATCAGCAACTCCCAGGAGACCCAATAATGACCACGGCACAAACAATAGTAACTCATAGAGGGGCATTCAAATGTAACAGACTTCAATTCGGAGTGAGCATTGCCCCAGGCGTCTTCCAAAGCCTCATGGAATGCCTATTAAATGGAATAAAAGGGGTCATTCCATACTTCGATGACTTCCTAATTTTAGCGAAAAACACGACCAAATTAGATGCAAGACTAAGGGAAGTGCTAACAAAATTTAGAGAATCTGGCCTAAAAGTAAAAAAGGAAAAATCGCATCGAATTTTTAGGTTATTTAATTGACGAACAAGGTATTCACCCAACAGAAAAAAAAGCCAAAGCAATTAAAGATGCATCCAGGCCTAAAAATAAAACGGACTTACAGGCATTCTTGGGTCTGATCTATTTTTATAACGTATTCCTCCCCCAAAAAGCAACGATAGCAGAACCATTGCACCATTTGCTGGATAAAAAAACTGTCTGGACTTGGGGTCACAAAAAACAAAAAGCATTTCAAAGCATAAAAAACTTGTTAACCTCAGACACCATTCTTATTCAGTTTAGTAATACACTTCCCTTGACAGTCACCTTTAACGCCTCACCTTTCAGAATCGGTGCCATCCTGAGCCACCAATTAACTGATGGGAGAGGGGCACCCTTCGTCTTTTACTTGAAAACACTCTCCAAAGCGGAATGCAACTATAGCCAGCTTGACAGAGAGGCCCTGGCAATCGTCGCCAGAGTTAAACGTTTTCACGAATACCTCTATGGTAGGACATTTTCCATTGTAACTGACCATAAACCATTACTGGGGATTTTGGCTGGGAACAAACCCACACCGAACATTCTATCTCCACAGATGACTAGGAATTCTGACCACCTATTCATATACCTTGCTACATCGACCTGGGAAATAGATCACCCATGCAGATGCTTTAAGCCGAACACCGTTATCAACAATAGAGGACGACTCGGCTCCAACCACCGCCACCCTACAACTAGAGACCTGCCCTGAACTCCCATTGTCTGTGAATGATGTCACCAGAGCCACAGCGAAAGACCCATTGACTGCTCGCGTTTTGAGTTGGGAAGGTAAAGGCTGGCCGGAAAGCCAAAAGACTGAAGGTTTTAAACCTTTTCGGACTAGACAAACTGAACTGTCAATACAAAAGGGGTGTTTATTGTGGGGAGATCGGGTGGTAATTCCATCCAAACTGCAAGAAGAGGTGTTGGGCATGTTACATGAGGGCCACCCAAGCATAATAAATATGAAAAGCCTGGCCAGAAGCTATGTCTAGTGGCCTGGTTTAGACAAGGATATTGAACGCTGGGTTGTAACATGCCACAAGTGTCAGAGAGCTAGATCCACACCACTGCAAGCTCCCATACGGGACTGGGAGACCCCACGAGGCCCTTGGTCTCGAATCCATATTGATTTTGCAGGACCAACTAGGGGCAATATGTTTTTAATAGTCGTGGATGCATATTCAAATTGGTTGGAAGTTATAGTAATGTCATCCACAACAACCGACGCTGTTATAAAACAGCTAAACAAAATGTTTGCAACTCATGGTTTACCTGATGTGCTAGTATCTGACAATGGGCCACAACTAACGGCTATACAATTTGAACAGTACTTAGCATCTTTGGGTATACGCCATGCACTAACCGCACTGGCCCACCCGGCGGCGAATGGTAGGGCCGAGCGAATGGTCAGGTTTACAAAAGAAGGCCTAGAAAAAATAGACCATGGGAACCGCTTACTTACACTACAACACATCACTCCCAGTAGTACAACAAACAAGAGTCGGCAGAATGATTAATGGGGAGAAAACTCAGATCCCATGTAGATAGATTGAACCCAAATTACACTTGTGAGAAACCCCCCGACTCATCCAGCCAATACCGCACTTTCGAGATCAGCGACCTAGTCTATGCAAAGAATTTTACCGGGGACCCTCTTTGGCTTCCAGCCACAATCACACAAATAATAGGCCCCCGGTCCTACTGACTAACCGTGGACGATGAAGAGAGTGGAAGCGTCACATAGACTAGCTTTGTTCCCGAAATATGGAGCGCAAAACAACCGTGCAATCTCAAATAATAAAAATCAATGAAAACAAAACCAAGGAGGGGGGGGAAACACAAATAAATAAAAAAGGGTGTGGAAATGAACCATTAAAAGTAAATCCAGAAAATCTAACCAACCAAAAAGAGCACTTATGGTTAGATGAAACCATTGGAGGAAGTCCGTGCGAAAGGGAAGCTGTCGTGGAAGGTGCCAGCCAGGCCAGCTCAACCAGCCCGGTTGAACCAGGAGGGAGCAGTAAAACCACCAGCCTGAGCAACTCAAGCGGTAGTGGCAATGCTGACTCACCCTTCCAGGCAGTTCCATGGAGACAAGCCAGAGAGACAGCGATCCTGACCGAACCACTTGAAGTCCTAGGTGAGAATGAGCCATGCAGGTCAACTAGGACCAGAAGAAGCCCCACCTATCTGTGCGACTATGTCACTCACCTAGGACTGAACTAAAGGGGGAGGGGTGTTCTGTATAACTTGGAAGGTTCCAAGTAGTCTATTCTGATTGGCCAGGAAGGCCAGTAGTGGATTAGTTCATTTGGAACTCATCCCAGGAGCTGCTCAAAGGCGGCAAAGTTAAAACAATGTCATTGGCTACAAGCCAGCAGGCAAGCCTCTATAAAAAGGGCTGCTGCGGCTTGAGCCTCTGTTCCGTTACTGTTGCTGTTAACTAATAAAGAGTTATTTGTTGGAACCCGGTCTACCGCATTTATTTTCCGGACGGAACATTTATCTACTTATTAAGTCCTTCCCAAAGCGTTGAATAGGCAGATATTCTTGTTTGATGGTTTTAAAGATATCGTCCTATAAAGTTTTCCAAGTATAGATAGTTCTTGACTTAGGATTACAACTGAGCCCAAAATTTCTGTTACTAAGTGAGACATTCATTAAGCTAACCTGGCCCTGTTTTATGACCTTTCTTGCCACAGTTGTTAAGTTAATCACTGAATTTGTTAAGTAAGTCACATGGTTATTAGTTGAATCTGGCTTTCCCATTGACTTTGCTTATCAGATGGTCACAAAAGCAGATCACCTGATTGTGAGACATGCAACCATCATAAATATGAGCCAGTGGCCAAGCCTGTGAATGTTGAACATGTGACCATGGAGATGCTACAAGGCTTGTAAATGTGAAAAACAGTCACATGTCACTTTTTTCAGTGGTGTTGTAACTTCAAACGGTCACTAAATAAACAGTTGTAAGTTGAGTACTACCTAGAAAGCTGCTGTTTGCAATTGACTGATTTTTGTCAATGTTGATAATGTAATAAGCAGTGCTCCAGTTATCTTGGAGTGGTACCTATGTTATTATCTTATCATCTTATTTGTATTAATGGGTGTTCTGACAGTTTCAGGAATGTTGTTTTGAAGGAAAAACGCCTTTTATTTGGCTGATTTTCTCTGTTTGCCGGAATTTTGGAAATGCGCATTTCCTCCATTCTTCTTCCAGACCTGTTTCAGGGTTGCAGCTTTATTGGCAACTGTGTGTGCTGAGGTTTTCACTTTTTATGTGCTTCTTCAAACCTTTGAAAGAATTCTAGAGCAAATATTCCTTCAGTTAAACTGAGAAAAAAGTAGGAAAATTAAATTAAAAGAACTGGGACTGCCAAGAACAGATCTGTTAGTTCGTAAGAGCTCCAACAGCTTCAGTTAGAGGTTTGTGTGTAATAGACAGTGCTCAACATATGACCATAATGAATATTGTAATTATGGTTATAAGACATGATGGTTATTAAAGCCCATGTCACACTGGCCAACGGATGCAAAACGGACACAATGGACGAGCAAAATGTTCCATCCGTTGTTATCCGCTCTCAAAAGGGGCAAAAATTTGAATAACTGGAGCAGATAACATGGACACGGGGAGGACGCAAGGCGGATGCAAAGCGGATGCGGAACGGAAGCACAGCGGATGAAAATGGATGGGAGCGGATGGTGCAACCGCTGGGCTTCCGGGGGGCCTCAGCAAAGCAGATGCAGAACGGATACAGCGGATGCACAGCGGATGCCGAACAGATGAAGCGGATGCACAGCGGATACACAGCGGATAAAGCGGATGCACAGCAGAAGCCTAGCGGATGCACAGCGGAAGCGGAACAGATGCCGACCGTTAATTGTGCATTCGGGGGGGGGGGAAATATTACATAAGCCCCCCGGATATAAAGGGAAGCAGCTCGCACGTGGCCAGCATTCCGAGGAAAGACCTGCTGCTGGACACTTTGAGTTCCTTGCCTGCCTTCCTGCCTGCCTTCCTGCCAGGCTAACTGCCAGGTTTCCTGCCAGGCTTCCTGCCAGCCTTCCTGCCAGGCTTTCTGCCAGTCTCCCTGCCAGCCAGCAACCCCACAACCATGGGGAGGAAGCAAAAGCCTCAGCAACCTGCCGCCATCCCTGGCAAGAGGGACAGGGCCAATCTCCCGTCCCCTGCCCCTGACTCTGCTGGTGCTGGGGCTTCTGCTGAAGCTGCTCCTGGCGGTGGTGCTTCTGCTGGTGCTGGGGCTTCTGCTGTTGCTTACTCTGTTGAAGCTGCTCCTGGTCCTGCTCGACCTGCTCGACCTGCTTGTGCCGCTCGTGCTCCTGGTCCTGCTAATGCTCCTGGTCCTGCTTGTGCTCCTGGACTTGCTGGCCCTTCTGGTGCTTACTCTACTGCTGCTGATCCTGGTCCTGGTATTCCTGCTGCTGCTGCTGCTGATGATGATGATGATGATTATGATCCTGCTGGTGAGGATGATGATGCTGATTATGATCCTGCTGGTGAGGATGATGATGATGATGATGATCCTGCTGGTGCTGCTGCTGCTGGTGGTGTGGAAGAGCAGCCCCTACTACCTAGGAGCCCCTCTGATGAGGGCCCATCTGGTCCTGCCAAAGGGAGGAAGAGGCGTATGCAACAACGGGAGAGGAGGCAATACTCCATTGCAGAGAAGCACGAGGATGAGGTGCTGGAGTGGCTGAGAGAGAACGACTATCTGTGGCAGAAGGGACACCGGCTGTACAGGGACACAGAGCGGAAGCAGTCTGCTTGGAGAGAGAGGGCAGAGAGTATGGGTTTCACTTCGGAGGTGCTCCTCAGCTGGTGGAAACATATGCACACCTGGTACGGGAAGCTGCACTTGAAGAAATCTGGCCAATTAAATAGGTTATTTAATTGACGAACAAGGTATTCACCCAACAGAAAAAAAAGTCAAAGCAATTAAAGATGCACCCAGGCCTAGAAATAAAATGGACTTACAAGCATTCTTGGGTCTGATCAATTTTTATGATGTATTCCTCCCCCCACAAAGCAACGATAGCAGAACCATTGCACCGTTTGCTAGATTAAAAAACTGTCTGGACTTGGGGTCACAAAGAACAAAAAGCCTTTCAAAATATAAAAGACTTGTTAACCTCAGACACCATTCTTATTCAGTTTAGCAATACTCTACCCTTGATGGTCACCTGCGATGCCTCACCATTTGGAGTCGGTGCTATCCTGAGCCACCAATTACCTGACGAGAGAGGCGCCCATCACATTTTATTCGAAAACGGTCTCCAAAGCAGAATGCAACTATAGCCAGCTAGACAGAGAGGCCATGGCAATCATCGCCGGAGTTAAACGTTTTCACAAATACCTCTATGGTAGGACATTTTCCATTGCAACTGACCATAAACCATTACCAGGGATTTTGGCTGGGAATAAACCCACACCGAACATTCTATCTCCACAGATGACTAGGTGGTCAGAATTCCTGGCTTCCTATTCATATACATTGCTGCATTGACCCAGGAAACAAATTGCCCATGCAGACGCATTAAGCCGAACACCATTACCGATCTTGGAGGATGACCTGGCTCCAACCACCACCACCCTACAACTAGAAACCTGCCCTGAACTTCCATTGACTGCGGATGATGTCGCCAGAGCAATGAGTCAAGACTCATTGACTGCCCGTGTTTTGACTTGGGTAGGTAAAGGCTGGCGGGAAGGCCAAAAGACTGAAAACTTTAAACTTTTCTGGACTAGACAAACTGAACTGTGACTAGAAAAGGGGTGTGTGTTGTGGGGAGATCGGGTGGTGATTCCATCCAAACTACAAGAAGAGGTGTTAGGCATGTTACATGAGGGCCACCCAGGCATCATTGAAATGAAAAGCCTGGGCAGAAGCTATGTCTGGTGGCCTGGATTAGACAAGGACATTGAACGCTGGGTTGCAACATGCCACAAGTGTTAGAGAGCTAGACCCACACCACCACAAGCTCCCATATGGGACTGGGAGACCCCACGAGGCCCTTGGTCTCGAATCCATATTGATTTTGTGGGACCAGCTAGGGGCAATACATTTTTAATAGTTGTGGATGCATATTTGAATTGGCTTGAAGTCATCTTAATGTCATACACAACAACCGACGCTGTTATAAAACAGCTAAACAAATTATTTGCAACTCATGGTTTACCTGATTTGTTGGTATCTGACAATGGGCCACAACTAGCAGCAATACAATTCAAACAATACTTAGCCTCTTTGGGTATACGCCATGCACTAACCGCGCCGGCCCACTCGGTGGCAAATGTTAGGGCCGAGCGAATGGTCCAGTTCACAAAAGAAGGCCTTGGGAAAATGGACCATGGGGATGTCCACGACAAGCTAAACCGCTTACTTACACTACAACATATCACTCCCAGTAGCACAACAAACAAGAGCCCAGCAGAATTATTAATGGGGAGAAAACTCAGATCCCATTTAGATAGGTTGCACCCCAATTATACTTGCAAGAAACCCCACAACTCTTCCAGCCGATACTGCACTTTCGGAATCGGTGACCTGGTCTATGCAAAGAATTTTACCGGGGACCCTCTTTGGCTTCCAGCCATGATCACACAAGTAACAGGCCCCCGGTCCTACTGACTAACCATGGATGATAGAAGAGAGTGGAAGTAGCACATAGACCAGCTTTGTTCCCGCAACATCGAGTGTAAAACAACTGTGCAACCTCAAATAATAAATTTCGATGAAAACAAAACCAAGGGGGGGGGAATACAAATAAATAAAAAAGGGTGTGAAAATGAACCATTAAAATCACAACCAGAAAATCTAACCAACCAAAAAGAGCACTTACAATTAGATGAGACCATCGGATGAAGTCCTGGAGAAAGGGAAGCCTACCTGGAAGGTGCCAGCCAGGTCAGCTCAACCAGCCCGGTTGAACCGGGAGGGAGTGGCAGAACCACTTTGACTGGCCTGAGAAACTCAGGCGGGAGCGGCAGTGCTGACTCACTCTTCCAGGTGGTTCCAGGGAGAAAAGCCAGAGAGACAATAATCCCAACCGAACCACTTGAAATCCTAGGCGAGAATGAGCCGTGCAGGTCAACTAGGACCAGAAAAAGCCCCACCTACCTGCTTGACTACTTCATTCACATAGGACTGAACTAAAAGGGGAGGGGTGTTCTGTATAACTTGGAAGGTTCCAAGTAGTCAATTCTGATTGGCCAAAAAAGCCAGTAGTGGATTGGTTCATTAGGAACCAATCCAAGAAGCCGCTCAAAGGCGGCAAGATTAAATTGATGTCGTTGGCTACAAGCCGGCAGGCAAGCCTCTATATAAAGGACTGCCGCGGCTTGAGCCAATGTTCTGTTACTGTTGCTGTTAATCAAATAAAGAGTTGTTATTTGGAACCCGGTCTCACCCGCTTCTTTTCCAGATGGAACAACCATGATGGATTTTTTTCCTAGGCATCTGCAAGGCTATGGAAGGATCACAGAAACTTTGGTAACTGGAAAGAATAGCAAAAGCATTTAGACTTACATACCACTTCACAGTGGTTTTCATCCCTTTTTAAGCAGTTCCCCCAACAATCTGGCTCCTCATTTTACCGAACTCAGAAGGAAAGTTGAATCAAACTCTTGAGAATCAAACTTCTGGCAGTGAGCAGTGAATTAGGCTGGCAGTACTGCATTCTAACCACTGGGCCACCATGGGTCTTCCACGGAATGGAAGAAATTGACACATGCCGATGAGAAGGCTGAGTAGGTGGGACAATGGGGTAGAGGGGAAGGAACCAAAGTGATATGACAGGAATGGAGTCCTAGGACAGGATGGAGCCAAGAATGCAGATAAACAACACTAGCAGCCAAAAGGAGACAGAATGGCCACATCCATGCATTAAATCTTTATCATCATCCATATTTCATTTTTCTTCTTCTTTGGGATTGGCATCTCACTCATTTATTGTCTATAAATGCCTTCTGTGTTTTTCAAGTTTCAATAATAGTTTCAAAATATATATATGAAAATTAAATATAGATGTATTTTGGGCTAGAGTTTACCAATCCCCGAGGTAATAAAGTTGTTCACAGAATATTAGCTGACAGCTACATTTACTCATAGGCTCATTCTACAGTGGCGGAAATAGAAATTTAGAAGTTGCAGCAGTCATTTCTTCCCTCCCTCCTTTCCTCCCTCCCTCCCTTAAGTCTTCATTATTCTGAATCTTGATATTTCATACTTAACTTTCACTCTGCTTTTTGGCAGATGTGACAGGTGGCTTGGACATTGATATCATCAGTCTGGTTCTGCCTCCAAAAGCAGTGATTTTCCCCCTAGCAATCATTAATTAAAAGAACTAGAGAAGAAGTGCTACCCAATAAAGTTAGCAGTTGTAATTTAAAATAAATAAATTTTGTAGGAGAGAGAGAGAAGAATGGGAGAGGTTTTATTAATCTGGAGTCAGGTTAAATTCAATCTAAGTTTTTTAAGATGGTTAATCAAAATCTGATTTTAAAGAAAGCAGTCCTGCAGAAATTACTTTGCCTAGGCAGGTAAATAGTTGGGGACAAAATCACATAAATGAACGCGAGTGCTATTAAGACACCATTATCTTCAGAGCTTTAAAAATCCATTCCTTCATTGAAAAAGAATGTATACCAAGGGAACCAACATATAGTCTAATTTTATCTGGGTTTGTATACAAATAGCTAATGCAGAAAGGTGGCCCTTCGTTAGAGGAAAACAGCTTTCAAAGTAAGTTGCATAGTTTCAGGTGAAAACAAAGGACTGCTTGTGCATCATATGGGAATAAGTATTTATAGAATAACAACATTTGAAGGGACTTTTAGGTAATATAGTTCAACTTCTTGCATGAGTTGGAAACCATGTATTATGCCAGACAACTGACTGTACAGACTCTTCTTGAAAATCTCCAATAAGGGCAAGTCATTCCATCATTTGATTGTTCTTACCATTAGGAAATTTCTCCTTAGTTTTAGGTTGCTACTCTCCGTGATTAGTTTCCATGCACTGTTTTTTGTCTTACCTTCTGGTGCTGGGAAAGAAGAAATATACACTTCAAAACAGAAGGACAAATAAGCAGAGTACTGATACCCCCACATCTTCAACTTTCCTGTTAAAGCCCATGTCACATTGAACCAATGGATGCAAAGAGGATATAAAACGGACAAAAAACCTTGCCATCCATTCGAAAACGCGATGTACTCACTGCCTCTGTTTGGTTTCCTCTCTACCCGTCCAGCATCCGTTTATGGATGTTTCATCCGCTCCAAAAGTTTTGGGCTGCCCAAAACTTTTGCGCGGAAAATGTATCCAGTTCGTACGTTCTGCATCTGCTACACATCCGCTAGGCATCCATTATGCATCCGTTATGCATCTGCTATATCCGCTAGGCATCCGCCACACATCTGCGCAACTCGCATCCGCCCGGACGCAGGGAGGAAGCAGAATGGATGCAGAACGGATACAGAACGGATGCCTAGCAGATGGAGAACGGAAACAAAGCATTTAAAACTGAAAAAACGTTCGCAGAGGGGACCTATCTCGGATATTAAGGATGTCTACAGGATGCCTAGGGGATGCCTAGAGGATGCCTAGCGGAAAACCTATACTGCCTATAAAAAGGGGGAGCAACTCGCCTGCATCTCACTTTCAGAACAGCAGCCTAGCGGTGCAGACCTCTGCAGCCTTCATCTGCCTCTGCCTCTTCCACAGCATCCAGTCATGTCCACCGTGGATTGTAACAAAGTCCTTTCGGCAGCCACCATCATTCTGCAACAGTGCGAAGCCATCTGCAGGCTCTGTGAACTCTACTGCGAGAAGAAAAGGAGCCACACAAAAAGAGTCTGGATCCGAACATGGTTTGCCAGAACAGCAGAGGGCGGACTGTACAACAAGCTGATGGTGGAGCTCAGGAACGAAGACACTCGTGCATTCCAGAACTTCATGAGGATGCCTCCAGCCATGTTTGATGAAGTTGTGCAGCGCCTGACACCCAGGTTGACCAAGGCAAACACCAGCTTCCGGCCTAGCCTGGAACCTGGGCTCAAGGTGGCACTCACCCTGCACCACCTGGCTTCAGGGACCTTCTACAGGAGCATGCAGTACGGCTGGAGGGTGCCATCCAACACCATCAGCATTGTGGTCAGAGAAGTGGTGCAGGCCATCATCAAAGAATACAAGGAGGAGCTCCTCCAGTACCCCTCCACTGAAGAAGGCTGGAAGAAAGTTACAGAGCAGTGGTATCAGAAGTGGAACTTACCACACACCGTTGGAGCCAAAGATGGCAAGCACGTGGCCTGCAAATCTCCAGCCAAGTCGGGGTCCACTTATTTCAACTCCAAGGGCTTCTTCAGCATCATCCTCTTTGCTATGGTCTATGCTGACTACAAGTTCATGTATATCGATGCTTCAGACAACGGCTCATCTTCAGATGCCCAGGTATACAATGCCAGTCACCTCAAGGAGGAGCTGGAAGGCAACCTCATTGTGGGCTTCCCAGATCCAGAACCCCTGCCCAACGACACACAAGATGTGCCCTACTACATTGTGGGGGATGATGCCTTCTCCCTCAGAACCTACTTCATGAAGCCATACACTTCCAGACTCCTCACCCATGAAGAGAGGATCTTCAACTACAGGCTGTCCATGGCAAGGCGGGTGGTGGAGAACGCCTTTGGCATCCTGGCCAACAGGTCCCATGTACTTCTCACCACCATGCAGCATTGCCCAGAGAACGTGAGGAGGATCCTGGAACTTGCTGCATCATGCACAATCTCATGCGCACCCACTCCCCAGTCTTGCAGAACAGGCTCGTGGACCTCCAGCAAGGCAATGGGGACATGGAGCCTGGGGAATGGAGGCAAGGAGAAACCTGATCGACACTGAGGATGTGCAAGGCCCCAACAGAGCCTCACATGAAGCGAAGAAGCAGCGCTACCTCCTGAGACACTGGTGCAACTCCCCAGCTGGAGCAGTGGAGTGGCAAGACAGGATGGTAGATGCTTAATGGATGCTTCCTTCAGCCTGTCTAAATCACACGGATGAGATTGGGCCATGTATGTTTGGTTGGCCTACAAAGAACAGGGCGTTTAATAAAGAGTTGTGTTTGAGTTGTGTTTGTGTGGATAATTATTACATTATTATTGACAATAAAGGGCCGTAGGTGTGCCAGCTGGGAGGGTGGACCAAACAGTCCCACTATGCTTGCACTGGAGGTTTATCTATCCCACAGCTATTACCCATCCCAAAGGTATCTCTGCCCATCCCACAGCTATCTCAACCCATCCCACAGCTATCTTAACCTATCCCACAAGCATGCAAAGGCTTAAACCATTTCTAAAAGTTTCCAGCAAGACTTTATTAAAAAAAAGAAATGAAGCAAGTGTGTGAATCAAAAATAGACTTTATTAACAACAAGTTATAAGACAAAAATGAGTCTCTGGCACTCCTCTTGGTCGCTCAGTCTCAGGGGTAAAGGGTGCAGGTGCTGTGAGGTGGCTGGTGCTGGAGTGCTTGTCATCAGCTCCTCCAGAAGCAGGAGCAGCAGAAGCCCCAGCCCCAGAAGAGCGAGCCCGTGCTGCAGAAGCCCCAGCAGAACCAGAGTGAGGGCCAGGGGGCGAGATGGTAGCCCTGTCCCTCTTGCCAGGGCTGGCAGCAGATGGCTGAGGCTTGCTGTGCTTCAGCATGGTTGTGGGGTTGCTGGCTGGCAGGGAGGCTGGCAGGCAGGCAGGCACCAAGGCTGGCAGGAAGGCTGGCTGGCAGGCAGACACCAAGGCTTGCAAGAAGGCTGGCAGGCATGCAGGCAGGCAGGCACCAAGGCTGGCAGGAAGGCTGTCACCAAGGCTGTCAGGGAGGCATGCACCAAGGCTGGCAGGCAGACATGAACCAAGGCTGGCAGGAAGGCAGGCAGCAAGGCTGGCAGGCAGACTGACATGAACCAAGGCTTGCAAGCAGGCTGGCAGCAAGGCTGGCAGGGAGGCTGGCAGCAAGGCTGGCAGCAAGTCTTGCAGGCAGGCTGGCAGCAAGGCTGGCAAGGAGGCTGGCAGCAAGGCTGGCAGCAAGGCTTGCATGCAGATATGCAGGCAGGGCAGGCAAGGCAGCCAATCCGTCCAGCAGCAAGTCTTTCCTCTGAATGGCGACCTGCTTCTGAGCTGCTTCCGTTATACCTGCGGGGCTGACGCAATGCATCCTCCCAGCATGCGCAATTAACGCCAGGCATCCATTAGGCTTCCGCTGTGCGTCCGCTGTGCATCCGCTGTATCCATTCGGCATCCACTGTGCATCCACTGTATCCGTTCCATGTCCGCTTTGCTGAGGTGCCCCGGAAGCCTAGCAGACGTGCCATCCGCTCCCATCCGCTCCCATCCGCTTCCATCCGCTGGGCTTTTGTTCCGCATCCACTTTGCATCCGCCCTGCGTTCTCCCCGCGTCCATGATATCCGCTCCGGTTATGCAAATTTTTGCCCCTTTTGAGAGAGGATAACAATGGATGGAACATTTTGCTCGTCCGCTGTGTCCTTTTTGCATCCGTTGGGCAGTATGACATGGGCTTAACTTATTACAGTTAGCTGAATATTTTTCTGAAATATTTCTCTTGTTAGCAGATAGCCTTCTATTTTTCTTTCACATAGCTGAAGTGTTTTGGAATGCATTTAGAATTTATGTTTGGCTAAAAATTCTCACATGATCCTAATATTGTTATTTCTGTTACATTTTTATTTATTTATTTATTAGATTTGTATTCACTTGCATGTGCTGCTTTGGGGTTGCAACACAGCTTCAAACAGGCAGCTTATCAGCTCAGGCAGCTCTGATGAGTATAGTAGGGCAGCGCGAAACTCACCTGGGCAGTCTGGGTGGGGAAAAGTTAGTTATTTAGGAAAAGCAGAGCACAAGGGTGGATGGGCAGGCCCAGCCAGAGATCTCAGCAACTACCCAGGAGCCCACCACTGGATAGACTGAAACATGAGCCAAGATGCTCGAAGAGAAGACATTGTTAAAGGGAAATCATATTAGTCTAAGATAGCCAAAAGTCATTAAGGATTCGCTGGAATCCTTTCCAACTAACAGGTTTTGTTTCTTACAAAACCTTACACCAATGAAACAAATATATCTACTACAGTTTGTGCAATGGTCGTACTTAAGTTGAATGCCTATCTATTGCTTTCTTTCTATAATGTCTTCTTTGCAAATAACCTTGGTCCTTTTGTGAGACTTACTTTTTGATTCCATCTTGGTCTCAATATAAAATTTTGGTTTCCAAAGCATTGAACTACATCAGGCAAGCTACAAATAGTTGGTAGGTAAAATCCACATATACAGAATAATACTGATGGCATCATTGAAATATTGAAATTGAATTTCATATTGAAACATTGAAATTCTGGTAGCACAACCTACTGTAGGTTAAAAAAAAAGAAAGAAAAGAAATAGTTTGCATGGTTTGACTCAATCAATGGAACTGTAAAAGTAATTACAACTGTAACAACAATACAAATAGTAGAAATAATTGCAGGTCAGGTTTTGACTGATTACAATATTATTTTATTCTTTGCAATATATATTGCAAAGGGAATTATATATATAGGACACACACAAATGTGTGTGTGTGTGTAAAACCTTTCATCTAGTAAACAAATCATATTGCTTTAACATATCGAGATATAAAAAGGGATTATTTTTGCATCTAGTTGGGCAAACTTAATTTGTGATGAAGAAATGAATATTAATATTGATTTTGGGATTTCTGTTTAGAAAGTCTGCAACTGCCTTTTACCATTTTAAAACCTGGCATTTGTTTCTTAGTAGTTAGCTAGCTACTTTATTGCCTTTGGAAGTAATTGGGAAATATTCAGTGCATAATAGTCGATAAATCACACAAAGAATGATGAATAGCATCTTTGTTCTTGGTTAATTATATTGTGCTTTGTAAATTCAGGGGGCTTGGAAAGCAAAAGGAATCTGGGGAAAAGTTAATTACATCTGATAATAGCAAATGATATTTAGCTTAATTGGGCGAAGCCTGCACATTTTAAGAGTTGGGGAAGCAAAAGAAAACAGGGTCTAGCAGTTGTACAACATCTAGTAATGCAGCAAATGTTGCATGAAGATCTTGCCCTGCTCCCTGCCAGGTCAGCTTCCCATTCAGAGAGTTATTTTTACAAGTAGAATTTGCCCTCAATTGAAAATTGAGGTGAATCTGAGAAATCCTGCTTGGATAAAATATCTCCAGGAATGCTGAGAAAGGTTAAGAGAAGAGAACCATTAAAATGATCTCTAAGACTTGACGAGCAGGAGACACAGATCGTGCTGCAGGAAAACTAAATGCTATCAAGGGATTCTGATACCGAACAAACTAAATTAAAACTAACTCACTAAGTAAATCAGGGGTGTCAAACTCATATTGTCATGGTGATGTCACATAATTATTGGGACTTTTTCCCCCTTCGCTAAACTGGGCATGGGCATTTGACCCATGGAAGAGCAATTTGACAGCCCTGAGTTAAATGAACTGTATCAACTACTGAGTCTTTCCAGAGTTATCTATCTTCTGTAGAATAATCCTCTTGTGGTATGCATTAGCTTTACATGATTTATGAATGAAAACTAGGATCACAATTTGTGTACCTTGTGTTGGTATTCAATAATTTTGTTTTTATAAAAATAGCTTTATGATTTATCTGCCATTTTCCCATCATTTGGTACTGAAGGCAGCTCACTGAATTTTCTTTGATACTTCCTGGTTGATTATGTATTATTAGGTGGTTTCACACTTCTGACAACCCACATAGATAAACCTTCTTCTAACCAGCCTGGTCAGGGGCAAAATCTATTGCTTTCTCAGCCCATGTCTACCCTATCTTTTAGGTGCAGAGATTCCAAGACAAGTTTCAACATGATAAAACCCAAATCAGAATGCTTCAAAAATTGTGCATCACTCTGGAGGAAAGGTAATATGTTATAACAAAAATGTTCTGCCTTGGCATATGCTTTTGTTTATTTTTTATTTAATTTCTATTGTCTGCTAAGTGGATTAACCAAATTCATTTTCACAGGTGGTACTATAGGGAAGTGTATCTAATTTGGAATCTGTAGGATCTTGTCTCTGCTAGATGGTTGGACAAGTTAATTTGGGAATATAATTCAGCCCTACAGTTTTATGACAGGCAAAAGTTTCAGCTTGCCATTTGATTCATACACCCCACTGAGCAATTCCTTAAAGAATCACACTGAACAACTGAAGACAAAATATCCCAGTTGCTTTCTTCACACATGGTATATTCATTAAGTTGGAAACTTTTGAATAGATTTCCTAATTTCCTTTTTATTTGATTTATTTCAGGTGCAATTCTTTTTTTCCTGTTCTTTTTCCCACTTTCGGGATTATTTTAAGAAGAAATCATGCATGTGTCAATCCTTTTGAGAGACACTGCACTGCAGTCTGACAGTTTAAAATACTTCCAGTTCTTTCTGCTAGCATAATATACTTGTTCCTTGAATAAATCCCTGTGGCCCACCAGAAAAGTGAATAAATAAAGCCAGCTGGCTTAATAGTATGCATGTCTCCCAATGTGAAGGATTTCTTAATTGATGTTATGTAATTGTTAGCTGATGATACCTTCTTGGAGTCTGGCAAGGTCAGGAATGTATTAAAAATAACCCACTTCTGCTAAGAGGCTATCTTTAGGTCTAAAAAGGTTTCCTAATGTTTCATATCTCACAGGACCAGGAAATAGAATACTTTATAACAGCTTAGGAAAAAGCAACCAATTTTATTGACTGGAATTTCTTAACTTTTTTGAGTTAAGAACTTATTGGTTGCTATGGCTAAAAATGTACAGTAAGATATAACTGCATAAAGCCAAGTAAAACTATTTGTTCCTTTAGGGTAACATGAGTTCTATGCAGACCACCCTGTCTTATTTTTATAGCCTCTAATGATGATACTACATACATTTGGCAACTCAGAAGAAATTTTGGGACCTCCAACTGTTTTGTTTTTAAATAATGCTATATTCATTTTCTTCCTTTCACCCCAATAAAAGAATATATCCTGGACAAAAAAGTAGCAATCCTGATCCAATAATTCAGCATCATATAGCCAAACTAAGAGAAAACTACTATACTGACCACTTTCCAAATGACTGAATCCAACATTATTTTTGTTCTATTTCATTGTGTCTGATTTTTACAGCCTGCCTAAATTTATTTGGCAAGGTTTTTCAGAAGTGATTTGCCATTGCAGTTGGTTTCATGCCTAAAGTAGTATTAGACTGCATAATCTCCTGATTTCTAGCCTGATGCCTTAACCACGAGATCAGGAGAATCAAACTCAATTTCACTGAGGGCCGCATCAGGATTGTGTTTAACCTTGGGGCTAGGGTGCACATGGCCAGATTGACATCACTCATGTTGGGGGCACCTGTAGCCCGAGCGCTTTGATAGAGAAAATGGATTCCTGAGCTCCATTTTCGGCTAAGATGGCCTCCTTCAACCTTCTGCCAGCAAAAATGGGGCTCGGGAGGTCCATGTTTTTACTGAAAGAGGTACTGTGAGCTGGTCCATCACTATTTCCAGGGGCTCCCCTGTGGGCCAGATCTAAATACCCCACAAGCTAGATCTGGTTCCCAAGCCTTAATTTGGATACCCCTGCACTAGACCAAACTGGCTGTCATAAATCCGACATCAAGTAATAATCATATGAACAAATGGGAGTCAGCTCAAACCAGTGTTTATTACCCTCAGAGACATTATATATCTGCAATTAGATCAAGCAAATTATCCACTTCATTTCACTTTCATTTGCAGTGGAAGCATATTTCCACTTTAGCACTAGAAATAAGAAATAGGGTGGAGGAGGAGCCATAATTACCATTCAATATTAAAGAGGAAAAAGGACTTGGTAGAGACAGGAGAACCAAGCTTTGAATAGTAATACACATGCTAGGAAAGCAAAATTGAATTTACTCAGAATTTGTTTATTGTTTTTATACTTTTCAAGTGATAAATCTATATACCAAGGTAATTCTGGCTCAATTTTAAATGAATACTGCAAATCTTTTGGGGTTTTTTGCCATGTTAATAACATCTTAACTGGTACAATTAGAACACCTGTCTGTGCCTTCAGATTGGAAGTAAATTTCATATTCCAAAATACTCACCTATTTGAAATTGTAAACAAAATCCTATTTTTCTAAACTGGCACAGTTTCCATCATAAGCTCCAGAATCCTTTCTTGTAGTTGTCAATTATGTACACAATGCACTCATTTTGTGTGCTTCCCCCCCCTCATTTTCCCCCTTTTGGTTTTAAATTGTTGCTGATAAAAAAAGAGGTGTCACTCTCAATTAAATCAGAATATTCTGCAGAAAAAAGCAACTTCTTGGGAAACAGGTCCCGAAGACTTTATTTGTGTATGTCTGTCTGTCTGTGTGTGTGAATGTGAATAAAGCACTTGTAAAGTTGGTTCCTATTCAGATCAAAATGAAAGCCTCATCTAGACACCCAAAGAGAAGATGGTGAATTCTGTGCCTGTATTTACAACCTTGCTTGTAAGTGATTTATTCTCTGATTGAAAAGTAGTCTGCTATTTGATAGGAAGGAGATAAATAGATTAAACAATCAGAACTGAACATCCTGCTTATTCCACCCCACCCTCCTTTTCTACCTTTTATTATCATAGAGATAATGAAAGAAATAGATGAAAACTACATTTCTTATTTGGGAAGAATTTGGATGTGCTAGTCTTCTAGCCCAATTGATGGGAGTCTCCATATTCCAGCACATTCAATCAAGAGAAAGGAATCAGACTTCCAACTTCCATCAAGGTATAAAACCAAGTTAGTTTTTCATTATTAATTTGAATTCTGCCCTGCCTTTCTTTCAAGAGCATATAATACTATTCTCCATTGCTACCCATTACAACCATTTGTCAGGAAGTTGAGCTGAGAGAGAATTAAGCATGGGGTCCTTGATGTTCTCTGAGTTTGTTTTTTTCTTGCAGACATTTCATTATCCAACTACAGATAGTTAACACCAGTGCTAAACCAAACTACTCAAACTAATTTTCAAAAGCAAAGAGGCACCTGAACCCCCAATATGTCCAGCTACCCATGACCACAGAAAACAATATCCTATAGAGAGATCTCAACTACATACAACTGGGTGCACTAATCCACTGGAAATCTTTGCAGTCTTAGGAAGGTGTATTTAAAACCATAGGATTTTCCACAAAAAAACTGATAATGTAAGCTCAAGAGCCCCTCAATCCAACTCTTATCCTATATTAAGATATTTCCTGGACTAATATCAGCCAATGGACTTCTATGGTTAAGAGAAGATTTTAAATAGGGAGCTTCTAAAACCTAAATCATTACATCATATAGGCTTTTTATTCATACATTACCATATCCAATATGGTATCATTTTTGGGCAGGTAACAGAGAACCATTGCTACAAGGGCCATGATTCCCAGAGTTACACTAGAAGCAGGTTACAGGTATTTCTGCTCAGTTTGCTCCTCAGGTGATCCTAATCCTAATTCATTGTGATGAAAAAAAAACATCAAAACTTACATTATTTTTGTTTTCTTTCTGTGGTTTTCTCTCTCTCTTAAAAGAATATGAACATGAATATCTGCTTAGACATAAGATGCTCTTAAATTAAGAGCTGGACTTCTGAAACTTTTTAGAAGAATGCCCTTTGTAAAATAAGAATTATAGAAACCATTGTTTCTATAGAAACCATTGTTACTACAGTTCATGAAGTGTTATTTCATTACTTTTATTAGAAGTATATTCACTAAAATCGAAATTTTAAAAGTGAAACAGGCCAGTTTTGAACATATTACCATTTAGCTAGGATGGAATTCAGCAGTCTTAACTCATAATATTCAGTTATCCAGATATCCAGTGAATAGATATCCAGTGAAGTTTATTATTCATTAAATTTGTTAAGGTTGCCCATTCTAGTAAGCTTACAAATCTTTACAAAAGATTTCCCCCCAAACAGAAAAATGATGGATTACTGTATTGAAAGTAGCATAACTCAAAACTCCCTCAACTAAGTTCAGTGAATTTCAGTACACTTTGTCCCCTATAATTGTTTTCCCTGCAATTTTCCTTTTAACCATTTGTGTTTTTTTCCATACTAGATTATGAGGAAATGAAACTGTTTTTCCATATTTCACTCTGGATCCAGAATAGCTGGCCTCATCTAACCACTTCTGATGTCCTGCATCAAGCTCCCAAAACAGATTGGGAGTTCTCTGCAAAGCAATCCTTTCCCCCCATTATATTTCTATGAGTCACCATCAAACTAAAATTTTATCTTGAAGGTACAGGATACCTTGCTGAACATCCCAGAATTCCCTGCTGACATAACTTCTGATCAATTTACAATTTGTTCAAAAGTGGTAGGCCCATTATGTATATTAAAAGCAATCAAACTTTATTTTCCATCTTCCTTTCATTACAACAGCTCTAAACTAGAGAGGCTACTATCAAAGGAATGTACACACAGCACAAGGCATTAAACAGTCTTCTTGTTCAACATTATAAACCTTTGAGAAGTGTATTAACATGTTCCTGACTTTAAGCCCATGTCACACTGGCCAATGGATGCAAAACGGACACAACAGACGAGCAAAATGTTCCATCCGTTGTTATCCGCTCTCAAAAGGGGCAAAAATTTGAATAACCGGAGCGGATAACACGGACGCAGGAAGGACACAGGGCGGATGCAAAGCGGATGCGGAATGGAAGCATAGCGGATGGAAGCAGATGGGAGTGGATGGCGCAACCGCTAGGCTTCCGGGGGGCCTCAGCAAAGCACACGCGGAACGGATACAGTGGATGCAGAATGGATGCCGAACAGATGAAGCGGATGCACAGCGATGCACAGCGGATAAAGTGGATGCACAGTGGAAGCCTAGCGGATGCACAGCGGAAGCGGAACGGACGCCGAGCGTTAATTGCACATGTGGGGGGGAAGTATTACGTAAGCCCCCCGGATATAAAGGGAAGCAGCTCGCACGTGGCCAGCATTCCGAAGAAAGACCTGCTGCTGGACACTTTGAGTTCCTTGCCTGCCCTGCCAGCCTGCCTTCCAGCCAGCCTTGGTGCCTGCCTGCCTGCCTACCTTCCTGCCAGGCTTTCTGCCAGCCTTCCTGCCAGCCTTCCTGCCAGCCTTCCTGCCAGCCTTGGTGCCTGCCAGCCTCCCTGCCAGCCAGCAACCCCACAACCATGGGGAAGAAGCAAAAGCCTCAGCAACCTGCCGCCATCCCTGGCAAGAGGGACAGGGCCAACCTCCTGCCCCCTGCCCCTGACTCTGCTGGTGCTGGGGCTTCTGCTGAAGCTGCTCCTGGCGGTGGTACTTCTGCTGGTGCTGGGGCTTCTGCTGTTGCTTACTCTGTTGAAGCTGCTCCTGGTCCTGCTCGACCTGCTCGTCCTGCTTGTGCTCCTGGTCTTGCTCGACCTGCTCGTCCCGCTCGTGCTCCTGGTCCTGCTCGTGCTCCTGGACTTGCTGGCCCTGCTGGTGCTTACTCTACTGCTGCTGATCCTGGTCCTGGTGTTCCTGCTGCTGCTGCTGCTGCTGCTGCTCATGATGATGATGATTATGATCCTGCTGGTGAGGATGATGATGATGATGATGATGATGATGATGATGATGATGATGATCCTGTTAGTGCTGCTGCTGCTGTTGGTGTGGAAGAGCAGCCCCTACTACCTGGGACCCCCTCTGATGAGGGCCCATCTGGTCCTGCCAAAGGGAGGAAGAGGCATATGCAACAACGGGAGAGGAGGCAATACTCCATTGCGGAGACGCACGAGGATGAGGTGCTGGAGTGGCTGAGAGAGAACGACTATCTGTGGTGGAAGGGACACCAGCTGTACAGGGACACCAAGAGGAAGCAGGCTGCTTGGAGAGAGAGGGCAGAGAGTATGGGTTACACTTTGGAGGTGCTCTTCGGCTGGTGGAAACATATGTACACCTGGTACGGGAAGCTGCACCTGAAGAAATCTGGCCAGGCCACTGTGAAGCTGACAGAAAGAGAGACCTACGTTATGGCCAGGTGCAGCTTCCTGGAGGGTGAGATCTGCCACCGAGGAGCACCAGCAGCCCCTCTCACTACCCTCTCTCTCAGGCAGCCTACTGCCACCCAGTCCTCTTCCAGCCGAGAGTCAGTCCCTGTCTCCAGGCAGGTTTCTGTGGAGCGTGCCACGGCAGAGAACCCGCGGACAGGTGTGGTAAGTGTGGTGGAGTGCGTAGAGGACTCCCTGGTGTGGTGGGAGAAAGGAGACATTGAGACCACCACAGTCCTAGCCGCATCCACGCCCCCCCAGCTCCGCCTCTGCAGAAAGGCAGAGAGCCGGACAGCTGGAGGGGCAGAGCCACAATGTTCTTCTGGAGATCAGGGACACCATCCACACCAGCATAGATCTCCTCTCTCAGCTGGTCCACACCGACTCCTCATCCTCCAACCGCAAGCCCTTCCTCACCTATGTCAACCAGACCCTCAAGGAAATGGCAGATCCACAGTACCAGCAGGTGAAGGACTGGATCACCAAGCTGCTTCACAACCCTCCAGAGCCAGAGGAACCTGCTCCCATCCAGTACAGGCCTGCTCCTCCACCCCAGGTGATGTCCCTCCCATTCCAAGGCTTCCCACAGGCCCTCACCTACCAGGGCTACGGCTTCCAGGAGGTCCAGCAGCACAGGCAGCAACCCTTCCCAGTCCAGGCACAGAGTCATCGGGCGATACCGTTGCCACCGGTTCCACCGATGCCACCGATGCCACCCTTCACCCCTGAGACTGGGCACACCTCCGAGTGACGAAGAGGAGTGCCAGAGACTGGGTGGCTACCTTTTGTCTCTATTTGGACAGGGTCATTTTTCTTTTACAGCTTGTGATTAATAAAGTTTATCTTTGCTTCACACACTTGCTTCATTTATTTATGTGAATAAAGTCTTGGTGGAAACTTTTAGAAATGGTTTAAGCCTTTGCATGCTTGTGGGATGGGTAAGGATAGCAGTGGGATGGGCAGGGATACCTGTGGGATGGGCAGGGATACCTGTGGGACGGGCAGGGATACCTTTGTGATGGGTAATAGCTGTGGGATGGGCAGGGATACCTGTGGGATGGTTTAGGATATTTGTGGGATGGGTTAAAATAGCTGTGGGATGGGTTGAGATAGCTGTGGGATAGATAAACCTCCAGTGCAAGCATAGTGCGACTGTATGGTCCACCCTCCCAGGTGCCACACCTATGGCCCTTTATTATTAGTAACAATGTAATCATTCATCAACACATGTCAACATAAACACAACTCTTTATTAAATTCCCTGTTCATTGTATGCCCACCCAACATACATGGCCCAATCTCATCAGTGTGATGAGACAGGCTGAAGGAAGCAGGCCACGTGCTTGCCAGCTATGGCTCCAACGGTGTGTGGGAAGTTCCACTTCTGATATCACTGCTCTGTAACTTTCTTCCATCCTTCTTCAGTGGAGGGGCACTGAAGGAGCTCCTCCAGGTATTCTTCAATGATGACCTGTACCACTTCTCTGACCACAATGCTGATGGTGTTATGTGGCACCCTCCAGCCATAGTGCATGCTCCTGTAGGTGGTCCCTGAGGCCAGGTGGCGCAGAGTGAGTGCCACCTTGAGCCCAGGTTCCAGGTTGGGCCGGAAGTTGGTGTTTGCCTTGGTCAACCTGGGTGTCAGGCGCTGCACAACTTCATCAATCATGGCTGGAGGCATCCTCATGAAGTTCTGGAATGCACGAGTGTCTTCATTCCTGAGCTCCACCATCAGCTTGTTGTACAGTCCATACTCTGCTCTTCTCCCGATCCATCTTCAGACCCAGATGCTTCTTGGCCGCCTCTTTTTCTTCTCGTAGTAGAGTTCACAGAGCCTGTAGATGGCTTCGCACTGTTGCAGAAGGATGGTGGCTACCAAAAGGAGTTTGTTACGATCCATGGTGGATATCAATGGATGCTGTGGATGAGCAAGAGCCAGATGAAGGCTACAGAGGTCTGCACAGCAGGGCTGCTGGTCTGAAAGTGAGATGCAGGTGAGTTGCTCCCCCTTTTTATAGGCAATATAGGTTTTCCCCTATGTGTCCCTTTGCATCCTCTAGGCATCCTCTAGAAATCCTTAATATTCGAGATTGGTCCCCTCTGTGAATGTTTTTTTCTGTTTTAAATGCTTTCTTTGCATGCTGCATCCGCTTTCATCCTTTCTCCATCCATGCTACTAATGCTGCACGTCCGTTCCATGTCCGTTCCGCTTCCTCCCTGCATCCGAGCAGATGCGAGTTGCGTGGATGCGCAGCGGATGCCTAGCGGATATAGCGGATGCGTAACGGATGCAGAACAGATGTCCCCCGTATGCCTAGCAGATGCAGAATTGACGCATTGGATACATTTTTCGCTCAAAAGTTTTGAGCAGCTCAAAACCCTCTGAGCGGATGAAACGTCAATAGACGGATGCTGCACGGATAGAGAGGAAGCAAAATGGTGGCAGTGAGTACAGAACGGATGCATTGCGTTAACCAATGGATGGCAAGTGTTTTTCTCTATTTTACATCCTCTTTCCATCCGTTGGTGCAGTGTGACAGGGGCTTTAATTTTAAACATTGTCTGTCAGTGATGAATCCAGCAAGATTGTTCTCCCTGGGATGTGCGAGGAAGGTTATTATTTTAGTCCTGCACCATCCTCTATTTCTCAGCAAATTATTGGGTGTATGTGTAGCTTTGATTTAGCAATTTGGTTTAAAGGAGAATCTACAAATTCACTTGCCTACCAAATCAGATCAACAATTTGAATCAAATCATTGAATCAAATATGTTGCCTCTGAATGAAAGTAATGATTTGAAAATAATTTTTCCCATGGACAAATTCTTTTTTCAAATTCATTTATCAGATAAATCTGGTTCAGTGAATTAAAATATCAGCTGAAATGTAGTTGATTTTCCAAATCAATTTGAACCATCATATCATATTGAATCAATTATATAAATCAAATTGATGACTTACATTAAATGTGTGCTAGAAGGCTCACCTTTATAGATTGCCTTTCTATTATGAATGCTCTTTGAAAAGAAGTGTAACAGTAAGATTCTTTAATATAATTAAGTGAATTGAATTAAAACTACTGTCTTTTAGTGATTAGAATAGCAAAATGGTAGGAGCATGGCATGACAGTTGGATAGAAGTCTGAATATGTGAATGATTGCATTAGAGCCAAAAGAATGGAAGTTGGTAGAATTTCAAACTTAATCTCTGCATATCACTGCCATATGATCTCAGGAAAGTAAATAACAAAAGAAAGAGTAAATGCCCTCTTTCAAGATTTCCATTTTTCAATTGAAAACAAATAATGGTTTTAATAGGAACAGTGGAAACATGAGCAAGGATTTAGAATAGACCTGTGCTTTGTGGTGATAAGAGGAACAAATTCAGCTGGTAGTTATTTTCCTACACTTATTGCATCTACAGATACATTTCCAACAATCCTATTTAAAATGATCTGTTTTCTGCAGAGGAGGAAGGAGTCATACAGTAGGATCATCTATAAGGCTGTAAATATTTTGTTGATACCTACAGAAAAAAATATTTGGATTTGGTCAGCTTTTGTATTGTAATTGTGCAGATCCTGCTGAGATGATGGAAAAGAGAACTTATCAGGAAGTCTGACACTAAAACTCCTGAGGATGTGGATTGGACATTTGGATCTGCTAACTTGATCAGCAGCTTTAAATCCTGTCTTTCTTGGTAGGTGACAACTGTCCAGGAGATGACATGTAGATAGTCCATGTTGCAAACTTGGCTTCTTTGATGGAAAAATAATCCATGATGCCTTGTAGAAGCTAGTAAAGCACCTCACCTTAAAAGGCTTTCCCTATTTTCAGTGATACTGGACAATTTCATACATCTCCTGTTCAGAAGAAAGTAAAGTTTTGAACTCTGAAGGTCCTGAAGGAAGCTGATTTTCTGTACTCTCCAGTCATGTTTTAATTCCAAATAGGAACCAAATCACAATTGGTCCCATTTGTTGTTAATATTTTGCAGAGCTGGGGTAGTCAACTGTTCTGGTTCTTCTTGATCTTGCAGTATCTTTCAATGATTAGGAGTGAAGAGCACAGTAATGTGGTGATTCTCCTTATCTCTGTGGTCAGGTCTAGTCAGTGTTGACAGGAGAGCATTTGAGCCCAGAGCCCTGGTGTGTGGAGTACTTAGGAGCCTTCTATTCCTCTTCTACTGCTACTACAGCTGTCATTATAGAGTTATGTAGAGTTATACATTTATAAAATCAAATAAATCAACAAATAAACTAGGGTTCCAACTTGTTCCTCACTCTTGCCGAAGATAATCCAATCAATTAGGAATATCCTATGTGGCTTTTCCTGCCTGCTTACTTCTGGAAATCATGTGTATATTACAACAGTGTGGACTTAACAGCTAGAAATAAATCATTTGCATCAGTCTTTGGGTAATTGATGCCTTCTCTGTAGAGTCACCTGCAGGCCAAAAATTCATATAGATATATTGTACACATCTGTCATGTATGATGGGAAACTGATGATCTTGTGTAGTCCTTCTGTTTATATTACACATAGGTGTTGATACCTGTGTTCAATTTTTCAGTCCTAACTTGGAAGCTGGGAAGAAAATGTGTGTAAGTGTTCTAAGAGATTGTTTGGACTATTCTGATCTTTGTCTTCTATGCTTAGTTTATTATAAACCTAACATTTAGAAGGTCTTCAGATTAAAAGCTCCTTTCTCACTCATTTGATACAGCCTAAAGATTAAAGGATATATAATTATGATAAATTAAACATTCACATGGGAACAAATAGTTGGGGCAGAGATTGTGACATACGTGTGCCCAAGAGCTTTATTAAATTTGATTTTGTTGAATGGAACTCAAACTATTTTAAGTAGCAGAAATAAAATGATGCTATTAATCTTATTGAAAACAGGGTTCCAGTAATTTAAAATACCTTCCTTTTTTATTGAATACAGTAGTTAGAATTCTCCCCACTGCATACTTCCTTAAGCATCTCTCTCTATTTCTTTTTTCTACTGAAAAGTTTGGAAACAGTAATTTGTTTAATTAACTGACAGATTAAATTGGCCAAGGCAACCAAGCAATGTTTTGATCCTGATTACTGGAATGGAAACTATATTCAGCTTTCCTAGTAACTCAGAGACCCTCATCGTTCTCCATTAGATGTGACAAATATGATTTGCTCTGGAACTCCTGATATGGCTTGTCACTACTAACAGGCCAATGTGTCCATGACCAGAGATTACAACATGCTGTTTCATTAAGCAGCAACTGTAGATCTCCCCAGTTCATAGTTCATCCATCTCTTACCATTGAGCTGTCATTCCTACCATAACTGTAATGCTATTATAGAGAAGGCTGAGCTCTCATGCCAGATTTTGTTAGGTATTCAATCCATCCTTTTTATGAACTCTGGCTCCTTCAAACAGTGAAGGAATGATGAATGAATTACATATTGAGCAGTGAGTTTCTGACATTTAATTATGCATCTCAAAATGGAACATTCATCTAAATGATTCCTGGAATCACAAAGAACTAGATCAATACTAAAGATGAGAAGAATAAAAAAAACCAATTGTAATCTGAAGAAATGTTTCTCATTCATCATGTTGACCAAAAATCCTTCAATATTTTGGAATTAACATTAGAGGAATTCTCCACTTTGAGATGAAATGTTCACTATTTTTTTCTTTAAGAAAATATACTATTATAGCACAGTCTTAGACAAAAAAATTCTCCAGTTTATATTCTCTGAGTTTCAAACTCAGTCTGATACAAGGTAATTTGTTTTTGTAATTCTTTGGAAGGATTTTTATGTTTAAATAGAGGTACGAGAATTCCAAATATCTCATTATTGCATTCTACAATCTCCACTGCCCTACTACCTTCTGAAACCTCAATTACATTATAAGAGAAGACTTCATGAGGAAAAACATCCTATGGGCATTTTCAGCCCCTCTTAAGTCCTATTCTTCACAGTTTGATTGATAACTGCTACTTTTTTGGAAAATGGCACAAAGTTTTCTTTTGTAGCAACTACCTTGGAGTAGAAGACCTCCAACCTACATTTCTGTGAAATTACCTACTCAATTTCTCTGTCCACCATTTTGATAGAGTATGTTAAGATGCTATTTCATCTCTAATATGTTACTATAGTAGGGAGAAATTATGGACCTATGTATACTTTGAACATCTGATTGCTCTACGGTACCTAAATTTGTGGAGAGTTTTGAAATGTCCTTTGAATCCAGTTCTATTTCAGGAAAAAAAACAACGTCCCCCCCTTTCTTGTATCCATACTTTGGTACATGTGTGCAAATTCTGGCATGCATTTTAATCCTTGTTGTTCAGAGAAGAAATACATAGGCCCTTTTTTCATAGATGATGATGCAGAGCTATAAATTAGCATGGTATGTATCCTGTATTATGTGGCTTATAATTCAGGGCATTCTAAATCACAATTATTTTTAAGAAGGAGAAATCTACTCAACATTTTTAAAAATGTGTCACTACTTTGACAAGTAAACACTGAGTTATCCAAGTTTCAACTCTCAACTTCTGTATGGTTAGATTTAAATTCTTTGTGTGCACTACCAATTTTTGTTTTTGTTGTACAAGGAATTGAAAAATACAAAGGAAATAACTATCTAAACAGAACAAACTATAATGTGTGGCTGAGAATAATGGAACTAAAAATGTCACTCTTACCAAAGGTAAAATTAAAGATTTCAGAAGAGACTGCTGTGCTGTTATGAGATTCTTGTAGGAATTAGTTCAATTAAAAATGCTATTATTTGCATGATTACTGCTACATGTTCAGCTTAGGTTTGCAACATGCTTCTCTAAGCTATCATGGTGTAAACATTTGGCCCTAACCTCAACCTCATTTGCACTTCCATTTATTTTCAAACTGGCTTTCTTGTAACTCTCTACTATATTGAATTATAATCCTCTACAACTAACTTCTTGCCCTTTCAATAAATTCTACTTTTGCAACAAATTAATGTGGACTTCTCATTTGGAAAGGACTTATGTTAAATGCTTTCTAACTCATTCCTTTCTTCTTTGGTTATGTGAATTGAGAATGCATGAATTTTATTTGATGTTCCTCATGGAAAGACAGTCAAAGTGTAGAGACATTTTTACTGACTTTGGATGAGATAGATGGTCACTATGCTGCTGCAGTGAATAGGAGAAGTCAACAAACTGACCTGAAGCATGATCACTTCAGTGCTGAGTCCAGACTGATTTGCAGCAATCTGAAAAAGATAAATTCTTAGGTAGGTCTGCATATGCCACTCATACTGGGATAGCTTGGAAAGAAACTAGCTAAGATTTAGCCTGCAACATTTTCTTTAGCTAGAATAATACAGTAGTATAGAAACCTTTTGGCAGTAAAGGATTAATACACAAGTAATAATGAACTAATCCACTACTGGCCTTCCTGGCCAATCAGAATAGACTACTTGGAACCTTCCAAGTTATACAGAACACCCCTCCCCCTTTAATTCAGTCTTAGGTGAGTGATGTAGTCGCGCAGGTAGGTGGGGCTTCTTCTGGTCCTAGTTGACCTGCATGGCTCATTCTCACCTAGGTCTTCAAGTGGTTCGGTCGGGATCGCTGTCTCTCCGGCTTGTCTCCATGGAACTGCCTGGAAGGGTGAGTCAGCATTGCCACTACCGCTTGAGTTGCTCAGGCCGGTGGTTTTACCGCTTCCTCCTGGTTCAACCGGGCAGGTTGAACTGGCCTGGCTGGCACCTTCCACAACAGCTTCCCTTTCGCACGGACTTCCTCCAATGGTTTCATCTAACCATAAGTGCTCTTTTTGGTTGGTTAGATTTTCTGGATTTACTTTTAATGGTTCATTTCCACACCCTTTTTTATTTATTTGTGTTTCCCCCCCTCCTTGGTTTTGTTTTCGTTGATTTTTATTATTTGAGATGCACGGTTGTTTTGCACTCGATATTTCAGGAACAAAGCTGGTCTATGTGCCGCTTCCACTCTCTTCATCATCCATGGTTAGTCAGTAGGACTGGGGGCCTGTTATTTGTGTGATTGTGGCTGGAAGCGAAAGAGGGTCTCCGGTAAAATTCTATGCATAGACTAGGTCGTCGATTTCAAAAGTGCAGTATCGTCTGGACAAGTCAGACGGTTTCTCACAAGTGTAATTTGGGTTCAATCTATCAAAATGGGATCTGAGTTTTCTCCCCATTAATAATTCTGCCAGGCTCTTGTTTGTTGTACTACTGGGAGTAATGTGTTGTAGTGTAAGTAAGCGGTTTAGCTTGTCTTGGACATCTCCATGGTCTATTTTTTCTAGGCCTTCTTTTGTAAACCTGACCATTTGCTCGGCCCTACCATTCGCCGCTGGGTGGGCCGGCGCGGTTAGTGCATGGTGTATACCCAAAGAGGCTAAGTACTGTTCAAATTGTATGGACATTAGTTGTGGCCCATTGTCGGATACTAGCACATCAGGTAAACCATGAGTTGCAAACATTTTGTTTAGCTGTTTTATAACAGCGTCGGTTGTTGTGGATGACATTACTATAACTTCCAACCAATTTGAATATGCATCCACGACTTAAAAACATATTGCCCCTAGTTGGTCCTGCAACATCAATATGAATTCAAGATCAAGGGCCTCGTGGGGTCTCCCAGTCCCATATGGGAGCTTGTGGTGGTGTGGGTCTAGCTCTCTGACACTTGTGGCATATTGCAACCCAGCGTTCAATATCCTTGTCTAAACCAGACCACCAGATATAGCTTCTGTCCAGGCTTTTCATTTTTACTATGCCTGGGTGGCCCTCATGTAACATGCCCAACACCTCTTCTTGCAGTTTGGATGGAATTACCACATTCCTTTTGTATTGACAGTTCAGTTTGTCTAGTCCGAAAAGGTTTAAAACCTTCAGTCTTTTGGCTTTCCAGCCAGCCTTTACCTACCCAACTCAAAACTCGGGCAGTCAATGGGTCTTTTGCCGTGGCTCTGGCGACATCATTAGCAGACAATGGGAATTCAGTGCAGGTCTCTAGTTCTAGGGTGGCGGTGGTTGGAGCCGAGTCGTCCTCTATTGTTGGTAACGGTGCTCGGCTTAAAGCATCTGCATGGGTGATCTATTTCCCAGGTCGATGTAGCAAGGTATATGAATAGGTGGTCAGAATTCCTAGTCATCTGTGGAGATAGAATGTTCGGTGTGGGTTTGTTCCCAGCCAAAATCCCCAGTAATGGTTTATGGTCAGTTACAATGGAAAATGTCCTACCATAGAGGTATTCGTGAAAACGTTTAACTCCGGCGACGATTGCCAGGGACTCTCTGTCTAGCTGGCTATAGTTGCGTTCTGCTTTGGAGAGCGTTTTCGAGTAAAAGGTGACAGGTGCCTCTCTCCCATCAGGTAATTGGTGGCTCAGGATGGCGCCGACTCCGAAAGGTGAAGCATCGCAGGTGACTGTCAAGGGAAGTGTATTACTAAACTGAATAAGAATGGTGTCTGAGGTTAACAAGTCTTTTATGCTTTGAAATGCTTTTTGTTTTTTGTGACCCCAAGTCCAGACAGTTTTTTTATCCAGCAAATGGTGCAATGGTTCTGCTATCGTTGCTTTGTGGGGGAGGAATACGTTATAAAAATTGATCAGACCCAAGAATGCCTGTAAGTCAGTTTTATTTCTAGGCCTGGGTGCATCTTTAATTGCTTTGACTTTTTTTTTCTGTTGGGTGAATACCTTGTTCATCAATTAAATACCCTAAAAATTCAGCGTGGTCAGTAGCCAGGCAGCATTTTTCCTTTTTTACTTTTAGGCCGGATTCTCTAAATTTTGTTAGCACTTCTCTTAGTCTTGCTTCTAATTGGGTCATGTTTTTCGCTGAAATTAGGACATCATCAAAGTATGGAATGACCCCTTTTATTCCATTCAATAGGCGTTCCATGAGGCTTTGGAAGACGCCTGGGGCAACGCTCACTCTGAATTGAAATCTGTTACATTTGAATGCCCCTCTATGAGTTTCTATTGTTTGTGCCTTGGTTATTATTGGGTTTTCTGGAAGTTGCTGATATGCCTGAGCCAAATCGAGTTTCACAAAAAATTTTCCTCCCCCAAGTGAGTGCAGTAAGTGCTGCACGACTGGTACCAGGTATGTGCTTTGCTGAAGCGCATGGTTCAGGGTAGCCTTGTAGTCTCCACAGATGCGCACAGACCCGTGAGGTTTTACAAGTGTTACTATTGGTGTCTCCAACCTAGCGTGGTCAATTGGTTCTGTGACCCCTTGTGCAATCAATTTGTTTAATTGCTCATCTATTTTGGGCTTTAATGCAAAGGGGACTCGTCTGGCTTTTAACCTTCTTGGTGCTATCTGGGGATCTAAACTAAAGGAAATTGGGGTCCCCCGGTACCTGCCTAGAGTGCCATTGAAGACGTCCTGGAATTCATGCATCAGGTTCTCTTCCCAATCACTTGCAGCTATTCGGTTTACTCCGGTCATCCCGATGCCCAATGGTGTGAACCATTCGATGCCCAGAAGGCTGGGATGGTCTCGGTTGACTATAGTTAGTGGCAGAACTTCGGTGGGTTGTTTTTAAGTGACTTTGAAGTGCCCCAGACCTACAACGGGAATCCTATTTCCCTGGTAGTCTCTGAGAATTATTTTTTGTTTCTTGAGTTCTTTTTGTCTTATGTTTGGAACCAACCGCCTTATTGTGTTCCAAGACACCATTGATAGGAAGGATCCTGAGTCAACCTCCATTTCACAAGGGCTTCCTTTAAGGGTCACTACAATTTTGACTTTTCTCCCGCTTTCCTTCTGTGTGCTTCCTATAGTGACAGTCTGATGGGTTTTTTCTCGGTTGCTGGTTTCCTTGCTCCACTCCCATTTTCTATCAGCTTGCCTTGGGTCAGTTCTTGATGGGGAATTACCGTATCTGCTAGGACTGCTGTTCTTACAATTTCAGCAGACTCTTTCGATGTGTCCCCTCTTCTTGCAAACCCGACAGATGGCATCAAGGAACCTGCACTCGGCTCGGGGGTGGTTTCCTGTGCAGCCAGCACATTCCCGCCAATTTCTTCTCCTTTCGTGCCTTTTTTGGTTTGCAGAAAGGTGATGGACCTCATCGTCATCTTCTTCCATGTCTGATGATTCATCTAGGTCTTTGTGGTGTGTGGTTGTGGCAGCTTGCTTCTTCCCTCTTGGTAAGGTCATCGTGTCAGTACTGGCATTCATCAGTTTCATTGTGGCCACTGATTTCCTTGTGGCTTCTGCAGTGGTGGCTTCAGCAATTGCTTCTGCCACTGTTATGTTAGGTCTGTTTAAGAGTTTAGTTTGCAGAGTAGAGTCCTTTAGATCTAACATGACACGATCTCGCATGGCCTCATCCATATTCTGGAATTCGCAGATGGCGGAGAGCTGCCATGAAATCAGCAATGGTCTCGTCTTCCCTCTGGTCTCTTTTATAGAACTCGTGTCTCTTGATGAGGTTTGAGACAACCGGTGTGTAGTGAGCCTTTAGCATTTGGTTAAGCTCAGACCAGGTCATCTGTTTCACATCTCTGGGCTTCGCCAATGCCTTTGCCATTTTGAACACAGCTGGCCAACAATGTGTTAGAAAGACAGCCCTCTTTTGCTGATCTGAAATTTCTTCCATTTCGTTGCTCTCCAGAAACATCAGGAAGCGATTGATATAAGACTCCCAATCTTCTCCATTGGAGTTGAAGGGTGCGGGCAGCGCGTTACTACCAGTCATCTCGTCTAACGTGGTTCATTCTCTCACCGCATGCTCGGTCTCTGCTTAAGGATGATCCCACCCTCATCGCCAGTGTTCCGTCCAGAAAAGAAATGCAGTAGACCGGGTTTCAACAAATAACTCTTTATTAGTTAGCAGCAACAGTAACGGAACAGAGGCTTAAGCCGCAGCAGCCCTTTTTATAGAGGCTTGCCTGCCGTCTTGTAGCCAATGACATTGTTTTAACTTTGCCGCCTTTGAGAGGCTCCACTACTGGCCTTCCTGGCCAATCAGAATAGACTACTTTGAACCTTCCAAGTTATACAGAACTGAAGGGACCTAGTCCAATTTCCTACTCAAGCAGTAAACCTTATACTATCCCAGACAAATGATTGTCAAGACTCTTCTGGAGATAAGAGAAATTGGAGTGCTGATAACTTCTGGAGACAAGTCATTCCACTGATTAATTGTTAAACAGTCAGGAAAATTATCCTTCATTCTAGATTGGTTTTTTTCTTAATTCTTTTTCATCTATTGCTTCTTATTTGAATTTGTGTTCAAATTCTTATTCATTGAATTGAATGAGAACTGGTACAGAAAAAAAAACAAAACAATGTCACTGTGACACAGTCTAAATTCACTCAGACAGTCCAGTCTAAAAGTCCTTAATTCAAAGAGAGATGTGACATTTATATCATATTTATAATCAGCCAGTCCAAATATTTTTTCTGGCTATTCAGAATGTTGAATATTTTAACCTCTCCTCTTTCGACTGAGTTTGATCAACAAAGAGATCAACCCAACTGGCAAATCAGAGCTTGCAATGTGAATAGAATAGAATTCTTTATTGGCCAAGTGTGATTGGACACACAAGGAATTTGTCTTGGTGCAAATGCTCTCAGTGTACATAAAAGAAAAGATACATTCATCAAGAATCAAGAGTCATAAAGTACAACACTTAATAATAATCATAGGGTACAATAAGCAAAATCAAATCATACTAGGAAACAGTCAATATAAATTGTAAGGATACAAGTGACATAGTTACAGTCATACAGTCAAAAGTGGGAGGAGATGAGTGATAAGGAGTGATGATAATTTAATAGTAATTGTAGTGCAGACTTTGTAAATAGTTGGACAATGTTGAGGGAATTATTTGTTTAGCAGAGTGATAGCATTTGGGAAAAAAACTATTCTTGTGTCTAATTGTTCTATACAATTGTTTTGAGGGAAGGAGTTGAAACAGTTTATTTTCAGGATGTGATGGATGTGTAAATATTTTCACAGTCCTCTTTTTGACTCATGCAGTGTACAGGTCCTTGACTGAAGGAAAGTTGGTAGTAATTGTTTTTTCTGAGGTCCTAATTACTCTCTGGAGTCTGTGTCTGTTCTGTTGGGTTGCAGAATCCATAGCAGTGCAAATACAGCTATGTACTTCTATCCATTCAATTCACTTTATTCTCTCTGAACCCATATTTATTGCACACCTTTCTAAAAACCATTTACCACTAGAGGTTCAAAATCTAACAGTGCCTTTTCAGGTTAACAGATGTTATTGAAAGGCGTAAGATTTCATAAACAACAGCTCATTGCATCAGATTTCTTCCAAAGGAGGGACAACAGGCTTGATTTACATGCAGACAGACCCATTTATTAATGGGGTAAATCAGATATTGAATATTCCAAAGAGCAAAAATAGCTATTAATAGGGATACTAGCTACTATATGTACTAGATTTGAGAAAAAGAGTCTTGCAAGATGAAGGTGGTAGGCAAATGTCAGCATATCTTTCTGCTCTGTTTAAGGAGATATGAATGGATGTGGGGTTGAGGGCGAGTGTCTAAACTTCAACCTATAATAGAACAACTTCAAATTTAACCCTGTCATTTCCAGTTACCTATAACTATGACTAAACTACAAATCATATTATTTCCACTGCTTATGTCAAATGTTTGGCAGAAGTACCATCTAAAACTTAAGCCCCTGTCACACTGCACCAATGGATGGAAAGAGGATGTAAAACGGAGAAAAACACTTACCATCCGTTGGTTAACGCGATGCTTCCGTTCTGTACTCACTGCCTCCATTTTGCTTCCTCTCTATCCGTCCAGCATCCGTCGATTGACGTTTCATCCGCTCAGAGGGTTTTGAGCTGCTCAAAACTTTTGAGCAGAAAATGTATCCAATGCGTCCGTTCTGCATCCGCTAGGCATACGGGGGACATCTGTTCTGCATCCATTATGCATCCGCTATATCCGATAGGCATCCGCTGCGCATCTGCGCAACTCGCATCTGCTCAGATGCAGGGAGGAAGTGGAACGGACATGGAACAGATGCACAGCGTTAGTAGCACGGACAGAGAAAGGATGAAAGCGGATGCAGCTCGCAAACAAAACATTTAAAACAGAAAAAACGTTTGCAGAGGGGACCTATCTCAGATATTAAGGATGTCTAGAAGATGCCTAGAGGATGCAAAAGGACACATAGGGGAAAACCTATATTGCCTATAAAAAGGGGGAGCAACTCACCTTTCAAACCAGCAGCCCTGCTGTGCAGACCTCTGCAGCCTTCATCTGACTCTTCGTCTTCCACAGCATCCAGTCATGTCCACCATGGATCGTAACACAGTCCTTTTGGTAGCCACCATCCTTCTGCAACAGTGAGAAGCCATCTACAGGCTCTGTGAACTCTACTACGGGAAGAAAAAGAGGCGGCCAAGAAGCGTCTGGATCCGAAGATGGATCGGGAGAAGAGCAGAGTACAGACTGTACAATAAGCGATGGTGGAGCTCAGGAACGAAGACACTCGTGCATTCCAGGACTTCATGAGGATGCCTCCAGCCATGTTTGACAAAGTTGTGCAGCGGCTGACACCCAGGTTGACCAAGCAGAGCACCAACTTCTGGCCCAGCCTGGACCCTGGGCTCAAGGTGGCACTGACTCTGCGCCACCTGGCCTCAGGGACCACTTACAGGAGCATGCAGTACAGCTGGAGGGTGCCACACAACACCATCAGCATTGTGGTCAGAGAGGTGGTGCAGGCCATCATCGAAGAATACAAGGAGGAGCTCCTCCAGTGCCCCTCCATTGAAGAAGGATGGAAGAAAGTTGCAGAGCAGTGGTATTAGAGGTGGAACTTCCCCCACACCGTTTCAGCAATAGATGGCAAGCACGTGGCCTGAAAAGCTCCAGCCAAGTCGGGATCCACTTATTTGAACTACAAGGGCTTCTTCAGCATCATCCTCTTCACCATGGTCGATGCTGACTACAAGTTTATGTACATCAATGCTTCAGGCAACAGGTCATGTTCAGATGCCCAGGTATACAACCCCAGTGACCTCAAGGAGGGGCTGGAACACAACCTCATCATGGGCTTGCCAGATCCAGACCCCCTGCCCAATGACACGCAAGATGTGCCCTACTTCATTGTGGGGGATGACACCTTCTCCCTCAGAACCTACCTCATGAAGCCCTACACTTCCAGACTCCTCACCCGTGAAGAGAGGATCTTCAACTACAGGCTGTCCAGGGCAAGGCGGGTGGTGGAGAACGTCTTTGGCATCCTGGCCAACAGGTTCCAGGTACTTCTCACCACCATGTAACATCGCCCAGAGACCGTGAGGAGGATCATGGAAGCTTGCTGCATCCTGCACAATTTCATGCGCACCCGCTACCTAGTCTTGCAGAACAGGCTCGTGGACCTCCAGCAAGGCAATGGGGACATGAAGCCTGGGGAATGGAGGCAAGGGCAAAACCTGATAGACACTGAGGATGTGCAAGGCCCCAACAGAGCCTCACATGAAGGGAAGAAGCAGCGCAACATCCTGAGACACTGGTGCAACTCCCCAGCTGGAGCAGTGGAGTGGCAAGACAGGATGATAGATGATTAATGGATGCTTTCTTCAGCCTGTCTCATCACACTGATGAGATTGGGCCATGTGTGTTGGGTGGGCCTACAATGAACAGGGCATTTAAGAAAGACTTGTGTTTATGTTCGAATGTGTGGATCAATGCTTATATTAGTATTGATAATGAAGGGCCATAGGTGTGGCAGCTGGGAGGGTGGACCATACAGTCCCACTATGTTTACACTGGAGGTTTATCTATCCCACAGCTATTACCCATGCCAAAGGTATCCCTGCCCATCCCACTGCTATCCTTACCCATCCCAAAGGTATCCCTGCCCATCCCACAAGCATGCAAAGGCTTAAACCATTTCTAAAAATTTCCACTGAGACTTTATTGACATAAATAAATGAAGCAAGTGTGGGAAGCAAAAATAAACTTTATTAATCACAAGCTGTAAATGAAAAATGACCCAAGTCAAGTGTCCAAATAAAGACTACAGGTAGCCACCCAGTCTCTGGCACTCCTCTTGGTCACTCGGAGGTGTGCCCAGTCTCAGGGCTGAAGGGTCCAGGTGCGGTGGAGGTGGCTGCTGCTGGAGTGCTGGTCTGAAGCACCACTGGGGTGCCTGGCCCTGAGAGGACAACAGGTGATGGTGTGTTGAGGAAGCTCTCGGACAGCTGGCTCAGCCCTGTGATGTTGAGAGCTCCTTCCTCCATGCCATGTGGTGTCAGCCCCAGTACTGACGACAGATGTACTGAGGCCGGGCTTTGCTGTGGGGTGGAGGAAGGAGGATTGTAGTGGGGCTGTCTGGTCTGCAGCTAGGTGAGGATTGGCATTGGTGGCATCAGTGGCGTGGGTGGCATCGCTGTTGTCGGTGGCATCATTGGCGTGGGTGGCATCGGTGGCATTGGTGGAACTGGTGGCAACGGTATCGCCCGATGAATCTGTGCCTGGACTGGGAAGGGTTGCTGCCTGTGCTGCTGGACCTCCTGGAAGCCGTAGCCCTGGTACGTGAGGGCCTGTAGGAAGCCTTGAAATGGGAGCGACTTCACCTGGGGTGGAGGAGCAGACCTGGACTGGGTGGGAGCAGGTGCCTCTGGGTCTGGAGGGTTGTGAAGCAGCTCGGTGATCCAGTCCTTCACCACCTGGTACTGGGGTTCCACCATGTCTGTGAGGGTCTGGTTGACATAGGTGAGGAAGGGCTTGTGGTTGGAGGATGAGGAGTCGGTGTGGACCAGCTGAGACAGGAGATCTATGCTGCTACGGATGGTGTCCCTGATCTCCAGCAGGACAGTGTGGCTCTGCCCCTCCTGTCTGGCTCTCTGCCTTTCTGTGGAGGTGGAGCTGTGGGTGGATGCGGGTAGGGCTGTGGTGGAAGTGCCGTCTCCTTTCTTCCATTGCACCAGGGAGTCCTCCACGTGCTCCACCATGGTTAAAACACATGTCCGCGGGTTTTCCGCCATGGCACGCTCCACAGAAACCTGCCTGGAGACAGGAACTGACTCTCGGCTGGAAGAGGACTGGCTCTCAGCAGGCTGCCGGAGAGAGAGGGTCATGAGAGGGGCTGCTGCTGCTGCTCCTCGGTGGCGGATCTCACCCTCCAGGAAGCTGCACCTTGCCATGACATAGGTCTCTCTGTCTGTCAGCTTAACCGTGGCCTGGCCAGATTTCTTGAGATGTAGCTTCCCGTACCAGGTGTGCATATGTTCCCACCAGCCGAGGAGCACCTCCCATGTGTAGCCCAAACTCTCCGCCTTCTCTCTCCAAGCAGCCTGCTTCCTTTTGATTTCCCTGTACAGCTGGTGTCCCTTCCACCACAGATAGTCATTCTCTCTCAGTCACTCCAGCACCTTATCCTTGTGTTCCTCCTCAATGGTTGCCTCCTCTCCCGTTCCCGCATATGCCTCTTCCTCCCTTTGCCAGGACCAGATGGGCCCTCATCAGAGGGGCTTCCAGTTTGTAGGGGCTGCTCCTCCACACCACCACCAGCAGCAGGATCATCATCAGCAGCAGCAGCAGCAGGAGCAGCACGAGCAGGACCAGGAGCACGAGCAAGACCAGGAGCACGAGCTGGACGAGCAGGACGAGCAGGACGAGCAAGACCAGGAGCACGAGCAGGACGAACAGGTCGAGCAAGTCCAGGAGCATGAGCAGGATGAGCAGGACCAGCAGGACGAGGAGCAGCTTCAGCAGAGTAAGCACCAACAGAAGCATCACTGCTAGGAGCAGCCTCAGTAGAGTAAGCACCAGCAGAAGCACCACTGCCAGAACCAGCCTCAGCAGAATAAGCACGAGCAGAAGCACCATCGCCAGAAGCAACATCATCAGCTCCTCCAGAAGCAGAAGCAGCAGAGGCCCCAGCTGCAGAAGCCCCAGCCGCAGAAGAGCAAGTCCGTGCTACAGAAGCCCCAGCAGAAGCAGAGTGAGGGCCAGGGGGCGGGAGGGTGGCCCTGTCCCTCTTGCCAGGGCTGGCAGCAGATGGCTGAGGCTTCCTCTTTTTCTCCATGTTTGTGGGGTTGCTGGCTGGCAGGGAGGCTTGCAGGAAGGCTTGCAGGCAGGCAACCACCAAGGCTGGCAGGCAGCAAGGCTGGAAGGCAGGCAGGCACCAAGGCAGGCAGCAAGGCTGGCAGGGAGGCAGGCACCAAGGCTCACAGGGAGGCAGGCAGCAAGGCTTGCAGGGAGGCAGGCACCAAGGTTGGGAGGATGGCAGGCACCAAGGTTGGCAGGATGGCAGGCAGCAAGGCAGGCAGCAAGGCTGGCATGATGGCAGGCAGCAAGGCAGGCAGGCAAGGCACTCAATGCGTCTGGCAGCAGGTCTTTCCTCTGAATGGTAACCTGCTTCCAAGCTGCTTCCCTTTATATCCGCGGGGCTGATGCAATAAATCCCCCCCGCATGCGCAATTAACGCCAGGCATCTGCTGGGCTTCCGCTGGGCTTCCGCTGTGCATCCGCTAGGCTTCCGCTGTGCATCCGCTTCATCCGCTGTGCATCCGCTGTGCATCTGCTTCATCCGCTCGGCGTCCGCTCTGCATCCGCTGTATCCATTCCGCGTCTGCTTTGCTGAGGTCCCCCGGAAGCCTAGCGGATGTGCCATCCACTCCCATCCGCTTCCATCCTCTAGGCTTCCACTCTGCATCCATTTTCCATCCGCCCTGCATCCTCCTCCCATCCGTTCCTTTCCGTGTTATCCGCTCTGGTTATGCAAATTTTCATCCCTTTTGAGAGCAGATAACAACAGATGGAACATTTTTCTCATCCGCTGTGTCCTTTTTACAAACGTTTTGCATCCGTTGGGCAGTGTGACAGGGCCTTTACAAAGATTTATTTTGCAGGTTCTGCAGCTCATTCTGTCATGATACATCAACACTGGAAGCATAATCCATTCCACCTGGATGGGCACAACATATAAAACTTGTAATATGCACACTGAAATTGGCTTAGTAGAATTTTTTAAAAAGATAAATATAGGTCTATTCTATTTGGACTTCTAAAATCTGGATGGGCAAAAGATTCCTGCAGAGAATTAGATTTTTTTTCTGTATTATTTCATGTTATATAGAGTCCACCAGGAATTTTGGAGGGAAAATTGAAACAAAAATCCTGACTCTGACTGTATATTTGGTCTTACACATTTTGCACCATCATTTCATCCTCAGCAATTTTTCTTGCTGTCCTTTGATTTCCAATGGTTGACACAATATCTTAAAGAATTAATTCTTGAAGTATTTTTCCATATTTGGATCTGCTTTAAACTGGATCTAATATACTGATCCCGATGTACTTATCATAGTCAACTTTCTCTGTTCTTGTGAAATATTTGTCATTATTGTTACCTCTTTGTGTGTGCTTATGTATGTGTGTATGTGTTTATGTGAATGATCATGTAGCTTTTTGAGTTCCCTTTTAGAGCTTCTAACCACATCTTTCCTAAATAACTAAGACAGCCAGCAGCCACTACATTACTTTTTCCCACAGAGTTTTAAGATGGAATTTCAACAGCTTAAGTTTCTGACTCACTAAAATGGGGCAACTCAGTTATGCAAGCAGAAAGCAAAGGAAGCTTTTTAAAGATGCTCAGTCTCTTTCTTTCACTCTAAGTCTCATAGTTCCATAACAAAGCAAACAAGCAAACAAACTACAAAGTCTGTTTTTATGGAGAGGATTAAGTCCACACTTAGAAATGTTTTGATGATGATGATAACAACAAAAAAAAAAACAATAATAATAATGATGATGATGATGATGATGATAATAATAATAATAATAATAATAATAATAATAATAATAATAATAATAATAATAATAATAATAATAATAATA
>BLBF01000043.1:14005997-14018160 GCA_015471245.1 Laticauda colubrina
TCTGTCTCTGTCTCTGTCTCTGTCTCTGTCTCTGTCTCTGTCTCTGTCTCTGTCTCTGTCTCTGTCTCTGTCTCTGTCTCTCTCCCTCTCTCGCTCTCGCTCTCTCTCACACACACACACTGTTTTTCTTCTTAATTTATCTTAATTGACTCAGAAAATAGAGCCAAGACTTTGGATGGAAACATGTAATTACTTCTTCCAGCAAAACCATTCAAATCAAGTGAATTGAATGAACAAAGGATTATCTGTAGCATCTTTTGTGCTGGCCAAATCCTAAATCATTCCTATTGTCTAAATAAGGACAAGTAATTAGTCAAGGACATTCCTCAACAACCAAACACTCTGTTCTCCCAGTTCACATAAATACAGGACAAATTGGAAACAACCAAAGCTAACAGGTAGATTATTGAAGCATGAGGAGTGAATGAAAAAGGGATAAAGAAGTGGCCTACATTATATTTAAAAGTCCTTAGGAGAGGAATAAAGTCACAGCAGATGACAGCGTCTGTCCATCTGCATGGCCAAGCTGATTAATATTTAAAAGTTTGCATAGGAGAATCCCATGAACTGCTAAGACTTTGAGTTAAACTTGGGAATAAAAGTTATTTTTGAAATAAGGCATCAGCATAAATTTCCATGCTGCTGCCAATAAAATTTCATCAACAACCAAGCATACCTCAAGAATGTCTACATTTTAGTGGTGTAAAAAGAGAGTGTTTATCTTATACATTCTGACTGTTATAAATTGCTATAAATAATACTTTGAAAATGAAAAATTTATTTAAAAAGTGGATATTCTGTATCTAATATAATTTAATTCTGTATTTACTAAGATTCAAATGAGACAGAAGATAAATATACAATTGTCATTCTGTTAAATGATTTGCTTTCAAATATAGGTAGTTCTTGACTTATGATCACAATTGAGCCTAGAATTATAGTTGTCAGTCTTGGCCTTCATTAAGCAGATCACCAGGGCCATAGTTGTTAAATGAACCCATGGCTGAGGTGGTATTCAGCAGGTTCTGACCAGTTCTGGAGAACTGATAGCAGAAACTTTGAGTAGTTCAGAGAACTGGCAAATACCATCTCTGACTGGAGATTTTACAGTATCCTTCCCCTGCCACCTCCACCAAGCCATAGTAGTAAAAAAAATTGAATCCTACCACTGACCCATGGGTATTTTTTGCTGGATGCTGGAAGTAAATTCTAAAAACTCACAAAAAATGTCAAAAATGGTGGTCTTGTGACCATAAGATGCTGCCAAAGAACATAAACATAAGCCAGTTGTTAAGTGCCAAAATGCAACCACATGCCCACTGTGGATGTGCATGAGGTACATGAGTGTACAGCTATTGGATCTTCAAAATCTGGTCATAAGTAGGGCTGGGGATGTTTGTCATAACTCCAAATGGTCATTAAACAACCAATAATTTTGTGATGACTACCTGTAGATGATCCTTAGGAAGGCACAATCTACATTTCTTTTCTTTTTCTTTGTTTTACTGCAATCCTAACAAATATAGACAAAGACAAAGTAGAATTCAGTGTGTCAATTTTGTTATTTCAAATATATGTATGTTTCTGGGACTACATAATCTTTGTGAAAACCCCAGAAAAGACATAAATTCTTTAAGGACACACAGTAATTGCAATATGCCAAGACGTGCCCCTTTTGAATCATATTATCTGAATCTAAAGCAGTTCTTCCTTTCCCTCCCTTCTTTACTTTCTACCTGTATGATCTCTATATATCAACCTGTTCTTTTTAGCCAAGTTGTCAAAGAAGGTGCATTGAATATAGACATGGTTTAACTATAATTTGGGACTTGTAAATTGATGGGTGCAAAAAAAATCCCAAACAAACACCAAAACAGTTTATTTCACAGGCTTCACAAACTGGATTCCAAATGTTAAAAAAATGTGCCTGTTTATTAGAAAAGTGTCCCTTATGAATAGCCATAATATTATATTTCTGCTGTTATGTATATTTCATAAACCATATTGAAATAAATCAATTAATATTTATTTTGCAGGTAGGCAAAAACTATTTCAAAAAGTTTGTTTTCTAAAAGAATTTTTTTTAAAAAACCCAAATACCTGGAGTAAATTAATCTATTTGGCCAATGTTACTATAAATTGGGTAAATGGCTTTTAATGTGTGATCTCTGTTACATATAACATGGGTAGCAAAGGGCTTCTTTTGACTTTCCATTATGTAAATGGAAATCATTGAAATACAGATAGTCTTCAACTTACAGTCACAACTGAGCCCAAATTTTATGTTGCTAAGTGGGAAATTTTAAAGTGATTTTTGGTCCATATTACAACTTTCCTCACCACATTTGATAAGTGAGTCAGTGCAGCTCTTAAATTAGTAACACAGTTGTAAAATGAATCTGGCTTTCCCATTGACTTAGGTTGTGAGAAAATTGCAAAAGGTGATCACACAACCCAAGAGTACTGCAACCATCATAAATATGAACCAGTTATCAAATATCCATCCATGGATATACTACAATGGCCATAGGTTTAGTTTAGTTTATCTTAGTTTAGTTTACTTTATTGTCATTACACCTAGTACAATGAAATTAAATACCATCTTCAGTATACTTTATGACTATGAAAATAAACACAAACACACATTCTTCACATTCTATACACTGAACTGAAAATCCCAGATATTGCATAAATATGACATTATACAGTAGAATTCAAAAGAGCGACTGCCCTTGGATAGAAGCTGTTTTTCAGCCTATTTGTCCTTGTTTTTATTATTCTGTACCATCTGCCAGATGGTAATAGTTCAAAAAAAGGGTTCCCAGGATGAGATGGATCTTTGAGAATGTTTTGAACTTTCTTAAGGCAGCAAGAGCTGTAAAACTCTTCCAAAGAGGGGAGAAGGCAACCAATGATCTTCTGGGCAATGACATTAACCCTCTGGAGTGTTTTCCCATCTGCCACTATCTGCAATTGGCAAACCATACAGAGGTGCAGTAAGTTAAGATACTCTGTATGGTGCAGCTGTTCTGTCTCGAAAGAAGCGTGTGAGACTGGGCTCCAACAATAAATTCTTTTATTAAAGTCACTAAGCAATAGTAACGGAACAACAGCCCAAGCCACAGCAGCCCTTTTTATATGGCTTGCCCACAGCTTGTGGCCAATGACACCGTTTTAACTGTTCCCACCATTTGGCAGGTTAACCGGATTGGTTCTCTAATAGCCAATCCGCGAATGGCCTTTTTGGCCAATCAGAATAGGGAACTTGGAGCCTACCAAGTTCCATACAGAACACCCCTCCCCCCTTGGTTTAGTCCAACGTGCATCACGTAGTCATACAGGTAGGTGGGGCTTTTTCTAGTCCTGTTTGACCTGCATAGCTCAATCTCGGCGTAGTCTTCGAGCGGTTTGGATGGGATCACTGTCTCTCTGGTCCTTCTCCATGGAACCTCATGGAAGGGTGAGTCAGCCTTGCCACTCCCACCTGAGTCTTTCGGGCTGGTTGAGATGGCCTGGTTGTTTCCTTCCAGGAAGGCCTCGCTTCGTTCTCCTTCTCCCAGACTTCTCATTTGGGGTTCATCTAACCATGAGTGCTCTTTTTGATTTGTTAAATAGTCTTTTTGTAGTGTTTGTTGTCTTGTTATGGGAGGTTCGTCTCTCCCTTTTTTATTATTTTGTACTCTCACCCCCCCTCAGTTGTTTTTTGGTCAATATTTATTTTTATTGGTTCTGTGGTGTTTTTTCGTTTGAGATTGCGAGAACGAAGCTGATCTATGTGCTGCTTCCATTCTCTACCATCGTCTAGGAGTAGTCGGTAAGACTGAGGGCCTGTAATTTGGGTGATTGTGGCTGGAAGCCACAACGGTTTCCCGGTGAGGTTTCTCACATAGACCAGGTTGCCAATTTCAAATGTTCAGTATTTGCTGGAGGAGTCAGGGGGTTTGTCCCAGGTGTAAGTGGGGTGCAGTCTGTCTAGGTAGGTGCGAAATGGCTTAAATGTCTCAGTCTTGTTCTCCCCCATCCAGCCCTTACCTACCCTATTCAATATGCGTGCTGTCAAAGGGTCTTTTGTGGTGGGTCTCACGACGTCGCTGAGGTTAGCGGCAGGTCTGGGCAGGTCTCTAGTTGTAGTGTGGAGATGGTTGGAGCTGGGTCCTCTTCCATGATGGGCAGCGGGGAACAGCTTCGAGCGTCGGCATGTGTGATGGCTTTTCCGGGGTGATAAATCAGAGTGTAGGAGTAGGCAGAGAGGAATTCAGACCACCTCATTATTCTATGTGACAGAATGTTCTGGGGGGGGGGGGCTTGTTGCCTGCTAGGATTCCTAAAAGGGGCTTGTGATCAGTGATGATTGAAAAAGTTCTACCATAAAAGTACTCATGGAATCTTTGACTCCGGCGATGATTGCGAGGGCTTCACTATCGAGTTTGCTGTAATTGCGTTCTGATTTGGAAAGTGTCTTTGAATAAAAAGTGACCAGTGCCTCTCTGTCGTCTGGTAGCTTGTGGCTCAGGATGGCGCTGATTCCAAAAGGCGATGCATCACAGGTGACCGTCAAGGACAGGGTATTGCTATACTGGATTAAACGGTGTTAGATGTTAGTAAGTCTTTGATACCCTGAAATGCTGCTTGTTCCTGGTGGCACCAAGTCCAGGTAGTTTTTTTCAATCTAGCAGCCAATGTAGGGGTTCTGCTATGGCTGCCTTATGGGGCAGGAACACACTGTAAAAATTTATGAGACCTAGGAATGCTTGAAGGTCAGTTTTGTTCCTAGGTCTAGGAGCATCTTTGATTGTCTTTATTTTTAATTTCTTTTGGTGGGGTGTATGCATTTTTCATCAATTAAATTGCCCAAAACCTCGACCTGGTTGGTAGCTAGGTCACATTTTTCTCATTTTACTTTGAGGCCTGCGCCTCTAAATCTAGTTAAAACTGCTCTTAATCTGTTCTCTAGTTAGTTGGCGTTTTTTGCTGAGACCAGAATGTTGTCAAAATAAGAGATGACTCCCTTGATTCTGTTTAACAGGCATTCCATAAGGCTTTGGAACATGCCTGGGGCAACGCTAATGCCGAACTGGAGACGGTTACACTTGAATGCCCCTCTATGTGTCACAATAGTCTGTGCCTCTGCGGTAATGTGGTCAACAGGTAGTTGTTGATACACCTGTGCGAGATCAAGCTTCGCAAAAATTCTTCCTCCCCCTAGTGAGTGCAGTAAATGTTACACTAATGGTACTGGATATGTGCTTTGTTGGAGCTCATGGTTCAGGGTTGCCTTATAGTCTCCGCAGATGTGCACTGACCCATCTGGTTTCACAGGAGTAACGATGGGTGTTTCCCACCTGGCATGGTCGATTGGCTCTAAAACCCCTTGAGCTATTAATTTGTTCAATTGTTCATCAATTTTTGGTCTTAAAACAAATAGGACGTGTCTGGCCTTTAAGCAAATGGGGGCTATTTTTGGGTCTAGGCTAAATGAAATTGGGGTCCCCTTGTTCTTGCCTAGAGTCCCATCGAAAAAACATCTTGGAATTCTAGTAGCAGCCTCTCCTTCCAGTTGGCTGTGGCAATGTGGTTGATCCAAGTCATCCCAATTCAAGGGGCGCGAACCATTCAATCCCTAGCAGACTAGGTCGATCATGGTCGATGATGGTCAGAGGCAAGATTTTGGCATGGTTCTTGAATTTGAAGAGGAAATGTCTGAGGCCTATTACTGGAATTCGACTTCCCTGGTAGTCTTTTAAAATTAGTCTTTGTTTCTGTAATTCTTTTTGTTTAATGTGCGGTATCAGGTGCCGGATGGTATTCCAGGATACCATAGATAGGACCCTGAGTTGACTTCCATTTCACAGGGCTTCCTTTCGATGCTCACCTCTATCTGGACCTTCTTCCCATTTTCTGCCCTGGCATTTCTGATGGTGACTGTCTGATGAATTTCTTCTCTGTCACTGGTTCTTTTGCTTCAGTTCCATCTGCTTCTGGCTTGTTTTTCTTCATGTCTGGGCAGGGTGCTGCCATGCCTTTTTGGACTATAGCTCTTTTTGTTGTGGCAGACCCTTTCGATGTTCCCCCGTTTGTTACAAACCCTGCAGATTGCATGGAGAAATCAGCATTCAGTGTGTGGGTAGTTGCCCCCGCATCCCGCACATTTAAACTCCTGCCGGTTTCTCCTCCTTTTGCGCCATTTCTTGTTTGATTGAAGTCTATGGACATCTTCATTTTCGTCCTTGGTATCGCTCTGGATTCGAGATCTTCATAGTGGGCTGTTGCTATGGGCTGTTTCTTTCCTCCCTCTGCCTTCTTCTCTCTGGCTTGGTTTGGCAGATCAGGTATCACATTCATCTGGTGTATGGTGGCTGCTGACTTCTTTGCTGCTTCAGCAGCGGTTGTCTCTGCAATGGCCTTGGCCATAGTTATGTTTGGTCTATTCAGGAGCTTGCTCTGAAGGGTAGTGTCCTTCAAACTGAGGACCACTCACGTGGTCCCTCAGGGCCTCGCCCATGTTCTGGAACTTGCAGTCTTCTCTAATGTGTCTCAGGGCTGCTACAAAATCTCTGACAGTTTCATCTTCTTTCTCGTCCTTCTTGTAGAACTCGTGTCTTTTTATCAAGTTGGAGACCACAGGTGTGTAGTGTGCTCGGAGCATTCTGTTCAGCTCGGGCCAAGTCATCTGTTTGACATCTCTGGGTTTAGCCAGCGCCTTCACCATTTTAAATATGGCTGGTCCACAGTGTGTAAGGAAGACAGCCCTCTTTCTCTGGTTGGAGATTTCCTGCATAAGAAAGCGATCAATATATGACTCCTAATCCTCCTCATCAGGATTGAATGGTGTGGGGTGGAACATTGTTACCGTCAATCTCTCTCACTCGGTTCAGATCGCTGCGTGCTTCAGTCTAACTCTTCTACGATGATCCCACCTTCGTCGCCAGTGTTCCATCCAGAAAGAAGCATGTGAGACTGGGCTCCAACAATAAATTCTTTTATTAAACTCACTAAGCAATAGTAACGGAACAACAGCCAAAGCCACGGCAGCCCTTTTTATAGCAGCTTCCCTATGGCTTGTGGCCAATGACACCGCTTTAACTGTTCCCACTGTTTGGCGGGTTAACTGGATTGGTTCTCTAATAGCCAATCCGCGAATGGCCTTTTCGGCCAATCAGAATAGGGAACTTGGAGCTTACCAAGTTCCATACAGAACAGCAGCAGTAGAAGGTCATCAGTATTTTTTATTCAGTGTGAAAAATAGTCATATAAGTCACTTTTTTTAGTACCATTGTAACTTCAAATAGTCACTAAATGAACTGTTGTAAGTTGACGATTACCTGTATGTCACATGTTGTGGGAACAAAACTTCTAAAAATGTATTTTTGCCTTCCTAACCTGACTTGACATTAAATCACATATTTTCTGATATTCCAAAGTTTGATGTGGCTAAAAATTCTTGGACAAAACTCAAGTAGATTGTACTATTTATGAAAGACAAGAATAAAGGTACGTGCAACAGTTGTTTGTTCATTGCTAGGGCCTTGATACAAACTGTTTTGTAGCATAAGAAGGTTTAGACTAGAGTAATGTTGATTCCCTTGTTCCTCCTGGAATTAATGATGACTGGCTAGAATGCTTGGTGACCATTAACTTGGTTAGTTGTATTTTCTTGTTGTGCCATCTTAAGTTTGTGAACTTTTATATTTACACACTGGAAATTTCTGGGCTGTGAACCAGAAGTTGAATTCAGATACAAGTTCAATTTACAACTATTAATTAATGATTGTTCGAAATTACAACATCATTTAAAAAAAAGTGATTTACAAGCAATCCTCACACAGCATTCCCATAATCATATGATCAAAATTTGGTGTTGGGCACATGGCTTGAATTTACAAAGGCAGCAGCATCCTGAGGTCGTGCAAACAAACAAGTCAATGAGGGAAACTGGATTTCCTTAACAATTGGCTGATTCATTTAACAATTATCTTGAGTCAGTTAAAGATCAAAGGTGGTATTCAGCAGGTTCTGACAAGTTCTGGAGAACCAGTAATGGAAATTTGGAGTAGTTTGGAGAACTGGAAAATACCACCTCTGACTGGCCCTGCCCCCATTTTTCTCTGCTGCCCGAGTCACAGCTGATTGGCTGGATCTTCTGTGGCTGCCCTTTATAGGAGCTGGAAAGAAGGTTAAGCCCATAGCTTGCCATCCATTGGAAAATGCAATGCATCCGTTGTGTACTCACTGCATTCGTGTTTCATATGCTTTATCCCTCCAGCATCTGTCCGCTGAGATTTCATCCACGCAAGAAATTTTAACCTGCACAAAACTTTTTGAACGGATGAATTTTCCACCGCGTACAATGTACATCTGCAACATATATGAGCAACAAACGTCCTATGTCCGTTATCATCCATTAAACATCACTGTATCCTCTCAGCATCCTCTGGACATCCTTGCAACTCACATCCGCTGCAGCTGAAAACAGAAAGGGGGAGGAAATGAAAGGTACACGGAATGTCCACACAGCGTTAGTAGCACATAAATAGAAAAAATGTAAGCGGATGCATCTCGTATATAAAGGATTAAAACGGACAAAACGTTTGTATCTGGGATGTATCTCAGATATTTAGGATGTCTGGAGTATGTCTAGAGTATGTAGAAGGACACCTAGCAGAAAACCGATATTTACTACAAAAAGGGGGAGAAAATCACCTGGATCTCAGTATGAGTCCATCAGCCATGGTGTACAGACCTCTTCACCCTTAGTCTTGCTCTTCCACATCATCCATTGTTCTACACCATGGATCATGACACAATCCGGATGGTAGTTGCGACCATTCATCACCAGAATCAAACCCTGTTCAGACTGTTTCACCTTTTATACACAGGTGAAGAAGGAGACATCCAAGAGCTATGTGGGTCCGAGGATGGATCAGGAGAAGAATGGAGTTTGGACTGTATGACCAGTTGATGGTGGAGCTGAGGAATGAAGACACTTGTGCATTCCATCACTTCATGAGGATGCCACCAGCCATGTTTGACGAAGTTGTAGAGCATCTGAGACTCAGGTTGACCAAGCCGAGCACCAACTTCCATCCCAGTCTGGACCCTGGACTGAAGGTAGCACTGACGCTGTGCCACCTGGCCTCTGGAACCACATACAAAAACATGCAGTATGCGTGGAAGGTGCCACACAACAGCAAAGTGGTCAGAGAAGAGGTGCAGGCCATCATCAAAGAATACATGGAGGATCTCCCCAAGTGCCCCACCACTGAACAAGGCTGGAGGAAAGTTGCAGAACAGTGGCATCAGAGGTGGAACTTTCCCCACACCGTTGGAGCCATTGATGGGAAGCATGTGGCCTACAAAGCTCCAGCCAACTCAGGGTCCATTTATTTCAACTATAAGGGCTTCTTCAGTATCATCGTCTTTCCCATGGTTGATGCTGACTATAAGTTCATCTACATTGATGCTTCAGGCAACGGGTCAGCTTCAAATAGCCAGGTATACAATGCCAGTGACCTCAAGGATGGGCTGGAACCTCATCATGAGCTTTCCACATCCAGACCCCCTACCCAATGACATACAAGATGTGCCCTACTTCATCATTGGTGATGATGCCTTCTCCCTCAGAACCTACCTCATGAAGCTGTACACTTCAAGATACCTCACCCATGAAGAGAGGATCTTCAACCACAGGCTGTCCAGGGCAAGATGGGGGGTGGAGAATGCCTTTGGCATCCCGGCCAACAGGTTCCAGATCCGTCTCACCACCATGCAGCATCACCCACAGACTGTGAGGAGCATCGTGGAAGCTTGCTGCATCCTGCATAATCTCATGCGCACCCGCTACCCAGTGTTGCAGAACAGACTTGTCGACCATCAACAAGGGAATGGGGACATGGAGCCTGGTGAATGGAGGCAAGGATGTAACCTGGTAGACACTGTGGATGTACGAGGCCCCAACAGAGCTTCATGTGAAGGGAAGAAGCAGCACAACCTACTGAGACACTGGTGCAACTCCCCAGCTGGAGCAGTGGAGTGGTAAGACAGGATGATAGATGGTTAATGGATGCTTCCTTGAAGCTGTCGCATAACACTGATGAGATTGTGCCATGTATGTTGAGTGGCCCTACAGTGAATAGGGCATTAATTATGAGCTTTGTTTATGTTGAAATGTGTTGATAAATGAATAAATTGTTATTGATATAAAAGGTCCATATGTGTGGTAGCTGGGAGGGTGGACCATACAGTCCCACTATGCTTACACTGGAGGTTTATTTATCCCACAACTATCCTTATCTATCCCACAACTATCCTTATCTATGCCACAAGCATGCAAAGGCTTAATCATTTTTTCAAAGTTTTCCTCAACACTTTATTAAGTAAAAAAAAATGAACCAAGTGTGAACAAAGATATTATTTTTATTTATTAATAATAATAAATAAATAACTGTATTAATAACTGTCTTAAGTAAACTGTATGACTTTATTAAAAAAGCAAAATGAACCAAGTAAAATGTCTTAAGCAAAGATAAAGTGTAACAAGTAACAGCTCAGTCTCTGGCACTATTCTCAGTCACTCTGAGGCATGTCCATGGTCTCAGCTGTTAAGCGGGTAGGGACTGTGGAGGTGGCTGTAGCTTGAGTGCTGGTCTGAGGCACCATTGGGGTGCTTGGCCCTGAGAGTACAACAGGGGATGGTGTGTTCAGGAAGCTCTCAGAGAACTGTCTCAGTCCCGTGAGGTTGAGAGGCCCTTCATCAAGTACCTGGGATGTCAGGCCCAAGACTAATGACAGATATTCTGAGGAAAGGCTTGGCTGTGGGGTGGAGGAAGGAGGAGTGTAGTGGGGCTGTCTGGTCTGCAGCTGGGTGAGGTGTGGCGTCTGTGGCGTGCGATGAACTTGGGCCTGGACTGGGAAGGTCTCTTTGTGCTGTGGGAAGTCCTGGTACTCGTAGTCTTGGTAGGTGAGGGGCTGTTGGAAGCCATGGAAGGGCTGTGACATTGCCTGAGGTGGAGGAGCAGACTTGGACTGGGTCAGAGCAGGTTCAGCTGGGCCTTGAGAGTTGTGCAGAAGTGCTGTGATCTTTTCCTTCATCACCTGCTACTGGGCCTCGGGCATATACTTCAAGGTGTGGCTCATGTAGGTGATGAAAGAGTGGTGGCTGGAGGATCCTCTCTCCAAGTGGACCAGCTGAGAGAGCAGTTCTGTGCTGGTCTTCATTGTGTCCCTGATCTCCAACAGGACAATGTGACTCTGGCCCTCCAGTCTGCCTCTCTGCCTGCATCCTGTGGAGCTGGGGGTGTGTGTGGGTTGATCTCTGGTGGCTGCTGCTTCTTCCTCCATTTGTGATAGCAGGGCATCATCCTCCAAGTCTTCTGGCATGGGGAGTGCAGCTGTCGGGGGGGGTCTCTGCCGTGGGGCCCTCTGAAGACACCTGCCTAGACAGGCTCGCTGGCTCCTGGCTGGCAGAGGACTGGCTGTCTGTGGGCTGTCTGAGGGAGAAGGGTCTCAGAGGGGCTGCTCTTTGGTGGTGGACCTCACCCTCCAGGAAGCTGCACTTGGCCATGACATACATCTCCCGGTCAGTGAGATTGACAGCGGCCTGGCCAGATTTTTTGAGGTGTAGCTTGCCATACCAGGTGTGCATGTGCTTCCACCATCCCAGGAGTACATCTGCAGTGTAGCCTAGCCTCTCTGCCTTGTCTCAATAAGCTGTCTGTTTCTTCTTGGTGTCACGATAGAGCCTGTGGCCCTTCCTCCACAGGTACTCGTTCTCCCTCAGCCATCCCAGCACCTCCTCCTCATGGTCCTCGGAAATGGTGTACTGTTTCCTCTCTCCATTCTCCTTCCCTTGCCTCTTCCTCCCTCTGGCAGGGGCTTCAGCAGGGCCTTCAGGGGCTTGAGCAGCAGGATCTTCAGCAGCAGAGCTTTGAGGGCCTTGGGGCTGGTCCACCACAGCAGCACCAGCACCAGCACCAGCAGCACCAGCACCACCAGCAGCAGCACCAGCAGCACCAGCAGCACCAGCAGCAGCAGCAGCACCAGCACCAGCACCAGCAGCACCAGCAGCACCAGGAGCACCAGCAGCACCAGGAGCACCAGCAGCACCAGCAGCACCAGCAGCACCAGCAGCACCAGCAGCACCAGCAGCACCAGCAGCACCAGCAGC
>BLBF01000043.1:14030057-14101518 GCA_015471245.1 Laticauda colubrina
AGAAAGAAAGAAAGAAAGAAAGAAAGAAAGAAAGAAAGAAAGAAAGACCAATCTAACAGAATCATGTTCTGCCATTCTCCACACTGTATCTGCATTCTTCTCTTGAGTGTTTCTTCAGCACCATTTTAGGTTTTGATAGTCAAGAAGCAAAACTGTGCACAATCCAGGTTGGGCTGCTGGGGTTTCGCAGGGAATCAGGACAGCCCCTAGCTAGGATTCTGTGTAGTCTGGAGAACCCCCAATTTCCACTCCTGGCTGGCACTGCCAAGCTCACCCCACCCCTCCCAGGAGTCCCCACATGGCCCGTTTTGGATGCAGGTAAGTACAGGGTGCATGCGGAGGATCCAGAAGGATGAAAAATGGGCCTTCCAGAAGATTGGGAAGGCTGGAAATGGGACAATTTCCAGCTTCCAAAAAGCCTGCAGATCCTGGGAAGAGCAAAATGCCCCCCCCCCCTTCCTGCCATGGTGCAGGAGGCTGACTAGGCTATGCCCAGCATGGCCATGCCCACACAGCAACTGGGCAGTGAACTGGTGGCTAAAATTTTTGAAGCCCACCCTGGTACAATCAAATGTAAAATTTTAGTTATTGGAAAACTTGTGACTTATTCATCTTCATGGTTCAGAAGCAATGAAAGATAAGAAGGATAAGCACATCCAATTGCTCTTGCTTCTTAGATTTTCTTTATCTCATTCCTCACCTTCCAAGCTTCCATATTTTCAGGATGTCATAGCAAGAATATGTTGTGTGTGTGTGTGTGTGTGTGTGTGTGTGTGCACGCATGTGTATATGTGTGGTAGTGTAAATGTTGTGTAACAGCTTCCCGAAAGAACACCAGTTTGTTTAGTGATTAAGGCACAAGACTGGAAAAGTGGGAGGCTGTGAATTCTAGTCCTAACTTTAACTATGAAAGCCAGCTAGGTGATCCTGGACCAGTCATGCTCTCTCAATCCAACTCACCCCACAGGGTGGTTGTTTGGGGGGGAGGGAGGAAGAAAATGTGTTGGATATGTTCACCACTTTGAGTCCTAAGTAGTCCTTGACTTACAACCATTATTTAGTGATTGTTCAAAGTTACAACGGCACTGAAAAAGTAACTTAGAACTGTTTTCACACTTTTTCCATGACCATTCATTATCGTCATGGTCCTATGATCAAAATCCAGATGATTGGTAACTGGTTCATATTTATGATGGTTTCAGTATCCTGGAGTCACGCCATCACCTTTTGCAACCTTGGAGTTCTCATATCAAATGTCCTAACCACCAGAGCTCACTGTAACAGCATTGCCAAAAAGGCATTAAGAGTTGTAAATCTAATCTAATGAAGCTTCTCCTCCGGAAATATCAAATTGCTAACTAGAGCATACAAAACTTTTGCCAGACTAATATTTGAATACAGATCATCAATCTGAAATCTGCACTTGCATATCAGATATCAATACAATCGAGCGAGTCCAGAAGTATTTCATGAGGAGAGTACTACACTCCTCTGCTCGCAAACGAATACCCTATATCACCAGGCTTGAGATTTTGGCCTTGAACAACCTTGAACTACACCACCTATGGTTAGACTTAAGCATAGCACACAAAATTATCTGCTACAATGTCCTACCAGTCAATGACTTCTTCAGCTTCAACTACAACAATATAAGAGCACACACAACAGATATAAACTAAATGTAAACCACTCCAAAATTTATTGCAGGAAGTACAGTTTCAGCAACAGAGTAGTCAATACCTGGAATGCACTTCCTGACTCTGTTGTTACATTCCCAAACCTCCACTCCTTTAACCTCAAACTATCCAACATTGATCTCACCCCATTTCTAAGAGGTGTGTAAGGGGCGTGCATAAGTGCACAATTGTGCCTACCACCCCTGTCCTACTGTCCCCATATATTCGTACCTATTTCCTGTATTCTTACTCATGTTTTTACTTATACCTATTGTTAGGGATAACATTGTTCACCCTAACTGTTTTAGGTGAAATACTAACTATGAATCATAGTTAGTGTATACAGCTTTAAATGTAAAATAGCAATTGTGGGTGTGGTTATGAAAACCACATAAAAGTAGCAAGGCTACAGCTTGCTAGCTCTCTCTCTGGCTTTGATGATCCCTGATTACTGCTTGGAAGCAAGACTGCATTGCTCGAACGGGAGAGACAACAACGGACTGATTTATGTGAACTGACAATTGGATATTCTACAAGGACTTTGCTAACTGAATATCCCTGAATGGACTGACTACATGGTAAATGAATATTGGACTGTTTTTGACTATGCTATAAACTTATACTGGAATAAAATATATTCTTGATAGCACAAGCGTATCTGTTATTTTTACTGTATGTTAATAAACATACAAGCTTAGCTCACTCATTTATCTGTGTGCCTATCTGACTAACGCTGCACATTCTGTTTAGCTTGTCTACCTAACCCTGGTTGGGGAACCCAGGCTTAACACCTATTATCTTGTAAGCGATTGACAAATCCAACAAATAAAAATAAATTAAATAAATAAAATATGGCAAGCAAAGTCAATGGGGAATAGAGACTCATTTAAAAAATTAATTTAGCAACTGCAGTGATTCACTTAACAATTGTGCCAAGAAAAGTCTTAAGCTGGAGCAAAACTTACTTAATAACTGTGTCACTAAAGCCCATGTCACACTGCCCAACGGATGCAAAAAGGACACAGCGGACGAGCAAAATGTTCCATTCATTGTTATCCGCTCTCAAAAGGGGCAAAAATTTGCATAACCAGAGCGGATAACACGGACACATGGAGGACGCAGGGTGGATGCAAAGCAGATACGGAACGGAAGCCTAGTGGATGGAAGCGGATGGGAGTGGATGGCACATCTGCAGGGCTTCCGGGGGGTCTCAGCAAAGCAGACACGGAACGGAAAGAGCGGATGCAGAGCGGACGCCGAGCGGATGAAGCGGATGCACAGCGGATGCACAGCGGATGCACAGCGGATGCACAGCGGAAGCCTAATGGATGCCTGGTGTTAATTGCGCATGCGGGGAGGATGCATTGCGTCAGCCCCACGGATATAATGGAAGCAGCTCGGAAGCAGGTCGCCATTCAGAGGAAAGACCTGCTGCCGGACGGATTGGCTGCCTTGCCTGCCCTGCCTGCATGTCTGCCTGCTAGCCTTGCTGCCAGCCTTGCTGCCAGCCTTGCTGCCAGCCTTACTGCCAGTCTTGGTGCCAGCCTCCCTGCAAGCCTTCCTGCCAGCCTTCCTGCCAGCCTTGGTTCCTGCCAGCCTCCCTGCCAGCCAGCAACCCCACAACCATGCAGAAGAACAGAAAGCCTCAGCCATCTGCTGCCAGCTATTGCAAGAGGGACAGGGCTACCATCCCACCCCTGGCCCTCACTCTGGTTCTCCCGGGGCTTCTGCAGCACGGGCTCATTCTTCTGGGGTGGCGCTTCTGCTGCTTCTGCTTCTGCTTCTGGAGGAGCTGATGACAAGCACTCCAGCACCAGCCACCTCCACAGCACCTGCACCCTTCACCCCTGAGACTGAGCGACCAAGAGGAGTGCCAGAGACTCATTTTTGTCTTATAGCTTGTTGTTAATAAAGTCTATTTTTGATTCACACACTTGTTTCATTTCTTTTTTTTAATAAAGTCTTGGAGGAAACTTTTAGAAATTGTTTAAGCCTTTGCTTGCTTGTGGGGTGGGTAAGGATAACTTTGGGGTGGGTAAGAATAGCTTTGGGATGGGTTAGGATACCTGTGGGATGGGTAATAGCTGTGGGATGGGTAAGGATAGCAGTGGGATAGATAAACCTCCAGTGCAAGCATAGTGGGACTGTATGGTCCACCCTCCCAGGTGCCACACCTATGGTCCTTTATTATCAATAACGATATAATCAATCATCCACACATGTCAACAAAAACACAACTCTTTATTAAACGCTCTGTTCATTGTTGGCCAACCAAACATACATGGCCCAATCTCATCCGTGTGATGAGACAGGCTGAAGGAAGCATCCATTAAGCATTTACCATCCTGTCTTGCCACTCCACTGCTCCAGCTGGGGAGTTGCACCAGTGTTTCAGGAGGTTGCGCTGCCACTTCGCCTCACGTGAGGCTCTGTTGGGGTCTTGCACATCCTCAGTGTCTATCAGGTTTTGCCCTTGCCTCCATTCCCCAGGCTCCATGTCCCCATTGCCTTGTTGATGGTCCACAAGCCTGTTCTGCAAGACTGGGTAGCGGGTGCGTATGAGATTGTGCAGGATGCAGCAAGCTTCCATGATCCTCCTCATGGTCTCTGGGCTATGCTGCATGGTGGTGAGAAGTACCTGGAACCTGTTGGCCAGGATGCCAAAGGCGTTCTCCACCACCCGCCTTGCTCTGAACAGCCTGTAGTTGAAGATCCTCTCTTCACGGGTGAGGTATTTGGAGGTGTAGGGCTTCATGAGGTAGGTTGTGAGGGAGAAGGCGTCATCCCCCATGATGAAGTAGGGCACATCTTGCTAGTCATTGGGCAGTGGGTCTGGATCTGGGAAGCCCACCATGAGGTTGCCTTCCAGCCCCTCCTTGAGGTGACTGGCGTTGTATACCTCGGCATCTGAAGATGAGCCGTTGCCAGAAGCATCGATGTACATGAACTTGTAGTCAGCATCGACCATGGCGAAGAGAATGATGCTGAAGAAGCCCTTGTAGTTGTAATAAGTGGACCCCGACTTGGCTGGAGCTTTGCAGGCCACGTGCTTGCCATCTATGGCTCCAACGGTGTGGGGGAAGTTCCACTTCTGATATCACTGCTCTGCAACTTTCTTCCATCCTTCTTCAGTGGAGGGGAACTGGAGGAGCTGCTCCTTGTATTCTCCAATGTTGGCCTGCATCACTTCTCTGGCCACAATGCTGATGGTGTTGGGTGGCACCCTCCAGCTGTACTGCATGCTCCTGTAGGTGGTCCCTGAGGCCAGGTGGTGCAGAGTTAGTGCCACCTTGAGCCCAGGTTCCAGGCTGGGCCAGAAGTTGGTGTTTGTCTTGGTCAACCTGGATGTCAGCCACTGCACAACTTCATCAAACATGGCTGGAGGCATCCTCATGAAGTTCTGGAATGCCTGAGTGTCTTCGCTCCTGAGCTCCACCATCAGCTTGTTGTACAGTCCATCTACTGCTCTTCTGGAGAACCATTTTTGGACCCAGACTTTTTTTAGTGCCTCCTTTTCTTCCCGTAGTAGAGTTCACAGAGCCTGTAGATGGTTTTGCACTGTTGCAGAAGGATGGTGGCTGCCAAAAGGACTTTGTCACAATCCACAGTGGACATGACTGGATGCTGTGGAAGAGGAAGAGGAAGATGAAGGCTGCAGAGGTCTGCATAGCTTGGCTGCTGTTCTGAAAGTGAGATGCAGGTGAGTTGCTCCCCCTTTTTATAGGCAATATAGGTGTCCCTTTGCATCCTCTAGGCATCCTCTAGGCAACCTCTAGACATCCTTAATATCCGAGATAGGTCCCCTCTGCGAACGTATTTTCCACTTTAAACACTTTGTTTCCATTCTGCATCCGTTCTGCATCCGTTCTGCATCCGTTCTGCATCTGTTCTGCGTCCGTTCCACTTCCTCCCTGTGTCCGGGCAGATGCGAGTTGTGCGGATGCGCAGCGGATGCCTAGTGGATATAGCGGATGCGTAACGGATGCGTAACGGATGCGTAGCGGATGCAGAATGGATGAACTGGATACATTTTCCGCACAAAAGTTTTGGGCAGCCCAAAACTTTCGGAGCGGATGAAACATCAATAAACGGATGCTGGACGGATAGAGAGGAAGCAAAACGGAGGCAGTGAGTACATCGCGTTTTCGAACGGATGGTAAGGTTTTTTGTCCATTTTACATCTTCTTTGCATCTGTTGGTTCAGTGTGACGTGGTCTTTAGCAAGAGAAATTTTGGGCTCAACTGTGATCGTAAGTATTTGTAACAATAATAAAGACGGGATACAAATTATGAAATAAATGAAATAAATACTCATCTCCTGCTTGCTGACATTTTGGAAACTGTTTAAGATGGAATTGTTTTTCCTGATTTTTTTTAAATAAATAAAATAAATATTTTTATTGCTTCCATTTTTGTGTTTTGAATTGATTTTGTTTTTGTTGTGTGGTATTAAGTTCTACCATGAATGTTTTCAATCATTCTACATAATTAGTCTGCCATTAGTTTGTTCAATTGCAATGGGCTAAAATGTGTTCAAAACAACAAAATAAAATCATAAAATCAATACACCATAGGCTTTGATTGTGTTTATACAGACTTAGACAGGTAAAAGGTAAAAGACATATAGATGTAGATTGAATTTAGATATTCAAATTTTTCTTTTTTTTCCCCACAGATCGAGTTATTGATGTGCCTCCTGGAAAAATACTAGAAGCCATGTTCCTCTTCCTTATTTTCATTAGAGATCAGTTGTTTGTTGGTAGCTTTTAACTCATGTCTCTTCAGCCTTTTAAAATTAAGTTAGACACTATGCTGGGCTGTATCTTCACTGCTTTTTCAATTGCACAAGATGTTGAAAGTGGTGTTTTTACATTGCGGTAGCATAACAACTTTGCATTGCATGCCAAGGAATGTGGCAGGTAACCACAAGATATCATTCTGGCAATTACAGTGCAGATATTTTTAGAGCCTGGATGGATAGAATGGTATTTTTCTATCCCCTGTTAAAATAGACCTTCCATTTTGTTTGCCCAGAATCTCTCAACTAGTTGTTAAAACCATTCTTGAAAATAGTGTCTTTAAAAGCATTTTAGACAGACAGCTTCAGATGATTCAAATAATATTTTTAATATAATATATTTATTTGAATTGAATAAGGCTTCATTCGGACTAGGAATGGAACATAGCAGTGTTCCAATATTTAAAGGGCTCCCCAGAAAAAAGAGAGGGTAGACCTATTTTCTAAAATACCAGAAGGCAGGACAAGAAGCAATGGGTGGTAACTAATCAAGGAGAGAAGCAACTTAGAATTAAGGAGAAATTTCCTGACAGTTAGAACAATCAACCAGTGGAACAACTTGCCTCCAGAAGTTGTGAATGCTCCAACACTCGAAGTTTTTAAAAGAGATTGGACAATCAGTTGTCTGAAATTGTATAAGATCTCCTGCTTGAGCAAGAGGTTGGACTACATGACCTTGAAGTTTCTTTCCAATATTCTGTTATTCTGTTCTGTTCATTATTTGATTAGTGAATTGATCCATCTAAGGAAATAAACTTATTCTTTATAAAAACATTTCTGAGGGAGGAAGAAATGCTCCTCTACACTTTGCTAAAAAGATTTTAATTTTATTTTTTAAAATTAAAAGGATTATTTATGATACTAAATTAAATAGCAATATAACAATAAGACCTGCATTACCTCTGAATAAAAAAAAATCTGCAAAAATTGAAAAAACCCAACTACATAAATTATATATTATACCAACTTAAAGAAGAAAAATTATATCAGGCTATTAAAATTCTACAACTTTTCTTTAGTGTCAACTTTGTGACCCAATTTTTAAATAATGAATCAATGTATGAATATGTAGCCAGTATTGCTGCTCTTGTATTTTCATTGTATAAACCAGATTTTAACTAGAGAAATGAGAAACTCTGTTAAGCCAACTTTTGTCATCTAGGACACAAGCATTCTTTCATGAAAACACAACTATCTTTTTCATAACAGTTTAACTTTGATACATCCAATATTCTTCACTGATTTGAAAGATCCAAAATTTAGAGATATAGTATAATCAAACACTAACATTGTTAACCCTTAGGTGTTTTCCAGGAAGTAAGAACTATGGTAGCACAATGGCTAGAATGTAGTATTGCTAGTTAACTCTGCTGACTGCCAGCAGTTTCATCCAGACTGGCTAAAGCTTGACTCAGCCTTCCATCCTTTTGATGCTGATAAAATGCTTTTGTTGGGGACAATATAAACCATTTAAAGGGGGCTGTAAAGTATTGTGGACTGGCATATAAATCTCAGTGCTATTGCTACCTGGTTCACTATTATAATAACCATTGCTAAAAGTTAACCATAGTTTTAAAGTTTCCATTTCTATTGCAGATTACTCTATTTTGACAGATGTCAACGTCATATTTTCACAGAAGTTTATGGAGAATTCCTTCTCTAGCCCCAAATAACTACATTACTGTGATTCCATCTTTTTTAAAAAACAAAAACAAATCCAACATTACTACAGTAATATGTATTTTTTTCCTCTTCATTTCCTCTGTTCGATCTATTTCATCCTTAAGTATTTGAAGTTATACCAATGATGGTGGAAATGCTAAATTTCAACAACAGCAAAAAAGTCTTGATCAATCTTCCCTTATCTGAACATGTTCTAATGTATGTGATACAACTCCCAGAAATCCAGACCTGGACTTTGAAAAATCAGCAATCATCACAGAGTTTAGATTATCACAGCTGTTCTTACAGATTATAAAGGCCCTGTCCCACTGCACTTATGGATGCAAAGAGGATATAAAATGTTAAAAAAAGCTTGCCATCCATTGGAAAACACTATGCATCCGTTGTGTACTCATTGCATACGTGTTTCATATGCTCTATCCGTCAAGCATCTGTCCACTGTGATTTCACCCACGCAAGAAGTTTTGAGCTGCACAAAACTTTGTGAATGGATGAACTTTCCGCCGTGTACGATGTAAATCCGTGACATGCAAGCAACAAACTTTCTATGTCTGTTTATCATCCATTAAATGTCTGCTGTATCCTCTCTGCATCCTCTGGGCATCCTCGCAACTCACATCCGCTGCAGCTGAAAATGGAAAGAGGGAGGAAACAAAAGGTACATGGAATGTCTACACAGCATTAATAGCACAGAAATAGAAAGGATGCGCAGTGAATGGTTTGCATCCGATATACATCTGTGTAACATCCCCTTTCTTTCCTTTAGGTGTACGTGATGCATCCGCTTCATATGCTATGCGTCCACTTTGCAATTCTCCCCAGGAACCCCTTCAGAAGTGTCATCCGCTGTCATCCGCTAGGCTTCCTATGAACATCTGTTTAACATCCCCGCTACATACTACCCACGTCCGTTCTTTTCCGTTCTTTTCCATTCTATTTATGCAAATTTTCACCACTTTTGGGAGCAGATGACAATGGATGGAGCCACCTCCGAAATTTTGCTCGTCTGCTGTGTCCTTTATGCATACGTTTTGTGTCCGTCGGCCAGTGGGACTGGGCCTTAAGACTCTAGATCAGCATTTTTTAACCAGGGTGGCAGGAGAACTCTGGGAGTTGAAATCCATGCTTGTTCTCTTCCTGATATTTAGCATTATTGGCAACTAAAATAATGTTCAAAATATTCTTAATAAATACAGATCTAAGATGGAAAAGATATCAGAGAACCAACAACAACTATTCCAATTTTCCTTTTTCAAGAGGCAATTGGACTTTCTGGGAGTTGAAATCCACACATCTGAAACTGCACAGTTGAAAAGTTGAAACTGCACAATAAATTATTCTAGTGAAGAAAATCTTGGAGTTCTAGTAACCAGAGACACATAATTATAAATCCTTAAACGATTACATCCTTTTGTATTATTCTCCAAGATTTTGTGAGAAAAGTTGAATGATTGTGCTAAAAATGATTGTGCTGGAAGAATGGAGCAATACTTAAGATAGGTAGTACACGGCAAGATCCTAGGTTCAGACTGAAAGATGTTAGACATGTTAATTTTGTGTTAGAGCTCGCTATGATAAATACATGGCCCAATCAACTCTGACCTGTGAAGTTTCCACAGCCTCTCAGTGTTACATATTAGCATACTCCAAATATCCTGTTTCCATTGGTCCACAAATACTCGAATCTGATTGATACTTTAAATGACTGTGATTGGTCAACAATGGCCACTTTATGATTGGCCTGCCTGAGCGGCGGGAGAATCAAGGAGCCGTCATTGGCCGTGAGCAGTGAGCAGCCTCTATAAAACAGACTGCCACAGCTCTGCAGTTAGACAGAATCCAGTAACTAATAAAAGAGCTGAAAGTCATGCTGGTCTCAAGTCTCATTTTTCATGAACACAATACTGGAGATGAAGGTGGGATTCTGAGACAAGGAGACCAGTTGAACATGTGGCAATGAGAACCGAGCAGACAAAATGGCTGGCACCAACTCGCCACCCGCATCATTCAACCCAGCGACAAAGGACTGGGAATTGTACATCGACAGATTCCTCATGTTCCTCAAGAGCAATGACTGACAAGGGATCTCCAACAACAGGAAGAGAGCCATGTTCCTGACAAACCAGAGGATGTAAAGCAGATGGCCTGGCCAGATTTGGAAAAAATGCTGAAGGCCCATTATGCACCGACCGTCTCCAGCCTTATTCAGAGACATGAGTTCTACAAATGGGACCAGAGAGAAGGTGAGAGTATCACAGATTTCATAGTGGCTCTCAGGGACATTGGAGGGGCATGCAAGTTCCTCAACATGGATGAAGCCATGAGGGATCACGTAGTCCTTGGACTAAGAGATATCACTTTGCAGAGCCAACTGCTAACCTGACCAAAAATTACAGTCACTGAGGCCATAACTGAGGCCACTGCAGCTGAAGCCACTAAAAAATCAGCAGCCAAAATGCAACAAATGAATGTGACAATGTAAAAAACACTGGCAGAAACAAGCCAATTTCCAGAGAAGAAGTCAGAGAGCAGCCACAAGACCATCATGCACCATGAGGATAGCGAGTCGTTGTGTGAGACCAACAATGAAGAGGAAGAAATCCAGAGATTCCAGTCAGAATGAAATAGACATGAGAAGAAAGAACATAAGTTGGGGTTCCAGTGTGCTGGGTGCAGAGGGGACCACCCCCATTCTGAGTGCCATTCCCTAGACACAATTTGCTGGCACTGCGAGAGACAGGGACTCATAGCAAGGGTCTGCTGAAACCGGAAAAGCTACAGACCCTGATGTAGAGACAACACCCCACCCAGAATGAAAGAAAGACAGACAGGGGGCCGTGGGAGTCGAGAAAGCAGAGGCAAATGGCTCAACAAAAGCTACCGAAAGGAAGAAACACACCAAACTTAACCATCGGGCATTCAAATGCAACCAATGCCCGGAAGGTACATGTGAAAGTCAACATCGAAGGCCAATAATGAGAGATGGAGGTGGACTTCGGCTCATACCTATCTATGGTATCATGGAACACAATTAAGAGACTGATACTACACATATGGAGAACGGAATTAGAGAGCCAAACATTGATCCTGAAAGACTACCAAGGGAACAGGATTCCCGTAGTCAGACTCGGACACTTCCAAGTCACATTCAAGAAACACACAGAAATTCTGCCTTTAACCATCATAGACCAGAATTGCTCAAGCTTACTGGGACTCGAATGGTTCAAACCCCTGGGAATCGGAGTGATTGGAATCAACAGTGTCACTGCAACAGCCTGGGAGAAGAGCCTAATGAGGGATTTCCAGGACGTATTCAATGGGAAATGAGGCAAGTACCGAGTGTCCCCCATATCATTTAATTTGAATCCAACCATAGCCCCAATTAGGTTAAAGGCAAGGTGAGTACCTTTCGCACTAAAACCGAAGATCGATGAGGAATTAAATAAACTCAATGCATAGGGGATATTGGAACCAATAGACCACGCTAAATGGGAAACACCAATTGTGACCCCAATTAAGCCAGATGGGTCTGTGAGAATCTGCAGAGACTACAATGCCACCCTAAACTATGCACTACAACAAAGCGCATACCCCGTTCCAGTAGTGCAACATCTGTTACATTCATTGGGGGGAGGCAAGGTCTTCGCAAAGCTCGACCTTGCACGAGCATACCAACAATTGCCAGTCAACCCCGAAACATTGGAGGCACAAATAAGGGCATTCAGATGCAAAAGACTTCAATTTTGGAGTCAGTGTGGGCCCTGGGGTATTCCAAAGCCTGATGGAGCATTTGTTACAAGAGATAAAAGGGGTGGTCCCATACTTTGATGAGGTGCTGGTGTCAGCCAGTGACAAGAAACAACTAGAAAGTGGCCTCAGTAGTGTTGCAAAGATTCCAAAAGGCGGGACTCAAGGTTAAAAAAGAGAAATGTCAGCTAGCCACCTCGAAAGTCGAATTCCTGGGGCATCTAACAGATAAAAATGGCATCCACCCCACAGATCAAAAAATCAAAGTGATAAAAGAAGCTCCCAGGCCCAAAAACAAAACAGATTTACAGGTGTTTTTGGGACTCATCAACTTCTATAATGTTTTTTTGCCACAGAAGGCAACGACAGCAGAACCACTACACAGATTACTGGATAAGACAGCCACTTGGACCTGGGGACGACAAGAAGAGGCCGCGTTCCAGAAAATAAAAGATTTGCTGACATCCCAATCATTGCCACTGACAGTCACCTGCGGCGCATCACCGTTCGGTGTTGGAGCCGTACTCAGCCACATGCTACCAGATGGGAGAGAAGCGTCGATCACGTTCTACTCCAAAATGCTGTCCAAAGCAGAAAGGAACTTCAGCCAGTTGGACAGAGAGGCATTAGCAGCAACATCCGGGATCAAATGATTCCATGAATACCTCTACGGTAGGACCTTTACACTCATTACAGACCATAAGCCACTCTTGGGAATACTCGCAGGAAACAGGGCTACCCCAAACATACTCTCCCCACGAATGACAAGGTGGTCCGAGTTCCTTGCCACATACAATTATAAATTAATTCACTGGCTAGGCAAGGACATTTCACACACTGACGCCCTGAGCTGTACTCCCCTACCTGAGCGGGGAAGTGACCCAGCACCAACCACATCCATCCTACAAATTTAGACATTACCAAACCTACCCATAACCGCAGTGGACATTGCGAAAGAAACCACAAGAGACAAAAAGATGGCGCAGGTTTTAAACTGGGTAGGAAAAAGGTGGCCAGAAAATGAGACAGACGAGACTTTAAAACCGTTCTGGAACATACAGACTGAACTCTCAATGTTAAAAGGTTGTATTCTATGGGGGGATGGGTAGTCATACCAGAACTATTATAAGAACAAGTACTGAATCTTTTACATGAAGGACACCCAGGTATTGTACGAATGAAATCCCTGGCCAGGAGTTATGTATGGTGGCCAGGGATGGATAAGGATATTGGGAAATAGGTGGAAACCTGCACTAAATGCCAAAGATCCAGACCAACACCCCCTGCGGCACCTCTTCTTGACTGGGAAACACCGAGGGGACCCTGGTTGAGAATACACATAGATTTTGCAGGGCCGACAAAAGGACACACATTTTTAATTATAGTAGATGCTTACTCAAATTGGCTGGAAGTAAGCGTCATGAACTCAGCAACAACAGATGCAGTTATCAGGCAGCTGAGGAGGCTTTTTGCCACACATGGGTTGCCAGACTTATTAGTTTCAGATAATGGGCTGCAGTTCACAGCACTGATATTTGAAAAGTTCCTCGCTGAACACAGCATAAGGCATGCATTGACAGTGCTGGGCCAGCCAGCTACAAACAGGCGGGCAGAACGTATGGTCCGATATACCAAAGAAACTATAGAAAAATTAGACACAGGAGACATACAAGAGAAAATTTACAAAATGCTCACCATACAACACATCACACCTAACTCCACTACAGATAAAAGTCCAGCAGAATTATTGATGGGCAGAAAATTAAGATGGGCAGAAAATCATACTTAATTTTGATATTGAGGGAGATAGATTACACACCACATACAGCCTGGAAAAACCAGCAGACTCCTCTAGCAAACACTGCACATTCGGAACAAGGAACCTAATCTACGCAAAAAATCTCACAGGGCACCCACTGTGGGGTACCGGCAAAAATAACCCAAGTAACAGGACCCCGGTCATACAGACTACAAACAGAGGATGGAAAAAGCTGGAGGAGACACATAGATCAACTAAGATCAAGAACATTAGAAAGAACCACTAACATACCCAGGCATGAAGAACAACAACAACACACACACTCCAGAACCACAGCAAACATTAAACAGAAACAATAATAATCAAACCAGAGAGGGGGGAGACCCCTCAAACACAAATAAGAGGGGAGGGGGAGACCCTCTGTTAACACAAGATACACCGCAAAACCGAAAAACAAACCACCAACCAAATTCTCAAATAACCCCAGAAAGAAACAACTACTTACCTGGAGATGACTTCGGTAGAGAGGAACAGGTGGTGCCAGAACATCAAGAAGCCACTCCGGAAGGGAACAGCCGGGCCAACTCTACCAGCCCGGATAGGCCAGGCGGGAGCGGCATGGCTGACTCCACCTTCCAGGAGGTTCCACAGAGAAGGATGGGAGAAACAGTGATCCTGTCTGAACCCGCCGAAGACAACAGCACTACTAAACTGCACAGGTCAAGTAGACACCATAAAAGCCCCACCAACTTACGTGACTTCGTAATGTGGGACCAAACCAAGAGGGGAGGGGAGTTACATATTACCATACTACAAATACCCTGTTTCCATTGGTCCACAAATACTCGAATCTGATTGGTGCTTGAAACGATGGTGATTGGTCGACAATGGCCGCTTTACAATTGGCCGCCTGAGCGGTGGGAGAATCAAGAAGCCATCATTGGCTGCGAGCTGCGAGCAGCCTCTATAAAACAGGCTGCCACAGCTCCGCAATTAGATGGAATCCAGTAAGTAATAAAAGAGCTGAAAGTCACACTGGTCTCAAGTCTCATTTTTTGCGAACACAACACTCAGGACAGCTGATATTCTATATACCAATGTTTTTCAATCTCATCCATTTGAAGATGTATGGACTTCAATTCCAAAATTCCTGAGCCATAATCTCAGATGGGACATTCTGGGAGTCGAAGCCTATACAACTTCAAGTGGCTGAGACTGAGAGACAGAACTTGGCTCATCGGATTAGCCATCTCCTGGAAGTTATGAATAAGAACATTTTACACAGTGTGACTACATTTTTTGGAGACTAAGGATTAAAGATAAATGCACTGTCTTACCTATTGGCAAAAAAAATCAGAAAATAAAATACAAGCTGAATCGTCAAGATCTTGTTGATGATCCAAGCTTTGTAAAGGACCTTGGAATACTCATCTCTAATGATCTAAGTGCTAGAGCCCACTGTAACTACATCGCCAAAAAGGCATTAAGAGTTGTTAACCTAATCCTATGTAGCTTTTTCTCTGGTAATATCACACAACTAACTGGAGCATACAAAACATTTGCTAGACCAATACTCGAATACAGCTCATCAGTCTGGAACACACATTACGTATCTGATATTAGAGCACAGTTGAGAAAGTCCAGAAATATTTCACAAGAAGAGTTCTCCACTCCTCTACTCATTGAAGAATACCTTATGCCACCAGACTTGAAATTCTAAACCTAGAAAACCTTGAATTATGCCCTCTTCAGTCTGATCTAAGTATAGTATATAAAATCATACATTGCAATGTCCTACCTGTCAATGAACACTTCAGCTTCAACCATAACAACACAAGATCACACAATAGATACAAACTCAAGGTTAACTATACCGAACTTGATTGCAGGAAATACGATGTCAGCAACAGAGTAGTCAATGTCTGGAATACTCTACTTGACTTTGTGGTTTCTTCCCCAAACCTCCAAAATTTTAAGCTTAGACTGTCTATTATTGACCTCACCCCTTTCCTAAGAGGGGTGTGCATAAGGTGGGGGCATGCATAAGCGCTGTCCTATTGTTTCTTTTATTTTTCTTATATGTACCCATTTCATGTATTCATAACTATGTATATACTTATACCTATCATCTTATAAGCGATTGACAAATCAAATAAATAAATAAAATAAAAACAGAGATCTTTTCAGCTATCTAGACACAGTTTTTGGTAAAACTCTCGGCCTTATGTCATATCAATTTACCTCTTGAAAACAGAATCATGAATACAGCCCAGATAGTACGATGCTACTCTAACTTGTTGGTTCATTTTAAAATAAAAGGATTGCTATGATAAAAGGCTAGTGACGTTTTCTTTTCAGAATGGAGAAAAAGGAAAATGTGTTATATGTTCAGGCCATCTGGTTTCTGTTCTCAGAGTTTCTATATTTTTAGATGTCATTATATTGCAGAAATAATTTCTTGGAGAACAGATGACATGATTGTGCAACCAAAATGGTGTGACCATAAGGATAATTGATTATAGGTTCCTGACCAAATGCTTCCAAATTTAGTTGTTTCTAGACTTACTGTAAATTTTAATTGCTTTGAAAATAGGCCAGTTAAAAGTAAAACATTACCGATTCCTCAGTGGTTTCTCCATGGAAATTAAACTCCATGTATATTGTTGAAATGGTAAACACATCACCTAGAAGAGTATTTCACTGACCCTGGGGAAATATCCTTTCAAGTAATTATGCATATGATTCCACTATCAAAATGAAATTTGCTCAGCTCATTCTGAAGGATCTGCAAAAAAAGCTAAGCCATGTTGGGTGTGATTAATGCAAGAATGAGGTGTCACCAAGAGTCAATATGGCCTAGTGGTTAAATCATCAGAATAGAAGCCAAGAGACAGTAAGTCCCACCTTTACACATGAAAACCAATTGAATGACTTTGGACCAATCACCAGGAAATATTGAGCTCTAGCTCTGCCTTAGCCAGGAAAGCCAGTTGATTGACCTTGAGCCATTCATTCTCTCCCACCCAACAAATCACAGAGTTGTTGAGGAAACAAAAATATGAGAAGGCCACAAGAACCCATTTTCCTATTGTTGCCAAGAAAAATACAATGTTCCTGTATATTCAGCAGGAGCTAAATTTGATTTCAGAAAAAAAGCATGTACATTTTATTGTTAACCAACTGAAAACAATCTGATTTCAAATTAAAAAGGTTGAATGGCTTCTATCTATTATTTCCTCCTTACCCCTTCAAAACTCAATTTTATGCTTTTTGTAGCTCTTTCCTAGGAGTATTCATGAAAATATTCACTTTGTTGTTGTGAATAATCTTTCACGCATGAAGCTATCCATTCAGAAGTGTACATTTAAGAAGCTCATGAATGACCAGACAGTTTATGAATAATCAGGTTAATCCATCCACTGGAAAAGGCATTATTTACACTCTTTTGTTAATAGAAGCACATGGATATTTCTAAACAAGTCAACATCACCTGAGAATGGAAGATGAACCTCCCTTTCATGTTAGAAGATATCTAATGAATTACTGGAAATAAGCAGAAGCAGAAAGTAGGAGAAAAGGTAGGCTCACAATGTGGTTGTGCTTATAGATGATTGGCGATGCTTGGGTTTAAGGCAGGGCATCCATCCTTGATCCCTTTGTCATAGCTTTGATACTGTGGAACACCATATTCCAGTGGATTGATGGTTGGGAAGGAAGGGCAGTTTTTATGGTGATTGGCTTCCTTCCTTGTAGCCCATTTTAGCTGGTATTGATTTAGAGGTAGATAATTTTCTTACACCCTTCCTATATGGGATGCAGTAAGGATCCCCTCTTTGTCCCTTTCTATCCAATGTCAACATAAAATTCCCAAATGAATTTACTGTTTGTTTGTTTTTAGTATTTATTTGATTTGTCAATCACTTACAAGATACAGGTATAAGAATAAATAGAATTTACAAGTTTGATGTGGGTCAAAGAATGGATAACATTAAGAAAACATAGATTGTTGACATTAGAAGGAAATGATTTACTGTTGGGCTGGCATGCTTTTTTATGGTACAAGGGAACTAAAACACAGAGGTATTTCAGAAGACATTATATACGGGAGTCTTTGTGGTTAAATTGGGAGAAGATAAAAAAACAATGTTATTTGAAAATTCCAATTTGGTTATCGACTATTGAAGCATTTTCCTATCCTATGATCTATAAAAAGGAACAAACAGTTAGATATGGGGAACTGTTGGATGAAAAGGGTGGACTTAAAACGATCCAAAATTTAGAGGAACAAGGTATAAGGATGAATTGGTTTTCATATGCGCAAATACACTCAAGATATCTTGAAGATTTTAAAACGGAAGGATTCTATGATAAACAGACTGATTTAGATAAGATATTGATGGGTACTGATGAGAAAGTGATTAAAAAGTTATATGGTTATTTATTGGGAATTAAGCTAGAGGAAGAACAAGTTAAAGAAACTATGATTGCTTGGGGGAAGAATTTTGGATATGGGATTGATTTAGAGCAATGGCAAAAATTGTGGTCTCAAAATTATAAAATGACAATGTCAATAGCATATAAAGAAAACTTGTATAAGATGTTTTACAGGTGGCACCTTCCCCCGACAAGAATAGCAAGAATGTTCAAGAATAAATCTGAAAAATGTTGGAAATGTCATCAGATACCTGGCTCATACTATCATATGTGGTGGACTTGTGAGAATGCTAGAAAATATTGGACTAAAATTCACATGTGGTTGGAAAAAATGACAAAGAAACACATAGACTTTTTATTGGGAATTTTACCTGATATAAATAATAAAGACTTGAAATATTTGATTGTAAATGTATTAACGGCGGCTAGGATTGTATTTGCTAAAAACTGGAAGAATGAGAAAATACCATTGCAGGAAGAAATTATTAAGAAAATATTGGAATGTGCTGAGATGAGTAGATTGACATTTGAAATTAGAGAACAAGAAGATAAACAATTTTATGCAATTTGGGGTTTTTTTTATCAATGGTTAGATGATAAAATACAATAATAGAGCATTAATATTATATATATGAAGAGTTTTTAGGATTGATTTGTTATGATTATACGACAAATTATAGAATAAACTGTTTGAAGTATTGTTATCTCGCAAAGCATGAATGATTAAAAGTATAGTCAGAAAAAGATTTTTTTACTTTTATTTTTTTTTTTAGTAATATTAGAATATGGATTGATAATATGAGTGGTTATGCAATATAATTGTAATTGACACTATAAAATGAATGCACAAAACTGATGAACCAACCGATACACCGGAAGTATATATGAGAGTAGATGTTTTTAATGTTTTGTATGTTTGTTTGTTTGTAGAAAATTAATAAAAACTTTAAAAAAAAAAAAAGAATAAATATAATTTTGAATACATGAAATAGATACTTATAAGAAAAATAAACAATAGGACAGGGATGGTAGGTATGATTGGTGCACTTATGCATGCCCCCTATAGGCTCTTAGTAAGGTGGTGAGGTCAATAATAGACAGTCTAAGGTTAAAGTTTTTGGGGTTTGGGGAAGAATTCACTGATACATTTGGGCTCAGTAACAATAATATCCATTTATATTTGGGGGCAGCTATAAGACAGTTGAGATCCTATCTCTGTGCCTAGAAACTATTTGTGCCTGGTTGGGAATGAACTATGTCCAACTCAATCCTTTAAAAATTAAATGGCTTTGGGTCTTGGGGATACTTGTGGCCAGAGACATTGCTTTTTAAAAAAACTTTGGATGGGGTTGCAGTTCCCCATTCAAGGGAAATGCACAATCTTCATATCTACATCTACATCTCCTACTGGAAGAGCACAACAAGCTTCAATTGGTCCATAATGCACAGCATGGACAGTTACAGTCAAAGCATGGTGTACTTGTGTGATATTTCTGCTTTGCTAGCTGTATTGGAAGCCACTTTGCTACCAGGTGTTATTAAAGATGGGTATTCTGAGTCACAAAGCATACATGGTATAGAGTTTAGTTATCTAAAGATGTGTGTCTATCACCTGTGGTATCTATCTGAGTGTTTCAGGCTCTTAGAGTTGGTTTCTTTAATTAAACAGTCTTTCTTTCTTTATCCAAAATCTCTGCCTCTCTCAAATCTGTTTGCTTTCCACTTGTATCATTCATTCACCATTTGAGGAGCCAGTTCCCACAATCCTGTTCTCAAAAGATTGGGAGCAAGACCATTGATTTTAGCCTGATCTCAAGAGTGACACTGAGTTATGGATAGCCTTATCAGCAAAAGAATTCATTATTTTTTCCTCTCCTAAGCATGCAAGGAAGTATATTTTTTCAAAAATGTTTCAGCATGGTTTCAGTGGGGTCTAACTCCAAGAGGAGAGTTTAGTGAAAAATCTGAATTATGTTTAGAGCCTTCCTTATATAAATCAGAAACAATCCTCAATTTCCCAAGTGATGCCAGGTTATTTTTGCTTTACTGAATTGGTTTGTAGCTAAACATATGCACACATATACATACTGAATGGTATATCAGCTTCCATGTTTATATCTACATTCAAACTTAGCACTGATATGTAATCCAGAAACACATAAAGTATTGTGGTCCACCAGCAGCCAGCAGAGCTGGCAGCACATTTGGACAGTGAGGAGGTTGGGGAGGAACATGGGCCAGTCCTGGAATCTGGGGAATGCTCTGATGAGTACTCTGCATCGGAGGCAGAGATGGGGCCAGGGCCATCTGATAGTTATCAGCTGCCTTTGGAGTTGGACATCAGAGTAGCAGAAGAACAGCTGGAACAGCTGTTCCCAATGTGTGCATGTGCAGAGTTGCCAGATAAAGGGAACAGCTAAGGAACAAGGGTCGACTTGGGAGTAAAGCCACAGATGGATTATGAATAGCCCCTCCCATAGGGAATAAAAGAGGAAGGAAAGGGCAGTGGGATTTTGCAGGAGACAATTAGCTCATTCCTGCATTCTTGCTGAGTATTACGGCTGAATATTACTTCTGAAAGATATTGGCCTGGTCACTCTCCAAGCCTGATAAAAGTCGATAATTGTGCACTATCTTGAAAGACTGTTGGCCAGGACTTTGCTACAGAGAAATTCACTGTAAATTAAATAAAAGGGGTTTATCGGGATGAGGACTCGACTTTGTGCTGTTGGCAAAACCTAGGTCAGAACATAAAGTTTGAACATTGGCATGACTCCTTCATGTGTATCATAATTTTGTGACTTAATGCATGGGCTCTGACATTTTGCAACACAGTGCCCCTAAAATGGTAAATTTTTAATTTATAAATTACAGAGATTTTTAACCTTTGCATACTATGAGTACTCACTGAATTTTGCACATAGGCATTAGACACTGGGATGGGTGACATGTAAATTTAATAAATAAGTTTAAAAAATATGAAGAGCATAGCTAGGAGTGAGTTTCAAAAGTAATTCCCATCTGCTGCTGCTGCTGGAGGGCTGATCAGATTTTTTATAAAATGTGACCTCTCGCTTTAGTTTGTATTTCTTGACAGATCCAGGGCTAATGGTTTAAAACACACACACATACACACAATTTAACAGATATTAGCATCATGCTTTATGTTTTATTGACATTTTTATTAAAATATATTTCAGATTTGTATAAACACATTTTGAGTACTTGTTTCAAGTTCTGCTTTGGACACATCCCATATGACTATCATAGCACATCTCATGAAGAACTAATTTATAACTTTTAGCAAGTCCATACACCTTCCCATTTGCAGTTTACATTAATGAATTTATAAGATTGGTCTGTTGATTTTGTAATATTTACTCCTCCCTGTGGATTCAGAAGACCACATTTAAAGCACTCCTGAGAAATTAGCTTATTTAAATGACTAGTAAATGCTGTAATGTGTATGTCGGGGTCTTCAAACTTGACAGCTTTAAGACTTGTGGACTTTAACTCCCAGAATTCCTCCTCCAGTCATGTTGGCTCAGTAATTCTGAGAGTTGAAGTCCACAAGTCCAAAACTTGCCAAGTTTGAAGACCTTTGGTGTATGTAGATATCTATTGCATTTCTATATATATGTATGTGTAAATCATTTGGTTTGTTAAGCCCCGTCACACTGCACCAATGGATGCAAAGAGGATGTAAAACGGACAAAAAAGCTTGCCATCTGTTGGTTAACGCAATGTATCTGTTCTGTACTCACTGCCTCCGTTTTGCTTCCTCTCTATCCGTCCAGCATCCGTTTATGGACGTTTCATCCACTCAGAAAGTTTTGAGTTGCTCAAAACTTTTGCACGGAAAATGTATCCAATTCGTCCGTTCTGCATCAGCTAGGCATCTGCTAGGCATCCATTCTGCATCTGTTACGCATCCGCTATATCCGCTAGACATCCATTCCGCATCCGCACAACTCGCATCTGCTCGGATGCAGGGAGGAAGCGGAACGGACGTGGAACGGATGCAGAACGGATGCCTAGTGGATGCAGCATGGAAACAAAGCATTTAAAATGGAAAAAACCTTCGCAGAGGGGACCTATCTCAGATATTAAGGATGTCTAGAGGATGCCTAGAGGATGCCTAAAGGATGCAAAGGGACACCTATATTGCCTATAAAAAGGGGGAGCAACTCATCTGGATCTCACTTTCAGAACAGAAGCCCTGCAGTGCAGACCTCTGCAGCCTTCATCTGACTCTTGCTCTTCCACAGCATCCAGTCATGTCCACCGTGGATCGTAACACAGTCCTTTTGGCAGCCACCATCCTTCTGCAACAGTGCGAAGCCATCTACAGGCTCTGTGAACTCTACTACGGGAAGAAAAAGAGGCGGGCAAGAAGCGTCTGGGTACGAAGATGGTTCACCAGAAGAGCAGAGGACGGACTGTACAACAAGCTGATGGTGGAGATCAGGAACGAAGACACTCGGGCATTCCAGAACTTCATGAGGATGCCTCTAGCCATGTTTGACGAAGTTGTGCAGCGGCTGACACCCAGGTTGACCAAGGCAAACACCAATTTCTGGCCCAGCCTGGAACCTGGGCTCAAGGTGGCACTAACTCTGCACCACCTGGCCTTAGGGACCACCTACAGGAGCATGCAGTACGGCTGGAGGGTGCCATCCAACACCATCAGCATTGTGGCCAGAGAAGTGGTGCAGGCCATCATCGAAGAATACAAGGAGGAGCTGCTCCAGTGTCCCTCCACTGAAGAAGGATGGAAGAAAGTTGCAGAGGAGTGGTATCATAGATGGAACTTCCCCCACACCGTTGGAGCCATCGATGGCAAGCACGTGGCAATTCAGGGTCCACTTATCACAACTACAAGGGCTTCCTCAGCATCATCCTCTTCACCATAGTCGATGCTGACTACAAGTTCATGTACATCGATGCTTCAGGCAACGGCTCATCTTCAGATGCCCAGGTATACAATGCCAGTCACCTTAAGGAGGAGCTGGAACGCAACCTCATCATGGGCTTGCCAGATCCAGACCCCCTGCCCAACGACACGCAAGAAGTGCCCTACTTCATCATAGGGGATGACACCTTCTCCCTCACAACCAACCTCATGAAGCCCTACACCTCCAGATGCCTCACCCGTGAACAGAGGATCTTCAACTACAGGCTGTCCAGGGCAAGGCGGGTGGTGGAGAACGCCTTTGGCATCCTGGCCAACAGGTTCCAGGTACTTCTCACCACAATGCAGCATCGCCCAGAGACCATGAGGAGGATCATGGAAGCTTGCTGCATTCTGCACAATCTCATGCGCACCCGCTACCCAGTCTTGCAGAACAGGCTCGTGGACCTCCAACAAGGCAATGGGGACATGAAGCCTGGGGAATGGAGGCAAGGGCGAAACCTGATAGACACTGAGGATGCGCAAGTCCCCAACAGAGCCTCACGTGAAGGGAAGAAACAGTGCAACCTCCTGAAACACTGGTGCAACTCCCCAGCTGGAGCAGTGGAGTGGCAAGACAGGATGATAGATGATTAATGGATGCTTCCTTCAGCCTGTCTCATCACACGGATGAGATTGGGCCATGTATGTTGGGTGGGCCTACAATGAACAGGGCATTTAATAAAGAGTTGTGTTTATTTTGACATGTTTGGATGATTGATTACATTGTTATTGATAATAAAGGACCATAGGTGTGGCACCTGGGAGGGTGGACCATCCAGTCCCACTATGCTTGCACTGGAGGTTTATCTATCCCACAGCTATTACACATCCCACTGCTATCTCAACCCATCCCACTGCTATCTTAACCCATCCCACAAGCATGCAAAGGCTTAAACCATTTCTAAAAGTTTCCACCAAGACTTTATTAAAAAAAAGAAATGAAGCAAGTGTGTGAATCAAAAATAGACTTTATTAACAACAAGCTATAAGACAAAAATGAGTCTCTGGCACTCCTCTTGGTCACTCATTCTCAGGGGTGAAGGGTTCAGGTGCTGTGTAGGTGGCTGGTGCTGGAGTGCTTGTCATCAGCTCCTCCAGAAGCAGAAGCAGCAGAAGCCCCAGGCCCAGTAGAGCGAGCCTGTGCTGCAGAAGCCCCAGCAGAACCAGAGTGAGGGCCAGGGGGTGGGATGGTAGCCCTGTCCCTCTTGCAATGGCTGGCAGCAGATGGCTGAGGCTTGCTGTGCTTCAGCATGGTTGTGGGGTTGCTGGCTGGCAGGGAGGCTGGCAGGAACCAAGGCTGGCAGGAAGGCTGGCAGGGAGGCAGGCACCAAGGCTGGCACCAAGGCTGGCAGGCAGGCAGGCACCAAGGCTAGCAGGAAGGCTGGCTGGCAGGCAGGCACCAAAGCTTGCAGGCAGGCAGGCACCAAGGCTGGCAGGCAGGCTTGCAGGCAGGCAGACACCAAGGCTGGCAGGAAGGCTGGCAGGAAGGCTGGCAGGGAGGCAGGCACCAAGGCTGGCAGGAAGGCTGGCAGGAAGGCTGGCAGGCAGACATGAACCAAGGCTGGCAGGAAGGCAGGCACCATGGCTGGCAGGCAGACTGGCTGGCAGCAAGGCTGGCAGGCAGGCAGCCAGCAAGGCTTGTAGGGAGGCTGGCAGCAAGGCTAGCAGGCAGGCAGACAGCAAGGCTGGCAGGGAGGCTGGCAGCAAGGCCTGCAGCAAGGCTTGCAGGCAGGCATGCAGGCAGGGTAGGCAAGGCTGTCAATCCATCCGGCAGCAGGTCTTTCCTCTGAATGGTGACCTGCTTCCGAGCTGCTTCCCTTATATCCGTGGGGCTTATGCAATGCATCCTCCCCGCATGCGCAATTAACGCTAGGCATCCATTAGGCTTCTGTTGTGCATCCGCTAGGCTTCCGCTCTGCATCCGCTTCATCCGCTTGGCGTCCGCTGTGCATCCGCTGTATCCGTTCCGCGTCTGCTTTGTTGAGGTCCCCCGGAAGCCTCACGGATGTGCCATCCGCTTCCATCCGCTGGGTTTCCATTCCGCATCCACTTTTCATCCGCCCTGCGTCCTCCCCGCGTCCGTTCCTTTCCGTGTTATCCGCTCTGGTTATGCATATTTTCGTCCCTTCTGAGAGCGGATAACAACGGATGGAACATTTTTCTCGTCCGTTGTGTCCTTTTTACTAACGTTTTGCATCCGTTGGGCAGTGTGGCAGGGCCTTTATTCTTTCTTTAATTGGCAGCTGATCAATCCTCTGAATAGTGGCCTATTTATAGCATGCATGCACATGACATGGAGAGAGAGAGAGAGAGGGAGAGGGAGAGGGAGAGGGAGAGGGAGAGGGAGAGGGAGGGAGGAGAGAGAGGGAGGAGGGAGGGGGAGAGAGAGTTCTATACACCACTCTATAAAGACCTAGTAAGACCACACCTATAATACTGCGTCCAGTTTTGGTCACCCTACTATAGAAAAAAGATGTTGAGACTCCAGAAAGAGTGCAGAGAAGAGCAGCTAGGATGATTAGGGGACTAAAACATATCATGAATAGTTGCAGGAACTGGACCGGGCTAGTCTCGTGAAGAGAAGGACCAGGAGAGATATGATAGCAGTGTTCCAATATTTGAGTGGCTGCCACAGAGAGGAAGGGGTCAAGCTATTTTCGAAAGCACCTGAAGGCCAGACAAGGAACAATGGATAGAAACTGAACAAGGAGAGATTTAACCTGGAAATAAGGAGAAACTTTCTGACAGAGCAATCAACCAATGGAACAGCTTGCCTTCAGAAGTTATGGGAGCTTCATCACTGGAAGCTTTTAAGAAGAGACTGTTAGATATGGTCTAGGGTTTCCTGCTTGGGTGGGGGGAGGGTTGAATTATATGACCTACAACGTCCCTTCCAACTCTGCTAATATGTTAAAAAAGAAGGAAGCAGGGGATGGTCAATGAAAATAATCTATTAAAAAATTATTAATCCAAATGCTAAAAAGAATGTGCACTGCTGAGGTCACTGGGAAACTTCAGCCATTGAGTTTTACAATGTCTTGACCAATTAGGTATTCTGAAGCACTCAAAAATTTTCCATTTTTTCCTGCCATTTTTACTGACCCTCTTTCAGGAATAACCAAATAATATCACATCCAGATGCCATATTTATGCTGATGCTTTCGGAATGTATGTCTGATAGCTAATTAGCCCTACCAGAACCATGGTTTCCAACAATAAATCAGTACTCTGTACACTGATGGCACTATATCAAATATTGTTAGCCAACAGATATTTCAGCTGCACCATATTTTGGTTAGCAACATTCCTTCTGTTTATTTTTGGGAATATCAGCCCTGCATACCCATGGAAATTAAAGTATATGGGGAAATGTCTTTTCCAGAAATGTTAACATCATGCATAGTAAACAGCTGAGTAATTGACACACATACACAGGTGTTCGTGCACATACAGACATACAGAGGTATTTGGGGCAAGGTGGCTGATTCCCCTCTCCTACATAATGAATGAACTCTATTCATTTTTTAAAAAAACTTTTTTTCCAGCCACATTGGGAGTCTGCAAAGGTGTAAAGGGAGAAGCAAACATATGTTTGTATAAAGTTGTCATGGCAAGGAATAGAAAGGGCCATTCACAGATGGAGAATAATGTAATAAGATGTGAATGCATTTTCATATGCCTTTGGGAGCATGACAAGAATAAACAGATTTAAATGTAGATGTTTGCAAAGGACAGCTCTCCCAATTACAGCATTACTGCCTACTTCCTGGTCCTTGAATGCAACAGTTGAATCCTTTAATATTCATAAAAGTGGAAAGTGAAATCCCTTAAATTTATTGTTTTTAAAATGCCCATAGTTAATACCATATCTGAAGCCACTATATCTCAATCTTGCCAATTTTAAGACATGTGGACTTGAGTTCTCAAAATTTCTCAACAGTTTAGGAAATTCTGGGAGTGGATCCGTAGATCTTAAAGTTACCAAGTTTGAGAAATACTCCCCCAAAGCTATTCTGTACTGTTACAAGACAATAAAAGCACAAGAAAACTCTCAATATAATTTCTTTTCTGTGAAATCACAACATTGGAGGGAAAGCCAACAAGGATTGCTTTTCACCCTTAGCCTAATTACAGTGGGGTCTTTATAAAGAGGACTAGAGTAACAAGTCCAGGACATATAACCAACACAAAATTGCTCCTATGTAAAAGCTAAGACTATGGAATCAAGCAATTAGGATTATGAAATGAAATTGATCATGTACAGCAAGAGGCAATATCTTGCCAATCTTGGTCAAATCCAAAGATTTATTACAGGGACAAAGCTGGTTAGTTACTGAATGAGTAATCACAAGGAAATATAAGTTAGACTGGAAAATAATATTGAGAAAAGACTTCGATGCTCAGAAACATACGTGGTTGAGTTTATGCAGATCACTAGAAGATAAACTGTCTTCCAGCACTTGAGGGGCTGTCCCAGAGAAGATTGAGTGGACTTATTCTCCAAAGCACCTGAGGGCAGGACAAGAAGTAATGGATGGAAGCAATGAATCATTAAAGACTGAGAGATCCAATCTAGAACGAAGGAGAAATTTCTTGGTGGTGAGAAAAAATGAGTGCAACAGTTGTGGCACTTCTACAACTTCCGAGGGCAAGTTATTCCATTGGTTGATTGTTCTCACTGTCAGAAAGTTTCTCCTTATTTCCAAGTTAAATCTCTCCTTGTTCAGTTTCCACCCATTATTCTTTGTCTGGCCTACAAGTGCTTTAGAAAATAGCTTGACCCCTTTCTCTCTGTGGCAGCCCCTCAAATATTGGAAGACTGCTATCATGTCTGCCCTGTTCCTTCTCTTTACTAGATTAGCCAAGCCCAGTTCCTGCAACCATTCATTGTATGTTTTAGCCTCCAGTCCCTTAATCATCCTGGTTGCTCTTTTCTGTACTTTTTCTAGAGTGTCAACATCTTTTTTATAATATGGTTAATAAAACTGGATGCAGTACTTTTGGTATGGTGGTCTTACTAAGGCTTTATAGAGTGTTAAAGGTTCGCCTACTTGAGTAGAGGTTTGGACTAGAACAGGGCCCTCCAACCTTGGCAACTTTAAGACTTGTGGACTTCAACTCCCAGAATTCCTCAGCCAGCTTAAAGTTCCCAAGGTTGGAGACCCCTGGACTAGAAGACCTCCAAAAGTCCCTTCCAATCCTATTATTCTATGTTCCAAGAATGAATGTTTTCTGAAATCCCAATAATAATGATTTGAACTAGCTCCATGAGTTACAAAAGAATTTCTGCGCAATACATTTATTCCTCATTTACAAAATTTGCTGCAAACGACAAAGATGGTGTTCATGGAGGCTATGGGTTTACATATCTTTAAAGAAGGAAATTTGTTAAGGTCAGATCTGCCAATGTGTATTAGTCATGGGTGGCCCTGACTATGACAACTATATGCCAAAAGTAGCAATTATTGTTATGAACAATTTGAGAAATGTTTACCTTCAAATCTTTTGGAATTCCTACAAATGCCTGGCTAGGCATTTTGAGTCTGGAAACTGGATTTGGATATACCATACTTAACCAAAAACAATAGACACCCCATAGACACCCTTCTCACCCACATTATATGCCTGTTTATTATATTTTTTAAGCAAAACTTACATCATACTCCCATTTAAGTCATATTCTTTACAATATTTCCCATCGTTAAAAACATTTCTATTTTTAATACATAAGAATTATATTGATATTCTTAATCCAGAATCTCTTTTGTTCAGTTGAACACAACCAATAGTTTTCCCACTATATTCTCCTAGCAAAAACAATGTGAAATAGGCCTTTTTGTAACAAATGACACATTGTGTTATTTATGTCTCTCTTGTTACTGGATCAGTCTTTACAACACAGCCTTTGGCTTTGTATGAATACATTGTCTGACTTCAACTTAGACAGAGTTAAGCTGGACATTCTCATATTCCTTTTCTTGTGCAAATGGAAGGACTTTCTTTGCTCACAGCCAAGAGACTATTTGTTTTGAAAGTTTATTTTGTACATCTGTTCCTGAAATCATACATAATATAGTAATTATATTCTGGAGGTACATGATTCCTAACTCATCAACCCTTTAGAATATTTGATTGTTTTTCCTCTGTCTCTGCAGTGTACTTGGTATGTTTGATACACAATAATTGCTGTGCAAAAATTGACCTTGTATTTTCTTAGAACTTTTCTTTCCTTGAGAATAAGTTATTTTTTTCATCTTGTTAAGAAGTAGCTACAGAGTGTGCCCCCAAAAAGCCAAGATGGCAGCCTCAATTGTTAATGGTTCAAGTTCTGCATATTTTTATGCTTATTCTCTATAGTGTACAAGAATAGGACAAGTATCTGCATATAGAAACTTTACACAAAAGACCCAAATTCAAAATAAAGAGGAATTGGGAGAGCTATTAAACGTAGCATGTTCCCTAAATAGTGGAGGCTCCCTCATGAGAAGTCTTCAAGTAAGACCAGTTATTTTTATGGGATATTCTGTGGATTTCTATTCTGTCCTTATCTCCAAAGTTTTCACCAAATATATGCCTTCAGGGAAGATAATTGCATGAGTACCTTTTTAATTTCTTTGGCATTAAAATTATATAAAGCAAACTTAATTGGTAAATTAAATTGATTTATGACTATCATGACTTTCAGCAAAAATTCCAAGATCCATTATAGTCATAAATCGAAGACCAGCTACATGTGTCTTATTGGGATACTAGAATGTTAGAAACATAAAAAAAATATTCTGCCAATATGACATTCTATTTTTATTTCTTTTTCAGCATAGTTGTTACACTATTAGTTCTATGCTGGTTTACAACCAAAATAAAATTAATTAATTGATTAAATTAGTCAGAAAATCACTGTACACAATGTAAAACTCATGGAATTAAAACCCTTAATATTAAAATTGTACTAATTCCTTATCACTAATTCCTTGTTTACTTTATTTTTTTTTGTAAAAAGCAAATCAAATATTGTTTGATTTGTTGTGAGGACAAGCTTGGAAATTGTGCTGCAGGAAAGAACACTATGCAGTAGTTCTTCCATTATAGCATTGTCAGATATTTCTCATTTAATTAATTGGAATGACCTCAAGGATCATCACCAATGACTCCCACATTTCCCAGATAATGGCTCATAAGTTGGACTGATGCTAAGTTACTGCCTGGAAATATTGAGGTTGTGTCTATTATGAAATTACAAAATCTACTGCTGAACTTTTATTTCCCATGCAGGTTAACTGTAAAAAATAATTTTCTCATCAAGATTTCAGTATGTTAAATAGAGAGATCCATTTTGTCTGAACAATTAAAATAATTTACATTGGGACAAACACTGATTATGTTGCTGTTATTCTTCTAGGGACCCAATCCAAATGCCTTTTTAAAAGCTAGGATTGCACCTTGTGTGATAATGACATGAAGTTGATGCACAGCTGATAGGAACTTTCTCTTATGAAATGTTACTGTGTGATTGGCACATATGAGTAGCGTATAAAGATGCTCTGTCCCTCAAGGTCCAATTAAACTTGGTACAGTCTGAAGCAAGAATGAGTGAGCAAGCGAGAAAGCTCCCTATATATAATTACCCATCATGTCCTCGGCTTATCTGTCTTAAATATTGCTTTTGTTGGATTTAATTATGTGTGAGAAATGATGAATGTCACTTTATCTGTGTGATCTTACTCAAGCAATCATTCTGCTGCCAAAAGAATACTGATATTGTAATTTCAGACAGAAGAAATGAAACTTTGAGGAGAAGGGAGGCTGGATTATACTTGGGAGAAAGGGCCAATTTTTTTCTTTGGCTATCAAGTTTTCTTGCTGTCTACATCCAACCAATACTTTTTTTTTCTTAGTGAAGCAAGTTTGCAAAATAGAAATTGGCAGTTCCTTTCCAGTTTGATTGTGTAGTATTGATTAGTCAGGGTCCAAAGTGTGAATTTTTGTTGTGTACCTTGGATTAAGAGAAAGAGTTCTTAAAACCTGGGGTGGGGGACTGAACAGTAGAATTTAGGGATTAGGTCACAGTAGAGTTTAGGGATTAAAGTATTTGCAATGAGTTTAATGTATTACTTAATCCAAATTACTCTGATTTGTAAACTCTGATTTATGAAAGGATGTAAACTATCAAGCTAGTCATTGCTTGTTTAACAAACTGTGTTTAAATGAACCATCTGTAAACCCAGCCATAACTTCTGTCTCTTTCTCAAATGATATGATTGAATCTTCGTGTACATTTTTAAATTTGGTATGCCACTTTAAAGAAATTGCTAGAGTAGGAAAATGGGGATAAAAACAAAAATCACCCTTCCATTTAGTTATGTAGACAACTTATTCAAGCTTAAATTCAACTGAACAATCCATTTAAATTCCTTCTAAATTCCAAATTAGAACTCATCATTCAAATAGACCAGATGAGAAACAGGATCAGATAAGCTAATTCTACTTTTATTGTAAAGATACAATCAAAGAATCTTGCAGGTCTGAAGTTACAGTTTTCCCTGTCTCTTTTTACTACCTGATTAGTTAAAGGAGAGAAAGTTATTTTCTCTGCCAATTGCTTATTTGTGGGCTCTTTCTCCTTTATCTGATTGTTCCTTAGGCAGTATTGCCTCCTTTCTCATCTTTTCATTACAATGTTTTACCCAAAATTTAAATGGCCTGGCTTCAAAAACCAAGAAAGGCAGGTTGAGGTTCTTCTAAGCAATGCCCTTTATCATTCCTCAGTTGTCAACAGAAATTTTGCAAAACTAAAGCAAACTACTTGTATCATTAAAGATATATGGTATCTGAAAACTCCTAGGGAGGAGCTATCCTAACTCTTTTCCTGCCAGTCAAATTATGTAAACTTCACTGTTGATTGATCCTCTTGAATGCAGCCTCCTCTTTGTGGGAATCCTAACTACAGTGGTTTGTAGTCAGTACTTTAAGCCCATGTCACACTGAACCAACGGATGCAAAGAGGATGTAAAATGGACAAAAAACCTTGCCATCCATTGGTTAATGCGATGTATCCGTTCTGTACTCACTGCCTCCGTTTTTCAACCTCTCTATCAGTCCAGCATCCGTTTATGGACGTTTCATCTGCTCCAAAAGTTTTGGGCTGCCTAAAACTTTTGCACGGAAAATGTATCCAGTTCATCCATTCTGCATTCGCTAGGCATCTGCTAGGCATCCGCTAGGCATCCGGTCTGCATCCGTTCTGCATCCATTCTGCATCTGCTATATCCGCTTGGCATCCGCTGCGCATCCACGCAACTTGCATCTGCCTGGATGGAGGGAGGAAGCGGAATGGACATGGAACAGATGCAGAACGGATGCCTAGTGGAAACAAAGCATTTAAAACAGAAAAAACGTTCGCAGAGAGGACCTATCTCGGATAAGAAGGATGCCTAGAGGATGCCTAGAGGATGCCTAGAGGATGCAAAGGGACACCTACACTGCCTATAAAAAGGGGGAGCAACTAGTCTGCATCTCACTTTCAGACCAGCAGCCCACCTGTGCAGACCTCTGCAGCCTTCATCTGGCTCTTGCTCTTCCACAGCATCCAGTCATATCCACTGTGGATCGTACCACAGTCCTTTTGGCAGCCACCATCCTTCTGCAACAGTACAAATCCATCTACAGGCTCTGTGAACTCTACTATGGAAAGAAAAAGAGGTGTCTGGGTCCAAAAATGGATCGGGAGAAGAGCAGAGTACGGACTGTACAACAAGCTGATGGTGGAGCTCAGGAACGAAGACACTCGGGCGTTCCAGAACTTCATGAGGATGCCTCCAGCCATGTTTGACAAAGTTGTGCAGCGGCTGACAACCAGGTTGACCAAGGCAAACACCAACTTCTGGCCCAGCCTGGAACCTGGGCTCAAGGTGGCACTCACTCTGCACCACCTGGCCTCAGGGACCTCCTACAGGAGCATGCAGTATGGCTGGAGGGTGCCACACAACACCATCAGCATTGTGGTCAGAGAAGTGGTGCAGGCCATCATCGAAGAATACAAGGAGGAGCTCCTCCAGTGCCCCTCCACTGAAGAAGGATGGAAGAAAGTTGCAGAGCAGTGGTATCAGAGGTGGAACCCGCTACCCAGTGTTGCAGAACAGGCTCGTGGACTGTCAACAAGGCAATGGGGACATGGAGCCTGGGGAATGGAGGCAAGGGCGAAACCTGATCGACACTCAGGATGTGCAAGGCCACAACAGAGCCTCACGGGAAGGGAAGAAGCAGCACAACCTCCTGAAACACTGGTGCAACTCCCCAGCTGGAGCAGTGGAGTGGCAAGACAGGATGATAGATGATTAATGGATGCTTCCTTCAGCGTGTCTCATCACACGGATGAGATTGGGCCATGTATGTTGGGTGGGCCTACAATGAACAGGGCGTTTAATAAAGAGTTGTGTTTGTGTTGACATGTGTGGATGATTGATTACATTATTATTGATAAAAAAAGGGCCATAGGTGTGGGGCCTGGGAGGGTGGTCCATACAGTCCTACTATGCTTGCACTGGAGGTTTATCTATCCCACAGCTATTAACCATCCCAAAGGTATCCCTGCTCATTCCACAGGTATCCCTGCCCACCCACTGCTATCTTAACCCATCCCACAACCTTGCAAAGGCTTAAGCCAATTCTGAAAGTTTCCACCAAGACTTTATTAAAAAAAAGAAGTGAAGCAAGTGTGTGAATCAAAGATAAACTTTATTGAACAAGAAGCTGTAAAAAAAAAATGACCCAAGTCAAGTGTCCAAATAAAGTCCACAGGTAGCCAGCTAGCCAGTCTCTGGCACTCTTCTTGGTCACTCGGAGGTGTGCCCAGTCTCAGTGGTGTAGGGTCCAGGTGCTGTGGTGGTGGGTGGTGTTGGAGTGCCTGACCTCGAGAGGACAACAGGGGACAGTGTGTTGAGAAAGGTCTTGGACAGCTGGCTCAGCTCCGCGATGCTGAGAGGTCCTTTCTCCATGCCATGGGGTGTCAGCCCCAGTACTGATGACAGATGTACTGAGGCCGGGCTTGGCTGTGGGGTGGAGGAAGGAGTAGTGTAGTGGGGCTGTCTGCTCTGCAGTTGGGTGAGGACTGACGTGGGTGGCATCGCTGTCATTGGTGGCATCATTGGCGTGGGGGCATCGCTGTCGTCAGTGGCATCATTGGCGTGGGTAGCATCGGTGGCATCAGTGAAACAGGTGGCAACGGTGTCGCCCGATGACTCTGTGCCTGGACTGGGAAGGGCTGCTGCCTGTGCTGCTGAACCTCCTGGTAGCCGTACCCCTGGTAGGTGAGGGCCTGTGAGAATCCTTGGAATGGGAGGGATATCACCTGCGGTGGAGGAGCAGGCCCGGACTGGGTGGGAGCAGGTTCCTCTGGGTCTGGAGGGTTGTGAAGCAGCTTGGTGATCCGGTCCTTCACCTGCTGGTACTGTGGATCCGCCATTTCCTTGAGGGTCTGGTTGACATAGGTGAGGAAGGGCTTGCGGTTGGAGGAGGACGAGTCGGTGTGGACCAGCTGAGAGAGGAGATCTATGCTGGTGCAGATGGTGTCCCTGATCTCCAGCAGAACATTGTGGCTCTGCCCCTCCAGCTGTCCGGCTCTCTGCCTTTCTGCAGAGGCGGAGCTGGGGGTGGTGGATGCGGCTAGGACTGTGGTGGACTCAATGTCTTCTTTCTCCCACCGCACCAGGGAGTCCTCTCCGCACTCCACCATGCTTACCAGACCTGTCCGCGGGTTCTCCGCCGTGGCACGCTCCACAGCAACCTGCCTGGAGACAGGGACTGATTCTCGGCCGAAAGAGGACTGGGTGGCAGCAGGCTGCCGGAGACAGAGGGTAGTGAGAGGGGCTGCTGGTGCTCCTCGGTGGCGGATCTCACCCTCCAGAAAGCTGCACCAGGCCATGACATAGGTCTCTCTGTCTGTCAGCTTCACAGTGGCCCGGCCAGATTTCTTCAGGTGCAGCTTCCCATACCAGGTGTGCATATGTTTCCACCAGCCGAGGAGCACCTCCGAAGTATAACCCATACTCTCTGCCCTCTCTCTCCAAGCAGCCTGCTTCCGCTTGGTGTCCCTGTACAGCCGGTGTCCCTTCCACCACAGATAGTCATTCTCCCTCAGCCACTCCAGCACCTCATCCTTGTGCGTCTCTGCAATGGAGTATTGCCTCCTCTCCCGTTGTCGCATATGCCTCTTCCTCCCTTTGGCAGGACCAGATGGGCCCTCATCAGAGGGGCTCCCAGGTAGTAGGGGCTGCTCCTCCGCACCACCAGCAGCAGCAGCACCAGCAGGATCATCATCATCATCATCATCATCATCATCATCACCATCCTCACCAGCAGGATCATAATTAGCATCATCATCCTCACCAGCAGGATCATAATCATCATCATCATCAGCAGCAGCAGCAGCAGCAGCAGGAACACCAGGACCAGGATCAGCAGCAGTAGAGTAAGCACGAGCAGGGCCAGCAAGTCCAGGAGCACGAGCAGGACCAGAAGCATGAGCAGGACCAGGAGCATGAGCAGGACGAGCAAGTCCAGGAGCACGAGCAGGTTGAACAGGTCGAGCAGGACCAGGAGCAGCTTCAACAGAGTAAGCAACAGCAGAAGCCCCAGCACCAGCAGAAGCACCACTGCCTGGAGCAGCTTCAGCAGAAGCCCCAGCACCAGCAGAGTAAGGGGCAGGGGGCAGAAGGTTGGCCCTGTCCCTCTTGCCAGGGATGGCGGCAGGTTGCTGAGGCTTTCTCTTCCTCCCCATGGTTGTGGGGTTGCTGGCTGGCAGGAAGGCAGGCAGGCACCAAGGCTGGCTGGAAGGCAGGCTGGCAGGGCAGGCAAGGAACTTTAAGTGTCTAGCAGCAGGTCTTTCCTCGGAATACTGGCCACGTGCGAGCTGCTTCCCTTTATATCCGGGGGGCTTACATAATATTTCCCCCCCGCATGTGCAATTAACGTGCGACATCCGTTCCGCTTCCGCTGTGCATCCGCTTTATCCGCTGTGCATCCGCTTCATCCGTTTGGCGTCCGTTCTGCATCTGCTGTATCCGTTCTGCGTCCGCTTTGCTGAGTCCCCCCGGAAGCCCTGTGGATGTGCCACCCACTCCCATCCACTCCCATCCACTTCCATCCGCTGGGCTTCCATTCCGCATCTGCTTTCCATCTGCCCTGCGTCCTCCCCGCATCCATTTTATCCGCTCCGGTTATGCAAATTTTTGCCCCTTTTGAGAGCGGATAACAACGGATGGAACATTTTTCTCGTCCGTTGTGTCCGTTTTGCATCCGTTGGCCAGTGTGGCATGGGTTTTACTTAGTACAGTACTTAGTACTGTAGTTTGTACAGTACTAAGTGGTTTGTAACTGATCTGTAAGAGTAACATATTAAGGGAAAGGATGATTTTGGACTTGCAAAAGGAGATGTGATTACAAATTTGACAGGGTCATCAGCAGTGTTAACATGGAATAAAAATAGGTTATACTTAGGTTATACTATAAATAGGTTATACTGAGATTATTAGTAGCGTAATAGGTTTAATACCTTGTTGTATTACACTAACTGGATTCTACAGACCAATGATAGTATTCTTACAATTGAAGACCATTCTTTAAATTCTAAACCTGAGGTTTGGGAATAATTCTGCCTCTCAAAAACCATGTACTAGGCAGGAAGTGTTTCATTAAGTTGATGTAAATCTTTGCTTTCCTTTTATATGGAATTTGGTGGTACCAAATTTTAATCTATTCCTGATGTGCCTAACATGAAACAAGAAAACTCTGTCACCAAACTTTTTTTGTTGATGGTCACTTCCCAAAGTCCCAATGAATTATAATGATTAGTGTTGTTGAAATCTAAATTACAACTTCATAGCTGTATATAGTCATTTAGCTATGGAATTTCAATTCATCGTTCAATAACATTAGACATCATAATTCTCTGGGACTTTAGACATGGGGGACAAATTATTCTCATCTTTATCAGAGTCATTTTATTTTAATTAGATGGAAATCAAATGAAAAAAAGGGGATGTCCCGTCTATTTTTTGATTGAAGACCTTGGCCACTGGGTTGAGACTGGGAATCAAAGAACTGAAGATAGTGACTGCAGCCGTACAACAAAAAACATAAATATTTTACAGTGCATGGAAATTATTGGGGACTTCTTGTCTTGGCATGTGCCACCTTGACATTTGGATAGCCATAGCCATCCATAGATAGCTCGCAATATGGGCATTCTTGATCTACAAATTAATAGCTAGCTGAGTTTTCTTAAGATTAAAAACAAACAAGTTACTAATAGGAAAGCCATTGGGATCGAGTTAAATTCATTTGGCTTTTAAGTCACTCAAAAAACTTGTATTGATGCACACAAAAGATTCTAAACCCTGTATAATATTGTTGAGAGACACACACATGCAAAGTTAAGGCTCAGTCACACTGGCCGATGGATGCAAAACATATGTAAAAAGGACACAGCGGACGAGCAAATTTTCCATCTGTTGTTATCCGCTCTCAAAAGTGCCCCAAATTTGCATAAACAGAGCGGACAACAACGGAAAGGAACGGATGTGGGGAGGATATAGCGGGGATGTAAAGCGGATTTTCGGAGGAAGCCTAGGGGATGGAAGCGGATGGAAGTGGATGACACATCCGCACAGCTTCCGGGGGAGAACAGCGAAGCGGACGCGTAGTGGAAGGAGCGAATAAATAGCGGATGCATAGCGGATGACACGGATGCATCACAGACACCTATAGGATGCATAGTGGATGCATAGCAGATGCAAAGCGTTCACTGCGCATGCAGGGAGGATGAATTGCAAAAGCTCCGCGGATATAAAAGGATGCAGCTCGCAAGCAGTCAGCATTCAGAGGAAAGACCTGCTGCCAGAGACATCTTGAGAGAACACCATGGGGAAGAAGAGGAAGCCTGTGCCTACTCCTGCCAGGCCTGGCAAGAAGGACAGAACCACCATCCCACCCCCTGGCGCTGACTCTGAAGTTGCTGGTGTTTCTGCTGCTGCTGCTGCTGCTGCTCTTGGTGTTGCTGCTGCTGGTGCTTCTCCTGCTGGTACTGCTGCTGGTTGTCCTGGTGGTGCTGCTGCTGGTGCTTCTCCTGCTGGTGCTGCTGGTGCTGTGGGTGTTTCTCCTGCTGGTGCTTCTCCTGCTGATGCTTCGATGGACCAACCCCAAGGCCCTCAAAGCCCTGCTGCTGAAGGCCCTGAAGCCCCTGCCAGAGGGAGGAAGAGGCAAGGCAAGGAGAAGGGGGAGAGGAAACAGTACTCCATTTCCAAAGACCATGAGGAGGAGGTGCTGGAATGGCTGAGGGAGAACGAGTACCTGTGGAGGAAGGGCCACAGGCTCTATCGCGACAACAAGTGGAAGCAGGCAGTATGGAGAGAGAAGGCGGAGAACCTGGGCAACACTTCAGATGTACTGCTTGGGTGGTGGAAGCACATGCACACCTGGTATGGCAAGCTGCACCTGAAGAAATCCGGACAGGCTGTTGTCAAGCTTACTGACCGGGAGACCTATGTCATGGCCAAGTGCAGCTTCCTGGAGGGTGAGATCCACCACCAAGGAACAGCCCCTCTGTCAACCCTCTCCCTCATTTGGCCTACTGACAGCCACTCCTCTTCCAGCCAGGAGACAGCTACAGTGTTCAGGCAGGTGTCTTTGTAGGGCCCCACGACAGAGACCCCCCTGACAGCTGCACTCCCCATGCCAGAGGATGTGGAGGATCCCCTGTCTCAGATGGAGCAAGAAGAAGCAGCCACCAGAGACCAAGCCACACCCAACCCCAGCTCCACCTCCACAGAAAGCAGGCAGAGAGGCAGACTGGAGGGACAGAGCCACACTGTCCTCTTGGAGATCAGGGACACAATCAAAGCCAGCACAGATCTCCTTCCCAGCTGGTCCACTTTGACATTCCATCCTCTAACCACAAGCCCTTCATCACCTATGTGAGCCAGACCCTCATGGACATACCCGAGGCCCAGTATCAGGTGATGAAGGACAGGATCACAGATCTTCTGCATCACCCTCCAGCCTCAGCTGAACCTGCTCCTACCCACTCCAGGTCTGCTCCTCCACCCCAGGTGATGTCACAGCCCTTCCACAGATTTCAGCAGCCCCTCGCCTACCAAGCCTACCACTACCAGGATTTCCAACAGCAGAGGCAGCCCTTCCCAGTCCACACCCAGGTTCCTCGCATGCCGCAGATGCCTCACCTGACCCAGCTGCAAACCAGATAGTCCTACTACACTCCTCCTTCCTCCACTCCACAGCCAACCCCTTCCTCAGAACATCTGTCATTAGTCTTGGGCCTCACATCCCAGGTACTTGAGGAAGTGCCTCTCAACCTCACGGGACTGAGACAGCTCTCTGAGAGCTTCCTGCACACACCATCTCCTGTTGTACTCTTGGGGCCAGGCACCCCAATGGTGCCTAAGACCAGCACTCCAACAGCAGCCACCTCCACAGTCCCTGGCCCCTTTACATCTGAGACCATGGGCACGCCTCAGAGTGATTGAGAAGAGTGCCAGAGACTGAGTTGTTAGCTGCTCACTTTATCTTTGCTTAAGACACTTTACTTGGGTCATTTTGCTTTTTAATAAAGTCATACAGTTTGTTATTAATAAAGGTTATATTTGCTTCACACACTTGGTTCATTTTTTTTTACTTAATAGAGTGTTGGTGAAAACTTTGAAAAAAAGGTTAAGCCTTTGCATGCTTGTAGGATTGGTAAGGATAGCTATGGGATGGATAGCTGTGGGATGGGTAATGATAGCTGTGGGATAAGGATAGTTGTGGGAAGGATAACTGTGGTAAGGATAGCTGTGGGATAAGGATAGTTGTGGGATGGGTAAGGATAGTTGTGGGATAGATAAACCTCCAGTGCAAGCATAGTGGGACTGTATGGTCCACCCTCCCAGGTGCCACACATATGGACCTTTATTCTCAATAACAATTTAATCATTTATCCATATTTCAACATAAACAAAACTCTTTATTAATGCCCTGTTCATTGTAGGGCCACTCAACATACATGGCACAATCTCATCCGTGTGATGAGACAGGCTGAAGGAAGCATCCATTAAGCATCTACCAACCTGTCTTGCCACTCCACTGCTCCAGCTGGGGAGTTGCACCAGTGTTTCAGGAGGTTGTGCTTCTTCTTCCCTTCACGTGAAGCTCTGTTGGGGCCTTGCACATCCACAGTGTCTATCAGGTTTTGTCCTTGCCTCCATTCCCCAGGCTCCATGTCCCCATTGCCTTGTTGGCGGTCCACGAGCCTGTTCTGCAACACTGGGTAGCGGGTGCGCATGAGATTGTGCAGGATGCAGCAAGCTTCCACGATGCTCCTCACAGTCTCCGGGTGATGCTGCATGGTGGTGAGAAGTACCTGGAACCTGTTGGCCAGGATGCCAAAGGCATTCTCCACCACCCGTCTTGCCCTGGACAGCCTGTAGTTGAAGATCCTCTCTTCACGAGTGAGGTATCTTGAAGTGTAGAGCTTCATGAGGTAGGTTCTGAGGGAGAAGGCGTCATCACCCATGATGAAGTAGGGCACATCTTGTGTGTCATTGGGCAGGGGGTCTGGATCTGGAAACCCATGATGAGGTTACGTTCCAGCCATCCTTGAGGTGACTGGCATTGTATACCTGGCTATCTGAAGCTGACCCGTTGCCTGAGGCATCGATTACATGAACTTGTAGTCAGCATCAACCATGGCAAAGAGGATGATACTGAAGAAGCCCTTGTAGTTGTAATAAGTAGACCCTGAGTTGGGTAGAGCTTTGCAGGCCACATGCTTCCTATCTATGGCTCAAATGATGTGGGGAAAGTTCCACTTCTGATACCACTCTTTTGCCACTTTCCTCCAGCCTTCTTCAGTGGTGGGACAGTGGAGGAGCTCCTCCATGTATTTTTCGATGATGGCCTGCACCACTTCTCTGACCACAATGCTGATGGTGTTATGTGGCACCTTCCTGGCATATTGCATGTTTCTGTATGTGGTTCCAGAGGCCAGGTGTCGCAGAGTCAGTGCCACCTTCAGTCCAGTGTCCAGGTTGGGATAGAAGTTGGTGCTTGGCTTGGTCAACCTGGGTCTCAGACGCTCTACAATTTCGTCAAACATGGCTGGTGGCATCCTCATGATGTGCTGGAATTCACGAGGGTCTTCATTCCTCAGCTCCACCATCAGCTTGTTATACAGTCCGTACTGTGCTCTTTTCCTGATCCATCTTCTGACCCAGTCAGCTCTTGGACGTCTCCTTCTCCTTGCATAGAAAAGGTGAAACAGTCTGAAGAGGGCTTGGTTCTGGTGTTGAATGATGGCGGCTCCCAAGAGGAGTGTGCGATGATCCATGGTGGAGATCAATGGATGATGTGGAAGAGCAAGAGCAAGGCTGAAGAGGTCTGAATACCAGGACTGCTGGACTGATGGTGAGATCCAAGTGATTTCCTCCCCCTTTTTATGGGAAATGTCGGTTTTCCGCTCGGTGTCCTTCTGCATCCTCTAGACATCCTCCAGACATCCTAAATATCCCAGATACGTCCCATATACAAACGTTTTGTCCGTTTTAATGCTTTATATCCAAGCTGCATCCACTTTCATCCTTTCTATGTCTGTGCTACTAACGCTGTGTGGATGTTCCGTGTACCTTTCACTTCCTCCCTCTTTCCACTTTCAGCTGCAGTGGATGTGAGTTGCGCGGATGCCCAGAGGATGCCGAGAGGATATAGCGGACGTGTAACGGATGACAATGGATATAGAACGTTTGTTGCCCGTATGTGTTGCGGATGTACATCGTATGCGGCGGAAAGTTCATCAGCTCAAAAAGTTTTGTGCAGCTCAAAACTTTTTGAGCGGATGAAATAGCAGTAGATAGATGTTTGATGGATAGAGCTTATGAAAGACGTACACACTGAGTACACAACGGATGCATCGCATTTTCCAATGGATGACAAGCTTTTTTGTCCGTTTTACATTCTCTTTGCATCCATTGGTGCAGTGTGACATGGGCTTTACCTGGATAATTTCAACACAATAGTATTTATGCCCTAGTTAAGAAAATAAAATAGGACAAGGACATCTATGGAGCACTCACACATCCTTTCCAACAAGGATGGCAAAGGAGGGTTTGTTAAGAAAGTGCTTGAGCAAACAATGTAATTTTAAAAAAAGCAAAACAAAAACAAATCTAAGCAAAAATAGGTCAGGCAGATAGCAGAAGCTGATGTTAGAAAATTAAATATGGTAAAGGAAAAAAAGGATTTGATGCAACCTAACAGTGCACACACAAACTGTTCTTTGCATAGATATACTAAGATGACATATTGTTGCTTTGTTTAAATTATTCTACTTGTCAGGAAGTAGAATTAAAATGTTTCCTTTTTTATCTTGTTGAGCCCAGCTGGGCCCTCAACAGATCTAAGTGCTCAGTTTCTTTGATATCTTTCAAGACTTTATGGATGTAAAAAATCACTATGATTGTTCATATAGATCATTATTTTACAAGGCATTGGATGCACATTTGTTTGTCAATACAAAGAGGAGTTAAATACAATTGCTGCTAAACCTATTGCTAGCATATATTTCAGTACGTGTTAGTAATGGAATAAGTAGTAGAATCAGGAGATAGTTTTCTCCTTTCTTAAATGCTATTCTATCCAGAACCAATACAGGTAGTTTTCAACTTATGACCATAATTGAGTCTGGAATTACAGTTGTAAGATGTGCTAGTCATTAAGTGGGTCACCATGAAACCATGCCCTGATTTTATGATCTTTTTGAACATTAGCAATAGTACTTAGACTTATATACCACTTTACATTGCTTTACAGCCCTGTCTAAGTAGTTTATACAGTTAGCACATTGCCCCAACAATTTTGGGTCCTCATTTTACTCGCCTCAGAAGGATGGAAGGCTGGGTCAATCTTGAGCCTGGTTAGATTTGAACTGTCAAATTGCAGTCAGCTGGCAGTCAGCAGAAGTTGCCTTCTGCACTTTAACCTCTGTGCCACCAGGACTCTTGCAATCATTAAGTGAAAGATACAGTTGTTAAGTGACCGCTATGGTTTTTAAATTTACCCATTTTCTCCAAAGGTTATTTTTTTGTCAAAAACTGAAAGTTATTACAGAAAGCTTTCAAAATGGATCAAAAATCATGGTCAGATGACTGTGTTGCAAAAGCCATCAATGTAAGCAGGTTGTGGAGGGCCAAGAATGCCGTCATGTGACCTTTGAGAGAGGAATTGTTGGAACTTCTAAATCAGATTGTAAGTAGCTAGGAAGAAATAATGTAACTTTGGACAGTTGCTAAACAACTGGTCATTAAACAAGGACTATCCATGCTAATCTGGATTTAGAAAGTCAATTGGAATTCCCCAAATAATTTAGCAGTATGAACAATCTCCATCACATTTCTTCTCCCATTGCTATTCCACAGCCTTCTTCTACTGCCTCTGTGTTCAGTCATGCAATCTCTTCCAAGTCAAAGAAGTCTATATATCTTGAGATTATCTCTAGATGATGTTGAAAATCTGCCTGGGCAGAAAGACTATTGTTAACAGTTGAAAGTAAAAAAACAAACAAACCATTTAACCTGGATTCACTCATCATCTAGGAAGGAGTTGAAGGAAATTTTAAGGCAAGTAGAAATAGCAATAGCACTTAGACTTATATACCACATCACAGTGCTTTACAGCCCTCTCTAAGTGGTTTGTTTACAGAGTCAGCCTATTGCCCCCAAATGTCCAAGTCCTCATTTTACCAATCTTGGAATGATGGAAGGCTGAGTCAGCCTTGAGCCTGGTGAGATTCGAACTATCGAACTAGTGGCAACTGGCAATCTGTGCCACCACAGATCTTAGACATGATTGCTTGGATATGTTTGGGCACTGAAACTAGAATATATCATATGAATTGTGTAATTTGTACTCAACAAGTCAACATTAAATAAATTCTAATTTAAGGGAGGATGGAGGAAAGGATATATTCTTTCCCATCCTGGTCTATCTAGTTAACTTTAGATGAAATTATCTTTATTGATAATTATAAGTTAAGAACTGAGAGGATCACTTCTCTCCTTGCTCAATATAAAAATCCACATTAAATTATCCATAATAAGTGATTATGTAACCATGGATGAAATGACTTTTAGCATGGGCTGCAACTTTAGCCCCTTGTTTTATCAATACCCCTTTCCTTTCCTTCTAAATTCTTCAGTTATTGCTGCCCAGAAGAAAATTTGAATTCCAAATAGGAAAGTTCATCTCAGCCAAATTTAGCAGCAAATTATACAGTGTGTAAATGGTAGATTCTGAAGCTAACTTTCTGTTTCTACTTTTGCTTGCGTAAGCACATTTTTATTTTAATGCAGTAATTGAAATGGTGGTGATATTTTTTATAAATAAGAGACTGGAAATGAAATTGAAATATTCCTTTTCTCTGTATAGAGAGCCGGTATTCCCAGATGAAGGCAATATGTGCTGGCATTGTAAAAATTGGATGGGGAATTCTGGGAGTTGAAATTCAGTTATCTTAAAAGTTTCTAAGTTTGAAAACACTAGTCCAACTGAACATTGACATGCTAATATTCTTAATCTGATTTCCTGCCAGTTTGGAAATTATGATGACTTGTTGCTGGGAAATCTACAATAAACCCCTTTCACTTTCCACCATAATGACTCATGTTTTTCCAAATTTGTTCGGTAGCATTTATTCCCGTTCTTGATACAACCTTTTATTACCATGACTTTGGCCAATAATCACATCTTGAAGATTATAGATTCAGGGAAATGTAATTTCAAATATTTTAGCCAACCTCTAGACCTGAGCTAGACTATCATAATACCAAGGCATTCACCTCCAGACTTCTTCATACTATAACTAAAGAACCAAATCCATTGCTGCCTTTACAAATTTTCAGCAAAGGGGCTTTTTAAGTGAAGCTGGCTGCTAATCTTTAAATGAAAAGAAAAAAAGGTGGAACACCTTGCCGAGGTATGCAAAATACTCAGGGATTTAAATGTTCTGGATTATGCAGTCTTCACTCCATGCAAAACTGAAAGCCAGAGAAGAGAAGGAGAAAATTACCTAGTATAACATTGGCAATAATCCAACAAGTTCTTAGGGCTATTTTTAATTTAGAATAGCTTCTAAATTATTATGCCGAAGTTAAAATGATACATTGTTACAGGACATCAATTTAATTAAAGTATGTGGCATGGAAAAAAAGAGTTGTTCTGCACACTACTGTATCAAATTCAGGGGCACACTTCTGCTTCTTTAGTGTGCAAATGTGTTTTAGTGCCTTGCGGGGAGGTGAAAATTCCAATTGCTGAATATTTTCCTTCTTTAGAAGTAAGCCATGTAGATAGTATAAATGGATCATATAAGCAGAAAGGCAGGAATGGAGATGACTGTACATCATTTATTGACCATGTCAGGGTCTATTTTTTCTTTGGACCTTTAAATGTAGAAATCTGATAAATTTTAGACCAACATACAGATCTTATCCCAAAGGTGTTTTTTTCAAGAGGCAGCTGGACTTTCTGGTTTTCTTTGAAGGAGTTTTGCTTCTCATCCAAAAAGCTTCTTCAGATTTTCTTGAAGTGAAGAAGTGAAATGTTTACAAAGAAAATCCAGAAAGTCCAGTTGCCTTCTGAAAAAGCACTTTTGGGACAATCATGATCTGGATGACTGATAATCTCCATAGACATACAGATCTTAATATCTTATCTAAGAATCCAAAATAATTTCACAACCTATTCAAAGATAGCATATGTTCAAATCTACTTTTGGGGCTTCAAGTTTGTCTAGATTCCTGGAAGCTTCCTGGACAAGCCCATATATTTTTCTTGGTAACATCACCATTGCCTTCATCTTTGGGGCAGGAAGAGAGTGACTGGCTCAAAGTCACTTCCTTTGTGCTAAAGGACAACGAGAACTTGCAGTGTCTCACCTGGGGAGCCTTATGCAATAGCTTTATTCATACATCACTATAGTTTTTTCACATTTACTACCAGTAAAGTTTTATGACTCCTTTTAAAGGCTGTGTGATTCCCTTTAAGGTTTGTGAATGAAGGTGCTTAACAAGCATCTTATAGCTGGCAAACTCAAGAACCATGTGGATTTTAAGAAGGCATCCTTGTTAGTTAGCGTTAGCACATCATCTTAAAAACAGTAAAAAAAAGTTCCCAGGCAGACTTATAATAAGCCAATTCAGGCTTTGTTTGTTTCTTTGAAATCTTTCCTTCCAAAGTTCCCATCCCTGGACTGTGTTATCTCATGTTGCATCTGTTGAGCCACCTGATTGCCACCAGTCTGTCTTGTAGCTCGAAGAGCTGAAAGCTGCCATTTCAAATTTTCCCCTATGTTCAGATTGAGGTATGCATGTCATCTTTCATAATAAATTGTGTAACCAAATACAGGAGCCCATTTGACATACATGGCATACAACTGTAATGAACAGGACTCACTGTAATTGTATGTCAAAGAGTATTTGTATTGAGCAACTTGGCTTTTAAAATTCATTATGAAATGCGGTGAAAGTTTCCTTCTAAAATCTTTATTATGTACCATTGGAATTTCAGTGAAGAATTCTTTCTCTCCAGGACTAATTTCTTCAACTAAAAATTCAGTCTGTTTTCATTTCAAGGAGCCAGTAGAACATCTTGCTGGATGGTGCACTTTCCATTTAATCATTATTTCTGCACAAGAAGCAAGATATTAAATCGTATGATAAGATAAAACAATGAGACCATGTTAATAGGAACCTAATTTTTTCTCTACCACCATAATATACCAAAGGCAACATCAATTTCAAAATATTGTTTGAGGAAGTTAAAGCCCATGTCACACTGCCCAACGGATGCAAAAAGGACACAGCGGATGAGCAAAATGTTCCATCCGTTGTTATCCGCTCTCAAAAGGGGCAAAAATTTGCATAACCGGAGCGGATAACACGGACGCGGGGAGGACGCAGGGCGGATGCAAAGCGGATGCAGAACAGAAGCCCAGTGGATGGAAGCGGATGGGAGCAGATGGCACATCCACTAGGCTTCCGGGGGACCTCAGCAAAGCAGACGCGGAACGGATACAGCGGATGCACAGCGGACGCTGAGCGGATGAAGCGGATGCACAGCAGATGCACAGCGGAAGCCTAATGGATGCCTGGCATTAATTGCGCATGCGGGGAGGATGCATTGCATCAGCCCCGCGGATATAACAGAAGCAGCTTGGAAGCAGGTCATCATTCAGAGGAAAGACATGCTGCCGGACGGATTGGCTGCCTTTCCTGCCTTGCCTGCCCTGCCTGCATGTCTGCCTGCAAGCCTTGCTGCAAACCTTGCTGCCAGCCTCCCTGCCAGCCTTGCTGCCAGCCTGCCTGCAAGCCTTGCTGCCAGCCTTGCTGCAAGCCTTGCTGCCAGCCTCCCTGCCAGCCTGCCTGCAAGCCTGCCTGCAAGCCTTGCTGCCAGCCAGTCTGCCTGCCAGCCTTGCTGCCTGCCTTCCTGCCAGCCTTGGTTCATGTCTGCCTGCCAGCCTTCCTGCCAGCCTTGGTGCCTGCCTCCCTGCCAGCCTTGGTGCCTGCCTGCCAGCCTTCCTGCCAGCCTTGGTGCCTGCCTCCCTGCCAGCCTTGGTGCCTGCCTGCCAGCCTTCATTAAGCATCTACCAACCTGTCTTGCCACTCCACTGCTCCAGCTGGGGAGTTGCACCAGTGTTTCAGGAGGTGGTGCTTCTTCTTCCCTTCACGTGAAGCTCTGTTGGGGCCTTGCACATCTACAGTGTCTATCAGGTTTTGTCCTTGCCTCCATTCCCCAGGCTCCATGTCCCCATTGCCTTGCTGGAGGTCCATGAGCCTGTTCTGCAACACTGGGTAGCGGGTGCACATGACATTGTGCATGATGCAGCAAGATTCCATGATCCTCCTCACGGTCTCTAGGCAATGCTGCATGGTGGTGAGAAGAACCTGGAACCTGTTGGCCAGGATGCCAAAGGCATTCTCCACCACCCACCTTGCCCTGGACAGCCTGTAGTTGAAGATCCTCTCTTCACGTGTGAGGAGTCTGGAAGTGTAGGGCTTCATGAGGTAGGTTGTGAAGGAGAAGGTGTCATCCCCCATGATGAAGTAGGGCACATCTTGTGTGTCATTGGGCAGGGGTTCTGGATCTGGGAAGCCCACAATGAGGTTGCCTTCCAGCTTCTCCTTGAGGTGACTGGCGTTGTATACATGGGCATCTGAAGATGAGCCATTGCCTGAAGCATCGATGTACATGAACTTGTAGTCAGCATCGACCATGGCGAAGAGGATGATGCTGAAGAAGCCCTTGGAGTTGTAATAAGTGGACCCCGACTTGGCTGGAGATTTGCAGGCCACGTGCTAGCCATCTATGACTCCAACGGTGTGTGGTAAGTTCCACTTCTGATACCACTGCTCTGCAACTTTCTTCCAGCCTTCTTCAGTGGAGGGGTACTGGAGGAGCTCCTCCTTGTATTCTTCGATGATGGCCTGCACCACTTCTCTGACCACAATGCTGATGGTGTTGGATGGCAACCTCCAGCCGTACTGCATGCTCCTGTAGGAGGTCCCGGAGGCCAGGTGGCGCAGAGTGAGTGCCCCCTTGAGCCCAGGTTCCAGGCTGGGCCGGAAGCTGGTGTTTGCCTTGGTCAACCTGGGTGTCAGCCGCTGCACAAACTCTGGCTGGAGGCATCCTCATGAAGTTCTGGAACTCCCAAGTGTCTTCGTTCCTGAGCTCCACCATCACCTTGTTGTACAGTCCGTCCTCTGCTCTTCTGGAAAAGCATCTTCAGATCCAGACTCTTTTTGGGTGGCTCCTTTTCTTCTCGCAGTAGAGTTGAAAGAGCCTGTAGATGGCTTCGGACTCTTGCAGAACGATGGTGGCTGCCGAAAGGACTTTGTTACAATCCATGGTGGACATGACTGGATGCTGTGGAAGAGGAAGAGCCAGATGAAGGCTGCAGAGGTCTGCACCGTTAGGCTGCTGTTCTGAAAGTGAGATGCAGGCGAGTTGCTCCCCCTTTTTATGGGAAGTATAGGTTTTCCGCTAGGCATCCTCTAGGCATCCTCTAGACATCCTCTAGACATCCTTAATATCCGAGATAGGTCCCCTCTGCGAACGTTTCTTCCATTTTAAACGCCTTGTTTCCATTCTGCTTCTGCTTTAGGCATCCGTTTTGCATCCGTTCTGCATCCGTTCCACTACCTCCCTGCGTCCGGGCGGATGCAAGTTGCGCGGATGCGTAGTGGATGCCTAGCGGATATAGCGGATGCATAACGGATGCGTAACGGATGCCTAGCGGATGCGAAGTGGATGCAGAACGGACGAACTGGATACATTTTCCGCACAAAAGTTTTGGGCAGCCCAAAACTTTTGGAGCAGATGAAATGTCCATAAACGGATTCTGGATGGATAGAGAGGAAGCCAAACGGAGGCAGTGAGTACATCGTGTTTTCGAACGGATGGCAAGGTTTTTTGTCCATTTTACATCCTCTTTGCATCCGTTGATTCAGTGTGACATGGGCTTAAAATGAAAATTCTACTTTGAAACAAATTAAGGTTAAAATACAAATTCTGCTGTTACATAAAAATATGTAAAAATTAAACAAAATCAAATCTAAAACCAAACTTACCAGGTAGTTTGAACAGGTAGAATTAAAAAGAAATCTCTGTAGGAGAAAACTGTCAGTATAAGCAATGAGAGCCTCTATTTTAAGAAGGCTGGACAACCTCTTTTCTATCTGATGCAGTTAAGTATGCAATATAATAGGTATTACAAGCGCCCTCTAGTGTTTGTGAATATACCTATTCAGTAAGCATTATATTGATTTTACTCATTAACACAGCTGGTTGGTTATAAATGTAAGACCTGTGATTTTTTTTCCCCCTGATTGCAGTGACCCAGACTAAAGCATCTCATCTGACATACAGAAGCATATAAAAAGCAGTCATCTGGGCAGCCAGTATACGGATAGTCTTCAACTTACAACAGTTCATTTACTGTTACAACAGTACTGAAAAAAGTGACTTGCAAGCATTTTTCAAAGTTAGGGCCCTTGCACCATCCCCATGCTCACGTGATTTACATTTGGATGCTTGATAACCAATAACATATTTATGACTGTTGCATTGGCCTGGGCTCATGTGACCATCTTTTGCAACTCTCTAACAATGAGGAAGCCAGATTCACTTACAGATACAGATAATCAGAGTTGAAAGGGACCTTGTAAGTCATCTAGACCAACCCCCCACCCAAGCGGGAGACCCTACACCATTTCTGACAAATGGCAGTCCAATCTCTTCTTGAAAGTCTCAAGTGATGGCGCTCCCACAACTTCCAAGGGCAAGCTGTTTCATTGGTTTCACTGTTCTCACTGTCAGAAAGTTTCTCTTTATTTCCAGGTTAAATCTCTCCTTGTTCAGTTTCCATCCGTTATTCCTTGTTAACAACTTACCAACCATGTTACTAATTTAACAATTAACTTAACAAATGTGACAAGAAAAGTCGTACAATGGGACAAACTCCCTTAACAAATTTCTCACTCAGCAACATAAATGATGGGCTCCATTGTAGTCATAAACTTGAGGACTTTCTATTTATTTACATAACATATTCAATTCATTTATGATTTCTTGATTATTTGTTCCTCCCCTCAAAACAAACAAACACATTAAAATACACCCCAAACTTCCTTTGAGATTAAGGAAGAAGTACACATTACAATAAAGCAGCAATAGAACATTAGCCAATGTCAGGAGTATTGAACGCAAGGCCTGGGGGCCCCACAGGGGGTTTAGATTTGTTCCAAGAGACCACCCTGGAAACAGTGTGCAGCTCTCCCAAGCTCCATTTTCACTGGCAGAAGGTTGCAGGAGGCTGTCACAGCCAGAAATGGAGCTTGCAAGAGCCACAGACATCCCTCCCAGGCTCCATTTTTACTGGTAGAGGGTTGCAAGAGGCCATCACAACTGGAAATAGAGCTTGGAAATAGAGCTCAGCTCTGGCAGAGCACTTGGGCGACCACAGGCACCCAACATGAGTGATGTCAATCTGACCACACCCACCCTGGCCGCACCCACCCTGGCACCTTAGATAGCACCTGGCCTATATCATCAGTTAGAAAATTGATTACATACTTTTATTATTTTTTTCCCCAGGCTTTGACCATTTAAGTAAGGAGTGTGAAACTGGTGGCCTGTGGACCAGATGTATCATATGCAGGCCACACCCACCCCAGCTTCACAAAAAGGAACCTGTGGTGAAATGTCACATGATAGCAACACGATGCTGTGAATTTGACATCTATGATTTAAGATAGGTAGTTACAATTCAGTGACGTCAATCTGAGACAAGGGTCACTTGTTCCTGAATTTGAAAAACCTACACAGAATAGTGAGCATTATGGAAAGAATTTAAAGCCCTAAAAATATTTGAGATGTCAAAAATAGTAAAAATAGATTAATCAGAAAAGGCTTCAGCTGAACCTGAGAAATCGTCAAGAATAGGCTAAAGCACTGTAGTCAGGTAGACCACTCCTAATCTGTGAATTTTGGGTTCATATTTTATTCCCACAATTGTATTGCTGAACAATGGAAATATAAATCTATCACTGATGGAAGGTTTCAGGAAATGGTAATTAGTTAAATTTTCATGACATCTGGTCAATTTCTCTTCTCAATCACATTTTATGTAAAACTGATTGTGCTCGATAACAGGAACTCTAGAACAGCTATTGTTTAACCTTGGCCATTTTTAAGATGTGTGGATTTCATCTCCCAGAATTCCCTAGCCAGTTATGGGTGAGAAAGCTTGAAAAACACTATCCCAGTGTAAACCAGTATAGTACTGCAGTTTAAGCACAAAATCCTACTTGTTGTGTTAAGAGGAATTTCTGACACTGTTTTTTTTTATTATTTTGGACTTAAATAAAAAGGACCATTTTTCCTTTTTCCTACATTATGTCACTCTCTGTTTTGGTGAATTAAGCAATGCATTCCTTTCCCTTCTTACTGCTTTTATGTCTGATTATCTTGAAGCCCTAAGACTGCTTTCCAATCCTGAAAAATAAATTGAAATAGATACTTTTCCTCTTCAGATGGCAGTCTTCAGTACAGTGTGATGCTCTGTAGGTATTAGATTGTATTGTAATAGTTCAAGTGGCATTTAAGTCCAGAGTTGGGCATATTTTCCCTGCCTTATTCAGAAAGATCTCCATTGTGCTCACACTTTTATTGATCCAAGTTTATCGGGTAGTTTGACTGCAGACTTGATATCAGTCATTCCAATAGCATTTGACCAGGTTTGAGGCTTTGATTTCACTTACACCAACTCTGTTAAAGCAGTCGCTTTGCAAACAAAAAGCAGATGTGCATAGATTCATCCTCAGCCACAAGGCAGATCTTTATCCATCCATCAGAACTGCCCTTAGCTGAGATGAAAGATTCATGCACCTGCATGTTACTAGGGTTAATTGTGAGGTTAATGCAGTGATGGCTTCCTCAGTCCCCAATTGCTAAGGGTGATGGCCCTGAAAAAACATTCACACGTGCAACTAATTTGGCAGATATCCAACAGAGGAACCTTTTATGAAAGGGAATCACCAAGCATGTAATTGAATGCGTGAAACTAAGGCTTCTAATTATGATGTGCTAAAGAGCCTCTTCCGGTTTGCATGATGCTTCATGCTCCTAGTAAACAGATAAATCTAAATTGAATTACTCCAAGGGAGTCTGTTCTATGCTCCCGTGGCCTGCTCATTTTGCTCTGATAATAAGCCACATAATGAGGGTTAATTGGAACTGCCCCAACATTGGGTATTACAGATCTACTTTATGGAACAGAGAGAGGCAGGGGCACAGTTGGGTGGTGGAAAGACAAACAATGTTGAAACAAATAAAACTAATAAAATATTGAGTCATCCTTGGTGCTTCCTTTGCTTGGTTGTTTTCTTGCTGATGTTTCATTACCCTCACTAGTGCTGCACACCAAGGAACCTTCATTTCAATCCTGAATTACAAATTTCCTCCTTCACAAATAAAATATTATTTTGGAATCCGGAGTCCATAAGGCATCCAATAATGATAATAATCTCAATTATTGTGCATTGGTGAGTCTTCATTGCATTTGGAAAGAGTTGAAAACCAGAAGACAGGATAATTTGATGGAATTTTTTGAAAAACAGAATATAATATTGTTCTTCTCTGGTGGGACTGATCTATCAGGGCAACAAGGTCTAACCAATTATGGAACAGAGCATACTGCTTCTGAATTTCAGTACAGCTTCTTCTAAGAGGTGGTATTCAGCAAGTTCTGACAAGTTCTGGAGAACCAGTCATGGAAATTTTGAGAAGTTCAGAGAACTGACAAAAACCATTTCTGATTGGTTCTACCCCCATTTATTCTCTGCTACCTGAGTCCCAGCTGATTGGCTGGTCTTCTTTTGTTGCCCTGCACAGAAGAACAGAGCTGGAAAATAGGTTAGTGGAGTGGGAAGGGGATAAGATTTTGCAGTAACCTTCCCCCGGGAGTGGGGAGGGAATGGAGATTTTACAGTATCTTTCCCCTGCCATGCCCACCAAGCCATGCCCACAGAAACAGTAGTAAATTTTTTTGAATCCCACCACTTTAATCAGCCAAGTTCAAATCTCAGAAGAGTATGGCTATCTGATGAGAGCTAAATAGTTTGAAATAGATCGATGCTAATCTCCCCTACTCATAGTGTGTGATCTGGCTACTACTACTTTTTTTTTTTTTAATTTAGGAGATTTATATTGCTGCTTACTCGCATGTAAGCAACTCTAGGCAGTTTAAAAATAGTAAAAGCACAAAATAAAAATATAAATAAAAATGTAAAATAAAAACAATAATCCCCCACTCACCCATCACTTGGTGACAGAACATGATTCAGTAAGCCATTTGATGGGGTCCATTACACTCAGGTTGTTGGCAACACCACATCTTTTGGGACTTCCAGAAGATTGCTAAAGTGGGGGCCAGTCTAATTTCTGTAGGGATAATGTTCAAAAGAGATGAAGCTACCACTGAGAAGGCTGTCCTTTTGCCAGATGTATCCTTTTACAGACAACTTTTTAGTTTCTAACAATACAATTCTATAAATTCTAACAATGTGAGAGAAAGAGGAGAATGAGAAGAATTCAGATATTTAAAGAATATAGGCACAAGTAGCTCTACCTAGAGGGAATTGAAAGGCATAGGGAGGGTGATAGGCATGGAGGTAAATGCAGAAATAAAGAATAGATGCAACTGAGACTCAACTGAAAAGAGGACAAAATTCACATTGCAGGCCAAGGTAAGAACCATCTGTTTAGCAAATACAAGAAAAACATGTGATGTGCCATTACTTAATGTCCTACCAGCAAAAAACTGATTGTTAAGGACAGGGGGTCTTCAAACATGACAGCTTTAAGGCTTGTGACCTCAACTGCCAGAATTCCTCCTACAATCATGTTAGCTTAGGAATTCTGGTGGTTGAGGTCCACAAGTTTTAAACTTGCCAAGTTTGAAGGCCCTTGGTTGAGAATGTGAAGTTATTGCAATATAAATTAATTCATGCCTAGTCCAGGTTTTATTGCTGATATATTCTATATCTTCAATTATTTTTCTTCTTTTCTGGTATGTATTTTTGATAAATCACCCTACCTTGAATATGTTTTGTCCCTGCACTATAATATTTACCTTTCTAAGAATGACAATAACCTGACAATTATTCAGCTTCAGTTTTCTCCCTCTAACATCTCTAGAATCTTGGTAATCTGGTGTTAGATGAGTAGATTTTATCTTGAAGATGCATCTCTGCATCTTCATACTTACGTGTGCATCTCTGAACATACTGTTGTGTATAGAACTTGGTAGACTCCAAATACCTTAAACTAATTGGCCGAAAAGGCCGTTCTTGGGTTGGTTACTTAAGCGCCATTCCAATTGGCCTGCCTGATGGCGGGAACACTTAAACAACTGTCATTGGCCACAAGCCGCGAGCAAGCCGCTATAAGAAGGGCTGGCGTGGCTTGGGAAAACATTCCATTACAAGTCACTTTACTGTTTGAATAAAGAGTTGTTTGTTGGAACCCGGTCTTGCGTACTTTATTTCCAGACGGACCACTGGCGACGAGGGTGGGATCGTCTTAGAAGTGAGAGACTGAAGCACGTGGCAACCAGAACTGAATGACAGAGATGGCCGGTAACAATGCGCCGCCTGCACCGTTCAACCCAGCCAAGGAAGATTGGGAGTCGTACATTGATCGCTTTCTGATGTTCTTAGAAAGCAACAAGCTATAGGAGATAACTGACCAGAGGAAGAGGGCTGTATTCCTCACACACTGTGGGCCAGCCATTTTTAAAATGGCCAAGGCGCTAGCTAAACTGAGAGACATTAAGCAGATGGCATGGCCTGAACTGAACAGAATGCTTTGAGCCCATTACGCGCCTGTGGTCTCCCACCTGATCAAAAGGCATGAGTTTTACAAATGAGACCAACGGGAAGATGAGAGCATTGGAGACTTCATAAGAGCACTAAGACACATTGGAGGAGCCTGTGAGTTCCAGAACATGGACGAAGCCATGTGGTGGTCATCAGATTGAAGGATTCTACACTCCAAATCAAGCTGCTAAACAGACCGAATATCACAGTGGCCGAGGCCATCGCAGAAGCCACCGCCGCTGAAGCAGCCAAGAAATCCGCAGCCACTATGCGCCAGATGAACTCAATTCCAGATCCGCCAAATCAATCAAGAGAAAAGACGGTGGAAGGAAGCAAGAAACAGCCCACAGCGACTGCACACGATGAAGAACTCGACTCCCCGAGTGACACTGATGACGACAATGAAGATATACATAGGCTTCAGTTGGAAAGAAAATGGCAGGAAAAAAGAAGAAGCAGGTGAGAATTCCAGTGTGCTGGATGCGGAGGAAATCACCCGTGCTCAGAATGCAGGTTCCAAGATGCCATTTGCAGAGCTTGTAAAAAACGGGGGCACATCGCAAGGGTCTGCCGAAACAAAAAGAGCTATAGTCCAAAACAACATGGCAGCACCCCCCCAGAAACGAAGAGAGACAAGCTGGAAGCAGATGGAGCCGAGTGAGCAGGAACCGGCAAACGAGCGACAGAGAAGAAACACACCAAACAATAACCATCGGAAATGCCAGGGCAGAAAACGCAAAAAAGGTTCGGATAAATGTAAAAATCAAAGGAAAGTCCTGTGAGATGGAAGTAGACTCCGGATCTTACTTGTCAATGGTATCTTGGAACACTATCAGAAGTCTGATACCAGACATCAAGCAAAGAGAACTGGAACAACAAAAATTGATACTAAAGGACTACCAGGGAAACCGAATCCCAGTAGTGGGCCTTGGACATTTCCTAGTAGAATTTAAAAACCACGCTGAAATACTGCCTCTAACAATCATCGATCGTGATCATCCTAGCTTGCTGGGAATCGAATGGTTCGCGCCCCGGGAATCAGAGTGACCGGGATCAACAGCATCGTTGCGGCCAACTGGGAAGAGAGCCTGCTGCAAGAGTTCCAGGATATATTTGATGGGACCCTAGGCAAGTTCAAGGGGACCCCAATATCATTCAGCCTAGACCCAAAGATAGCTCCCATCAGGCTCAAAGCCAGACGCGTTCCCTTTGCCTTAAAACCAAATATAGACGAACAGCTTAACAAACTTATCACACAAGGGATGTTAGAGCCAATTGACCATACCAGGTGGGAAACACCCATCGTGACTCCTGTCAAACCAGATGGGTCAGTGCGCATCTGTGGAGACTATAAGGCAACCTAAATCATGCGCTCCAACAAAGCACATACCCAGTACTGGTCGTGCAACACTTATTGCACTCACTGGGGGAGGAAAATTTTTTGCGAAACTTGATCTCGCACACGCATATCAACAGCTACCAGTTGACCCTGAAACCGCAGAGGCATAGACTATAATCACGCACAGAGGGACATTCAAGTGCAACTGACTTCAATATGGCGTGAGCATTGCCCCAGGCGTTTTCCAAAGCCTCATGGAGCACCTTCTAAATGGAATCAAAGGAGTCTTCCCCTATTTTGATGATGTATTAGTATTAGCAAAAAATGCAAACCAATTAGAACATAGACTAAAAGAGGTTTTGCAAAGATTTAGAGAAGCAGGGCTTAAAGTCAAGAGAGAAAAATGTGAACTAGCCACTGACCAGGTTGAATTTTTAGGCTACCTGATAGATGAGCAAGGGAGACACCCCACTGAAAAGAAAATAAAGGTGATAAAAGACGCACCCAGACCTAAGAACAAAACTGACTTACAAGCTTTCTTAGGTCTCATTAATTTCTACAATGTCTTCCTGCCCCAAAAAGTGACCGTAGCAGAACCTTTACATCAATTGTTAGATAAAAAAACTATATGGAAATGGGGCCACCGGGAACAAGCAGCATTCCAGAACATCAAGGACTTATTAACTTCTAACACCGTTTTGATACAGTGCAGCAACACCCTGCTTTTGACGGTCACCTGTGATGCATCACCTTTTGGAATTGGCACCATCCTGAGCCACAAACTACCAGACGGCAGAGAGGCACCAATCACCTTCTATTCCAAAACACTGTCAAAATCGGAAAGGAACTACAGCCAACTTGACCGAGAAGCCCTCACAATCATCGCCGGTGTCAAAAGATTCCACGAATACCTATATGGTAGGACATTTTCGATTATCACTGACCACAACCCCCTGCTAGGGATTCTAGTAGGAAACAAACCAACCCCGAACATTCTATCACCAAGAATGATGAGGTGGTCTGAATTCCTTTCTGCATACAACTACACACTCATCCTTTGCCCAGGAAAGACCATCACCCATGTGGATGCCTTGAGTTGTTCCCCGCTGCCCAACATGAAAGACATCCCAGCTCCCATCATCTCCACTCTCCAAATCGAGTCCTGGCTGAATCTGCCACGAACCACAGCAGACGTCGCTAAAACTATTGCAAAAGACCCGCTGACAGCTCGAATCCTGCATTGGGTAGGTAAGGGCTGGCCGGATGAGAACAGAGGTGAGACTTTTAAACCTTTTCGCACCTGACAGACTGAACTGTCTATTGAAAAAGGCTGTATATTGTGGGGGGACAGGGTGGTAATCCCAGAAGAGTTACAGGAAGAAGTGTTGTGCATGTTGCACGAGGGACACCCGGGCATAGTCAAAATGAAAGCCCTGGCCAAGAGTTACGTCTGGTGGCCAGGGCTGGACAAGGACATTGAACGATGGGTGGCAACCTGCCATGACTGCCAAAAATCAAGGCTTACCCCCCACTGGCACCAGTCATGGAATGGGAAACTCCCAGAGGCCCATGGTCGAGACTGCATATTGACTTTGCTGGGCCAACAAAAGGGAACAACTATTTTGTAATCATGGACACCTACTCAAACTGGTTAGAAGTTATCCTTATGGCATCCACTACTACCGAGGCAGTCATGAAACAGTTAAACAGACTTTTTGCCACGCAGGGGCTGCCTGATGTAATATTCTCAGACAATGGGCCCCAGTTTATTGCTTTAGCTTTTGAGCAATACTTGGCTGCACAGGGCATCCGACATGCCCTGACAGCGCCGGTTCATCCAGCTTCAAATGGACGGGCTGAACGTATGGTTCATTATACTAAGGAGGCCCTAGAAAAAATGGACATGGGGGGATGTGCAAGATAAACTTAACAGATTATTAACCATTCAACATATCACCCCTAGCACAACCACTAACAAAAGCCCAACTGAACTCCTCATGGGTAGGAAATTGCGTTCCTACCTCAATAGACTGCACCCCACCTATATCTGGGACAAACCCCCTGACTCCTCCAGTAGATATTACTCTTTTGAAATCGGCAATTTAGTCTATGCTAAAAACCCATTATGGCTTCCAGCCACAGTTACCCAAATCACAGGGCCCCGGTCATACTGACTTGCACTAGATGACGGCAGAACATGGAAGCGGCACATCGAACAGCTTCGCTCTTGCACATTAGAACGCAACACTATACTACCGCCGCAAACTCCAATAAATGAGCCAAAAACAACTGAGGGGGGGGGGAATACAAAATAATAAAAAAGGGAGAGACAATAACAAGACAACAATCACTACACAAACCTGAACTAGAAACTCAAATGAAAAAAAAAGAGCGCTTATCAATAGACGACCTCCAGAGAAGAAGTCCGGGAGCAGGAGAGCGAGGCAAGGCCTTCCTGGAAGGAGACAGCCAGGCCCGCTCAACCAGCCTGGATGAACCAGGAGGGAGCGGCAGAGCCATCTCAACCAGCCCAAGAACCTCAGGTGGTTGCGGCAAGACTGACTCACCCTTCCAGGAGGTTCCATGGAGAAGACACGGAGAGAAAGCGATCCCGTCCAAACTGCTTGAGGACCACGCTGAGACTGAGCTGCGCAGGTCAAGTAGGACCCGCAGAAGCCCCACCTACCTGCGTGACTACATTACACATGTTGGACGAAACCAAGGGGTGAGGGGTGTTGTGTATAGAACTTGGTAGACTCCAAATACTTTAAACTGATTAGCCGAAAAGGCCATTCTCGGATTGGTTACTTAAGTGCCATTCCAATTCGCCTGCCTGATGGCAGGAATACTTAAACAACTGTCATTGGTCACAAGTTGTGAGCAAGCTGCTATAAGAAGGACTGCCACGGCTTGGGCAAATGTTCTGTTACAAGTTAATTTACTGTTTGAATAAAGAGTTGTTTGTTGGAACCCAGTCTCGTGCACCTTATTTCCAGATGGAACACATACTATGCTAAAGCTTCATCCAGGGTACATGGTACCATACTCTACATTTTTGAATGATTGGGAGGAATAATGTCCATTCACCAAATTAACAAATAGTTTTATAGCAAAAGTGAAGGACAAATTAGGAATAAAAGCTTAAGTTTTAAATCACAACTAAGGAGAAATTTCTTGACAATTAGAACAATCAATCAGTGGAATTCTTGCCTTCAGAAGTTGTGGGGTGCTTCATCACAGCCAGACCACAATCTAACCTTGGTCATACCTGACCTCAGGATAACCCAGATCCCCAAACAAAGAACCACTTGAGCCTTTCAGTCAAATTTGACACTTCAGATGAACTGATAGGAAGGTGGAAGATACAGGTATTTCTCAACTTAGAACCACAACTGAGCCCCCCCCCTTTTTTTTTTTTTGCTGCTTAGCAAAACAGCTGCTGAGTGAGGTTTTTAAGAAGAGATTGGACAACCATTTCTTTGAAATGTCGAGCAGAGGGCTGGACTAGAAGGCCTCCAAGGTCCTTTCCAATTCTGTTATTCTGTTATCTATATTTGCATCTAACCATAGCAGATCCTAGTTTGTCAATGCATTTTTCCTCATAGTGTTGCCTTGTCTTCTCCATGAGTGGGAAAGGCTTAAATCAGGGATGTCAAATTTGATTTTATTGAGGGTCACATTAGGGTTGTATTTGATCTCAGGGGGGCAGGGTGGGCATAACCAGAGTGGATGGTCAGGGGTGCCTATGTTGGCCCAAGTATTCTGCAAGCAAAACGAGATTCCTGAGCTCTGTTTCAGTTGCAATGGACTCCTGAAACCCTCTGCCAGTGAAAAGGGAGCTTGAGAGAGCCATGAGCAGCCTACTAAAGCTCTGTTTTCCCTGGTAGAGACACTGTGGGCTGGTCCTTCGCTGTTCCAGGGTGGGCCTGCAGGCCAGATCTAATATCCAGTCTGCAGGCCTTGAGTTTGACACCACTGGCTTAAATCTTAGCTGTAGTGGTGTATTTTCTCCCATATTCTGACATTTTCCAGTCACAAAGTGGGTGACTTCTCTTAGTGCTTCATTACTCATCACCTTGGAGAGGATTCAAGTGACTGGAAGTAACTAATATACAGGCAGGAGACAAAATAGAGAGATTGATGAGGGCAATAGTAAATTGCATGTCAGTATAGTTTTCTGTCAACTTGAGGGATAAATGGATAGCCTATCATTTGGTAGTTGCACAAACTGGAGTGTCTGTCTAAGGCTCTTAGGACATAATATGAACAGGGAATATTTTTACTTGAAGATATGAGGAATTTAATTTGGCACCTTTTTCATGCAAGGCTTATGAGTAATGCACCCCAGGAATAATTAGCAGGTGGGAGATAGGATATCAGAAATACAATATGTGGCACACCAGAGTGGAATGAGCAAAACTTAAAAAGTTGTGAATGTTGGTATACAAAAAAGGATGATCTTCATCACTGTATAATCTTAGAAAACCAAAACTTTGGGGTTTTTCATCCCTTTCCATCATGGTGACTGATTGTGTATCTTCAGAAAAAGATAAATGGGTCACAAAAAAGAGGAACTGAAGGAAAACATACAAAAATGTGCATATACTCATGTATACTATGAGCTAAAACATTCAATATACTGTAATAATATTTTTGTTAATAGATATACATTGTTTTTTCCATAGTGTGTAAAATGATGGCTGATGGATGGCTTAGATCTTAGATGGACCAAGCTATTTGGCCTGCCATTGATAGGAAGCTTTGAGTGTGCTATCTGAACTTAGTTGTTGGTTTGCAGACCTTCCATTACACAACTAAATAACATAATCAGTGAGAAGGAGCATGGAGTTTGTTCTCTATTTGTATACTGTAGCTTGCCTTGGCCATGTTGTTTGAGTGTAGTTTTCTTCTTGAGTGCAGCATTTTCTGCTATAACGCTGTCCTTTGTAGCTTGAATTAATTTTAGATATACTTTTGGGAATATAAATTTAGATGAATTGCACATATGGACTCTGCCTTATACCTAACTTGTCCACTATGACTGGATTCACACATTGGCTCAGATTAATTAAAGATCGAGGAATGCATTGTCACAACACGATAAGATTGATTTGCTTTAATCATATTTTTTTAAAAAAAAATTGTAAAATTTGTTTCATAACATTTGGGGCAAATTCTTCTTGATTATGATTTACAAATAGTGAGAATCCAGAATTCCATAAACCACATCAGCTTAAATTACAAACAAGTCCCACTGAATTAGAAGATCTGTAGAAGAACTGTAAACATGTAAATATGGGCAATATCTTCATGGTTCAATATCTTCAAGGAACAGAAATATAGAATTTTATGTCTATTTTCAAAGAATTCTGCAAGAGCATTAGCATGTGCTAATATTTTTTCAGACTTCCCTTCTCAATAGAAGAAATTCACTGAGAATAACTAGAATAAACAAATGGAACCCTTCTCTGGATGTATTTTTGCACAAAGCTAGAAGCAATAATTAGCCTCATTAATCTTCTATTTTTATAGACTTTTTTTCTAAATTTACCTTGTCACCTACATTCAGATAATTTTATTTCAAATGCTGCCTTTGTTGAGAAGTCTCACTGAGGCTTCCATCTTTTTGTGATATCTCTCCATCTCCTTGTAACCTTCTTTAGATAAACAGTCTCACCATGAAATAACTTGGTACATATTTTATTTTAGAAACAAAATTCATGCAATCTAAAAATAACCCCCAATTTAATTTGTGTGTTGTCATATGCCCAGGCATGACAACAATGCTAGATATCAAACTCAATTGCATTTGAATTTGTTTTTGTACAGCTACATTTAGTGGATATACTCCTGATAGCACAGGGCTATTTGCCATTTCTATTTTTCATGACCAAAGTCAAACAATTTACAGAGAGGCAACCTAACTTAAAACATAAGAAACCCTCCTCACCAATCAGTGACTTTGGAAAATTTTTATTTTGTTAAGAGGAGGTTGAAATAGTCTTTGATGATCAATGGCTCCACATAGGCCTTCAAGAAATCCAAAAAAGTTATCCCTCAATATAGTCTCTTACTCCATGTTAGGAGATAATTTATCTAAAACTTTCCTAGTTCATAAAATTATTTTATAAGTTATAAAATAACTTTGTATACATACAGGTCATTACTTAAGCTTTCTTTGTCCATGAGTTTTCTTCACATGGACAGGAAGAATCTCAGTGACTGATGAAGGGAGATGGTATTTCAACCAAGCTGTGATGGATATCGCTGAGGTGAAAGGGTGAGAGCTATTAATAAATAGAGTCCCAAAAACCTTTTAACACCATCATTCACATTCATGTCATTAACATCTGTCACCTTGAGATTTAGCATGAACTTATTACAAGGGAATGAAATGTGTGTGTGTGTGTGTGTGTGTGTGTAGATTCATGCTTTTTAGCATGTTTAGTTTGCCCATCCAAATTGAAGTGGTGCTGGTGGCATTTCTGTTTCGTATCTCCCTTGAATCTAGAAATCCCAGTAGATTTAATTCAGTCCTATTGATAGGTGATTTGACATTTTAACCCATTTATCTGTGATTTATTCAGTCACCAATGAGAATGATGTGTTTTGTTTGCCCCAAGACATGGCAAGCAAGGTGGTTTGATGTATGCCTGTTCTTGCTTGATAAAGGATGATTTTCACCGCTGGCTATGATGGTCCCACTACTCCAGCAGACAGAGAAAGGATTTCAGAAAGAATAGTCTTCAGCTGTTTGCCATGGGTAAAGAGTGAGGAAGAGGGAAGCAGAACTCTGATGAACCTCTGAAGTATGGTCACACATTTTATGGCTTCCCTTAGCTTTCTTTAGTGAGCATGAACCACAGGGTACTATATGTTACACATATACTAAAAATAAAAGTGGGAAATCTGCAGCAAACATCAGAAATCTCCTTCCTCCCTCTATCCTTCCCTCCCTCCTCCCTCCCTCTGTTCTTTCCTCCTTTTCTTCTTCCCTTCCTCTGTTCCTCCCTTTCTTCCTCCCTCCCTCTGTTTCTTCCTCCCTTCCTTTGTATCTCCCTCCCTTCCTGTCCTTTCCTTCCTCTCTCTGACATGCAGGAACTAAATGTGCCTTCTGGTTTAATTCAAAAGCAAACTGCCTTGGCTATCAGGATTTAATATCATTTAATCATCTTAGTGATTTCATAAGAGTCATGGCGGTGCAGTGGTTAGAATGCGGTATCACAAGCTAACTCATTGCTCACTGTCAGGAGTTCAATTCTGACTGGCTCAAGATTGACAAAGCCTTCCATTTAAGCAAAGGTCAGTAAAATGGGGGCCCAGATTGTTGGGGGCAATGTGCTGACTCTGAAAGTGCTTAGAGAAGACTATGAAGCACTATGAAGCAGTAAATAAGTTTAAGTGCTATTGTTGTATTTGCTGGATATTTGTCTTAATCTTTTTTTTTACTCTAATTTTTATCCTCATAGGTTATAAAAGGCATACTCTTCCTGATATGACAGTCAAAAGTGATGTTTAGAAACAGAATTTCATTTGTCTAATACAGGAATCTCCAAACATGGCAACTTTAAGACTTGTGGACTTTAACTCTCAGAATTCCCCAGCCAGTCAAGTCTCATGATTGCCAAGTTTAGAGACACCTGGCCTAATAGAACTTCATGTTGTTTTTAATGTTCCACTTGAAATAAAATATCTTATACATTAGGGATAATAGCAAATCTATAAAAATGTCCCAAAAGTGCTTTTTTCAAGAGGCAACTGGACTTTCTTTGAAAATGTTTTGCTTTTCATTCAAAGAAAAAATAAGAAAGTCCAGTTGCCTCTTGAAAAAGCACCTTTGGAACAATCATGACCTGGATGACTAAGAATCTCTAAAGACTTTAAGCTATAGTTTGGGATGAACACTTTTTGAATGGTGTGGGAACATGAATGGATTTCCATAGAAAAAAATTGCAGATACAGGAACCAGGAACGCCTACTCAGGTGACCCTGAGGACACAGATAAACCTCCAAGTGCTTCAACAACTCTCTAAAAGGATGTAAATGACCAGCTGTCTGCAAGGAATATAAATCCTTTCTGTTCTGTTGTGGGTGAAGGAAGACATGCAGCTGAAGGTTACAGCCCAACTTGTTTATTCAGTTAACTGTGAGAACAGAATGGCTGAACCCGACTGACAGTTCCCCTTTTATAAGGGCTGTCAGATTTACCAGCCAATCATATTCAAGAGATTTTCCTGCCTAAACTGTGGACCTGAGTGAAAACTTCAGTTATACTTAAAATACAACACCCTTCCCTTCTTATTTCGAACTGTAACCAATGAACAATGACATTACTTAATGTAGTTATGCAAGTAGGCAGGACTTCTATGACTCCACTCTGACCTGAGCAAATCATTTGGGAGTGAGGTGTCGGTCAGATCTGTTGGATTTGCTGCTGTTTCTTGTTCTGCCCCTGGAACTTGCTGGAACTTCCCTTGGGGTGTGTTTATTTCTTCCAGAGTTGACTTACAGTCGCCCTGACTCTGGTCTCTGCTTCCCCAGGTACATGTGGCTGCAGATTGAGTTTTGAGTTCAAACTCAAACTCAGGTTTGAGTTCCCTGTAATGGGGAATTTGAGGACTTGTTATTCTCTAGAGGAAGGTTGCTTTTTGTATAGGATTTCCCTATTCTCCCTCTTAATTGGTTGATATGTCTCCACCATATGTGGCTATCCTCTAATTTCACCTTGTAAGATCTAGGGCTCGTGATAGCTATTGTTTGTCCTGGGATCCAGAGGGGACCTTCCATGTAGCTTTGTGCATACAGCCCATCCCCTATTTTGAATTCCCTGACTTTGCTGGTAGAATCAGGTTTCTCTCTGGAGTAGTTGGGGTGCATTCTGTCTAGGCAAGTTCAAATTTTATTTCCATCAATAACTTGGAGGGGCTTTTATGTGTGGTTGCATTGGGTGTGACATGTTGTATTAATAGAAAAGTATCTATATGCATTTGCCAGTCTCCTGGCCTTATTCTTGCTAATGCCTCTTTTATGGTTTTCACCATTCTCTCTACTTGGCCATTTTCTGAGAGATAATATGGTGCTGTTAGTGAGTGGCAAATGCCCAATTCTGCTAGGAACATCTCAAATTGGGTGGAGGTAAATTGGGGCCCATTATTGGAGACTAAGATGTCTGGTAGGCTGTGTGTCACAAATAACTTCCTTAGGACTTTAATCATGGCCTCAGTGATTGTAGAGTGCATCAATATAATTTCTAGCCATTTGGAATATGTGTCCACAACTACCATAAAAGTTTGCCCATGAAACACTCCCCCAAAGTCTACATGAATCCTAGCCTATGGGGATTTTGGGAATTCCCATTCCTGGGGTTGTACCTCCAGTGTTGCGGGCCTCGATTCTTGACAGTTCCTACAGATTCTTACCCATTCTGTGATATCTCTATCAATATTAGGCTACCACACATAACTTTTAGCTAACGTTTTCATCTTAACTATTCCTGGGTGACACGTATGCAATAATTCCAAAATTTGTTTCTGTAATTTTGGTGGAACAATAACACACTCCCCCCATAACGAACACCCCTTAATTGCTGATAATTCATGTTATTGGTTATAGAATGGTTTCAACTTCTCAGATACTGGCCCATTATCCTTGTCCATCTCATGAGTCAGGGGGATAGAATAGTCAAAGTGGGTTGGTCTCCCGCAAGTAATCTTTGTGGTTTGTGGTTGTTGATTAGTTGAAAGTCTCTGCCATACAAATATTCATGGAACTGTTCAGCTATTGTGGCCAATGCCTCCTTATCTAATTGGTTGTAGTTTCTTTCTGCTCCCGAGAGAGTCTTTGAGTAAAACTCTATAGGAGCCTCAGTGCCATTAGGGATGCAGTGGCTTAGAAAAGCCCAGGCCCTAAAAGGAGAGGCATCACAAGTGAGGGTGACAGGCAAGGTTTCTGAGTATTGGACTAGGATGCTGTCTGAGGACAAAAGTTTTTTGACAGCCACAAAAAGTGGTGGCTTCCCATTTTCCCCAAATACATTTAATCTCTTTTCCCAGGAGTTTGTGTAAGGGCTCCGCTATAGTGACTTTTCTAGGGAGAAAAATACAATAAAAATTGAGGAGACCTAAAAATGCTTGTAGCTCAGTTTGATTTTTGGAGTAGGTGCTTCCTGGATAGCCTTAATTTTATGTGTGGTTGGGTGGATTCCTCAGCCATCTATCAGGAGACTGGGGACTCTGAATTTGCCTGGGGACTCCAAATTTTCATTTTTCATGTTTGCATTTTTCTTGTTTAACTTTTAACCCTGATTCTTGGAATCTAGTCAGTACTTCCCTTAGTCTGGTTAGCAATTCATCCTTATTTTTTGCTGTTATTAATATGTCATCAAAATAGGGGACAACTCCCTGAATTCCTAGTAGGCTTTGAAAAATGCCTGGAGCCACACTGACACCAATTTGAAGCCGGTGACATTTAAAGGAACTCCGATCAGTTACAATGGTTTGTGCTTCGGCCATGGTGTTGTCAGCTGGGAGTTTTTGGTACACCTGCACCAAGTTTAATTTGGTGAAAATTTTATCTTTTCCAAGTGAGTGCAACAAGTGCTGCACTATGGGGACAGGGTAAGCATTTTTGCTGAAGAGCCTTATTTAGGGTACACTTGTAATCTGCACAGATGCGGACTGATCCATCTGCCTTTATAGGGGTGACAATAGGGGTTTCCCATTTTGCATGGTCTACCAGTTTGATTAGTTTGCGATTAGTTTGTCAAGCTGTTTGTCTATTTTTGGCTTAAGTGGGAATGGCACTTTAAGTGGTTTGAGTAGGATTGGGGCAACCTGGGAATCAAGGTTAAATGAAATAGGGTTCTACACATACTTGCCCACATTGTCATCAATAACATCCTCAAATGCCTGAATCAGTTCTTTAATGCTGTCATCTGGTATCGCATGGACACCAGTCACTCCCAGTCCCAATGCTTCAAACCAGTCTAGTCCAAGGAGGCTGGGTAATTTGCCTTCAATGATCGTCAGATGCAAGGGACCTTGAAACTGCTTAAATGTCACTTGGAATGTTCCCATCCCCATGATAGGGATATGATTCCCTTGATAGTCTTTCAAGTAAATTCTTTGTTTTTGCAATTTATTTTTGGAGATACTGGGCTTTATCTTCTTCATTGTGGCCCACAAAACTATCGATAGAGAGGACCCAGTGTTCACTTCCATGTCACACAGTGTTCCTTCAATGGTGATGGTGATGTTGATCTTTCTTGTTCATGGTGAGCTGGTTTTCTCAATGGTTGGAACATCACGGCTGACTCAGAATGTTGGTTTTCTTTTTCCCATAGTTTCCATGCTTGTTTGGCTTTGTATCCTCTCTGTATATTGGATGGGTTGTTTCTGTGGGGTACTGGCTGGCTGGCTCTGCATGCTCTCACTAGATGGCCTTTTCACTCGTAACGTTGACAGATGGCTTCCTTGAATCTGCAATTTGCTCTTGAATGATTCCCACTGCCCTTCTTCAGTTTTTGTAAATTTCCTGTTACTTTTGAGTCAGCAGACATCTTCTTCTTCATCTGCAGACTCATCCAGTTCATTGTAATCTTGTCGAGCTGTGTTGCTACAATGTGCGTTATTTAGACTTTTATCTTTTTTAATTTCTGTCCTTACTTTAATTGATGTCTCACTGACTCTGGCTTCATCTAGGGCTATCTTCAGGGTGAGGTTGGGCTTTGCTAGTAACCTTCAGTGAAGACTCACATCCCTGACTCCAAAGATGAGTCTGTCCAGTAGTAGGTCTTCAAGGTCTCTAAATTCACAATACATGGCAGTCCTCTGCAACGCAGCGATGTAATCATTTATTGACTCACCTTCATTTTGGTTCTGGGGGTGGAATTAGTGCTGTCAGACAATCTTGGATGCTAGTGTGTAATGCTTTTGGAGTGCATTTTGGATCATGTCCATGACACCGTTTGGACTGCTGCTGGAGCAACCAGTGTCTTGGCTGTATCAAATATTTTGGAGCCACAATAACTCAAGTATAGTGCTCTCTTTCTGTTGTCCAATAGTGCTTGTAGGTCATTGGTCTCTAGGAAGCAATAAAATGGATCAGCAAAGAGTCCCAGTGTTCATTGGCCAGGTTAAATGGTGCTGGTGGAGCATGCGTGATCATCTTGCTGAATTCATGATGAATCTTTTCTGATGATCAATTCTGTTAGTCCACCTATTGATCCACTCTTTTGTTTTTATTCTTCCTAGTATCCCACATTTGTCGCCAGTGTTCTGTTGTGGGTGATGGAAGACACACAGCCGAAAGTAACAGCCCAACTTGTTTATTCAGTTAACAGTGAGAACAGAACAGCTGAATCCATCTGACAGTTTCCCTTTTTTAGGGGCTGTCAGATGAGCCAGCCAATTCAAGAGATTTTCTCTATGGAAATCTAAACTGCAGACCTAAGTGAAAACTTCAGTTAACTAAAAACACAACAATTTCATTCCCCACTATTCTATCAGAGCTGAAGGTACTTTTTGGATGAGAAGCAAAACATCTTCAGAGAAAAAACAAGAAAGCCCAGCTGCCAAAAAGCCAAATATGGACTTCAGCTTAAAAAAAACCTCACATAGATCTTTTATTGCTGGATGAGATGGATCAGGGCCTCATCCAGCAAATTGATGTTATTTCCACCTCTAAAAAAATGCTTTTCATGCTCTGATTGTTTCACTTAAGAAGTAAAAAAAAAAAAAACTTCTCCAGAGGTTCATATAATGAAAATTCCTTCCTTAGTTTTCTTGGCATCTATTTGTTGCACTTTGCATTTTTTTTTTTAAAAAAAAGCTCTTATTCTATCATTAGATGTATGGATATTTCATAAACTTAAAAAGTAGTTTTTGGCTCTGGACCAAAAAAATATTCAGTTGAGGATGACAGGTTTATTATGCTTTATTTTTATTTATCCACCAGTTTTCTGTCTGCTTTGAATTTCTATGTTTTGTTTCTTTGGTTATTTGCTGATATTAAAGGGCAGGAAGAGAAAAATAATGAATATTTAACTGTGCAACTTTGAAACTGTGGCTTTTGTGTAACAGGGGTCCAAATGTACAAATTGGTACAAATGTCAGTATAAAATGCTGACTTTTGCAAGACTCCCAAATGGACAAGTTTAACCTAACCCTCAATTAGAGGAATTACAGAGGCCTCTTGAAGAACCAAGAATGACTCTTTATGAGATACAGATGCAATTCTGAGCCATGCTGATGCAGCAATATATATATATATACATACATACATATATATGTGTGTGTGTGTGTTTTTAAGCTTTCACGGGTACTTACATGTGTGCTGTTTAGCTTCCTTCGGGTATTATCCCACGTCATTGTAGTGCTGTTAAAGTTGTAGCAATGTTTCAGCAGAATCCCATCTGCCATCATCCTAAAAAGAGGCCGTATAATTTGGGGCATCTAGAAGATTTTTCTCTTGGGATGATCGTCTGTTGGATTTCTTTGCTTATGTGGCTGGTTATAATTTTCTTCTTGGTTAATTTTTCTAGATATGTGGTTGGGTCTGTGTTTATAGGTTTGTATGTGGAGTCTTGGAGTAGGTCTGTCAATTTTGTTTCATAGTCTTTTCTGTCCATTACTACTGTGGCATTTCCTTTGTCTTCTGGGAGTATTATTATGCTGTTATCATTTTTCAGGGTTTGTAGTGCTCTGAATTCATCTTTTTGCAAATTATTTTTTGGTGGTTTCATTGTGCATAAGATGTGAGTAACCTGGTGTCTTATTCTGTCAGCTTCATCTGTATTTAATTTGGTTAGGCTGGATTCTATTGCACATATGATGGATTCTGTTGGGATTTTTTTGGGTGCTATGGCATAATTGAATCCTTTGGATAGGACATCTGTTTCTGTTTTGTTGAGTTCTCTGTTGGAAACGTTATACACTAATTGTTTCAGTTGTTCTGAGTTGTTGGGGTTTTTCTTGTAATGTTCTAATTTCTTAAGTTTCTTTAAGAGTTTTTCATTTTTGTCAGTGGTTTCAGTTTCAGCTCTCCAAGTTGTAAGTTGTTTTATCTTATTCCAAAGTAGAGGGTGGATTTTGCTGCTCAATTCCAGGTGTAGTGCTAGCAAATCTTTGTTTAACTGATCTAATTGGAATCTTTTACTGTGAACTTCATTTCTGAGTAGAGATATCTCTGATCTTTTCAGGATACGTTTGGCAGCTGCTGTGTTGTTATGAAATGGTAATTTGAAGCAGGTTGGTGTTGCATTGTTGTCTCTGCAGCTGCATAGGAATTTTAGGTCACATAGTATTCCTGCTCTTTTAACTTCCAGCTTCTCATAGCTTTTGATCTGGCTGTTTATTTCCTCCCCGTAGAGGTCAGATATTTGTTTTTTTTAAGCTTTCGCGGGTACTTACATGTGTGCTGTTCAGCTTCCTTCGTGTATTATCCCACGTCATTGTAGTGCTTTTAAAGTTGTAGCAACGTTTCAGCAGAATCACATCTGCCATCATCAGGCTTCTGTATGGAGTTTGTATGTGGGTCAGGGTCTCACAGCCATTGGTTTTAAATTTGAGGCTAGCCTATCCTGATTGGTTGGGAGTCTT
>BLBF01000043.1:14121518-14142166 GCA_015471245.1 Laticauda colubrina
TACCTGGAACCTGTTGGCCAGGATGCCAAAGGTGTTCTCCACAACCTGCCTTGCCCTGGACAGCCTGTAGTTGAAGATCCTCTGTTCACGGGTCAGGAGTCTGGAAGTGTATGGCTTCATGAGGTAGGTTCTGAGGGAGAAGGCATCATCCCCCACGATGAAGTAGGGCACATCTTGTGTGTAATTGGGCAGGGGGTCTGGATCTGGGAAGCCCATGATGAGGTTGCGTTCCAGCCCCTCCTTGAGGTGACTGGTGTTGTATACCTTGGCATCTGAAGATGTACATGAACTTGTAGTCAGCCTTGACCATGGCGAAGAGGATGATGCTGAAGAAGCCCTTGTAGTTGTGACAAGTGGACCCTGAGTTGGCTGGCGCTTTGCAGGCCACGTGCTACCCATCTATGGCTCCAACGGTGTGGGGGAAGTTCCACTTCTGATACCACTTCTCTGCAACTTTCTTCCAGCCTTCTTCAGTGGAGGGGCACTGGAGGAGCTCCTCCACGTATTCTTCGATGATGGCCTGCACCACTTCTCTGACCACAATGCTGATGGTGTTGTATTGCACCCTTCAGGCGTACTGCATGCTCCTGTATGTGGTCCCGGAGGCCAGGTGGCGCAGAGTCAGTGCCACCTTCAGCCTAGGGTCCAGGCTGGGCCGGATGTAGGTGCTTGCCTTGGTCAACCTGGGTCTCAACCGCTCCACAACTTCGTCAAACATGGCTGGTGGCATCCTCATGAAGTTCTGAAATGCACAAGGGTCTTCATTCCTCAGCTCCACCATCAGCTTGTTATACAGTCTGTACTCGGCTCTTCTCGTGATCCATCTTTGGATCCAGACACTTCTTGGATGCCTCCTTTTCTTCACGTAGAACAGGTGAAAGAGCCTTTAGAGGGCTTCGCACTGTTGTAGAAAGATGGCGGCTACCAAAAGGAGTGTGCGAAGATCCATGGTGGAGATGACTGGATGCTGTGGAAGAGCAAGAGCAAGATGAAGGCTGAAGCGGTCTGCACAGCAGGGCTGCTGGACTGAAAGTGAGATCCAGGTGATTTCTTCCCCTTCTTATAGGAAATATAGATTTTCCTCTAGGTGTCCTTTTGCATACTCTAGACATCCTGCAGACACCTTAAATATCCAAGATACGTCCCCAATACGAACGTTTTTTTCTGTTTTAATGCTTTGTATGGCTAAGATACATCGATGACACATTTGTGATTTGGCCCCATGGAAAAGAAAAGCTAAACAATTTCCTAACACACCTAAACAACACACACCCCAAAATCAAGTTCACCATGGAAATGGAAATAAACAAACAAATACCATTCCTAGATGTACTAAAACACTAATGACCAGAACCAAACGCCTGGCAGATAAGACACATATAAAGACTGAACTATGCACCCTGAATGAAGTATTGACAGCCAATGGCTTCCAAAAAAACAAAATCACCAACCTGATCCACAAAAACACACCAAGACACAACAGAGACCTAGAAGACCAACAGACCTATGGAACAGCTGTCTTGCCCTACATAAGAGGTACTACAGATAAAATCAGTAAGATACTACACAGGCATCACATCAAGACTGCCTTCAAAACAGACAAAAAAATAGCAGCCATCCTGAGAAACCCCAAAGACAAAACTGACCTGGAAAACCAAGGCATATATGAAATTCCCTGTACATCATGCCCGGCCACTTACATTGGACAGACCAATAGAAGAATAAGTACCCGCCTAGATGAACACTAAAATGCAGTAAAAAAGCTGGAACACACCTCCTCACTAGTCCAACACATGAAAACCACAGGTCACAACATCAACTTCAATGGCACTAAAACCCGAGCCATGAGAGAAAACCCCAACCACAGAATCATCAGAGAAGCCATAGAGATTGAAAAAAGACCTGAAAGCATGAATAGAAGAGATGATTCCAGCAGACTGTCAATCATTTGGAAACCTGCACTCTCAAATAGAAAGATCTCCACACCACAAAACAGAGAAACACCTGAGCACAGACAGACTCCCTCTGATAGCTCCAACCCAAACAACCCCCCCCCCACCAGGCACTCAGGTGAAACCCAGCAGACAAAGGAAATGCCACAGTAGTAATGGACAGAAAAGACTATGAAACAAAATTGACAGACCTACTCCAAGACTCCACATAAAAACCTACAAACACAGACCCAACTACATATCTAGAAAAATCAACCAAGAAGAAAATTATAACCAGCCACATAAGCAAAGAAATCCAAAAGATGATCATCCCAAGAGAAAAATCTTCTAGATGCCCCAAATTATACGGCCTCCCAAAAATACACAAAGAAGGCATACCTCTCAGACCCATAGTCAGTTCCATAGGAGCACCATCACAAAAGTTGATGTTCTGACCTGTGGTTTTCATGTGTTGGACTAGTGAAGAGATGTGTTCCAGCTTTTTTACTGCATTTTTGTGTTCATCTAGGCGGGTACTTATTCTTCTATTAGTCTGTCCAATGTATGTGGCCGGGCATGAATGTACAGGGAATTTCGTATATGCCTTGGTTTTCCGGGTCACATACATTGTCTTTGGGGTTTCTCAGGATGGCTGCTATTTTTTAGTCTGTTTTGAAGGCAGTCTTGATGTGATGCCTGTGTAGTATCTTACTGATTTTATCTGTAGTACCTCTTATGTAGGGCAGGATAGCTGTTCCATAGATCTGTTGATCTTCTAGGTCTCTGTTATGTCTTGGTGTGTTTTTGTGGATCAAGTTGGTGATTTTGGTTTTTTTGGAAGCCATTGGCTGTCAATACTTCATTCAGGGTGCATAGTTCAGTCTTTATATGTGTCTTATCTGCCAGGCGTTTGGTTCTGGTAATTAGTGTTTTCGCCACAGAATTTATCTGTGTTGGGTGGTGGTGGGATTCGGCGTTGAGGTAGCGGTTGGTGTGTGTTTTCTTTTGATATATGGTGTGTCCCAGTGTGCCATCTGTTCTTTTGTAGATTAGTACATCTAGGAATGGTAGTTGTTTGTTTATTTCTGTTTCCATGGTGAACTTGATTTTGGGGTGTGTGTTGTTTAGGTGTGTTAGGAAATTGTTTAGGTTTTCTTTTCCATGGGGCCAAATCACAAATGTGTCATCGATGTATCTTAGCCATAGTTTGGGTTTGTGGGTGGCATTAGCCAGGGCTCTGGATTCAAATTCTTCCATGAACAGGTTTGCAATGATGGGTGACAGTGGTGATCCCATAGGGGCTCCTTCAATTTGTTTGTATCTTTGTCCTTTGTATATGAAATATGTGTTGGTTAGGCAGTGTTCTGTTATTTCCATGAGGTCTTTAGCTGGTTGGTATTTATTTTTGATGATTTCAAGAGTTTCTTTTATTGGGACTTGAGTGAATAGTGAAACCACATCGAAACTTACAAGCAGATCTTCTTGTTCCACGTGTAGATCTTTGATCATTTCTAAGAAGTGGTATGAGTTTTGTACATATGGAGCTGCAGTTTCAGCATGGGGCTGTAGTTGTTTTGCTAAGTATTTAGCTAGGTTTTGTAATGGTGCTCCTATGGAGATGACTATGGGTCTGAGAGGTATGCCTTCTTTGTGTATTTTTGGGAGGCCGTATAATTTGGGGCATCTAGAAGATTTTTCTCTTGGGATGATCATCTGTTGGATTTCTTTGCTTATGTGGCTGGTTATAATTTTCTTCTTGGTTAATTTTTCTAGATATGTGGTTGGGTCTGTGTTTATAGGTTTGTATGTGGAGTCTTGGAGTAGGTCTGTCAGTTTTGTTTCATAGTCTTTTCTGTCCATTACTACTGTGGCATTTCTTTTGTCTGCTGGGAGTATTATTATGCTGTTATCATTTTTCAGGGTTTGTAGCGCTCTGAATTCATCTTTTTGCAAATTATTTTTTGGTGGTTTCGTTGTGCATAAGATGTGAGTAACCTGGTGTCTTATTCTGTCAACTTCATCTGTATTTAATTTGGTTAGGCTGGATTCTACTGCACATATGATGGATTCTGTTGGGATTTTTTGGGGTGCGATATATATATATATATATATATGTTTTCTGAGGTTTTCGCGGGTATTTGTATGTGGATCTTTGGTTATTCGGGTTTTCTCCCGCGTAGAATTGGAAGTATCTAGGCAACGTTTCGATGAAGTCTCATTCATCATCTTCAGGCTTGTTTCTTCAGCTCTGTGCTTCTCAGAGTAATGTGAGCTTGCAACTGCTTCTTCCTTTTAACTGCTAGTGGGGGTGTGACTTGATTGGGTGGGGGTTTGGCTGTGTTCTGATTGGTAGGGGGGTTGGCTGTGTTCTGATTGGCTGGGGGTGTGTTCTGCTTAGGTGGGGGCTTGGTTGTGCTCAGGTTAGTCTTAGTTACTGGGGGATTTGAGCTGGTGAGCTGTGATTTTGTTGTTTGGCTTCGTGTTCGTGGTCGTGCCACATCTTCATGGTGGGTGTCAGTTTGCTTCTTGTATGGGTCAGAGGGGTTTGAAGTGGGTAGTGGTGCAGCTGCAGTATGGTTTCTGGTTCGTGGTCGTGTCTCCTCTTCTGTGTGGGTGTGAGTCTTTTTTCTGTGTGGAAGTGCAGAATCCATCAACTCACAGGTAAGGAACTCATTCCAGTTCATTTAGATCATAAAGAAACAAAACTTACAACCCAGCGACCTACTAGTGAGCTTCGATGTCATATCCCTCTTCACCCAAGTGCCTATAAAAGAAGCCTTGACAGCCATCCAAAACAAATACAACCCCCCCAAGTACATCCTAGATCTTACCAACCACTGCCTATCCAATACATACTTCACCTACAATGGACAAAAATACAAACAAATAGAAGGAGCACCCATGGGATCACCCCTCTCACCTGTCATTGCAAACCTCTACATGGAACACCTTGAAACACAAGCTCTAGAAAAATATGATCAAAAACCCAAACTCTGGCTCAGATACGTAGATGACACCTTCATAATCTGGCCACACAGGAAAGAAAAACTGAACAACTTCCTCACACACCTCAACAGCCTACATCCCAAAATACAATTCACCATGGAAACAGAAGCCAACAATCAACTTCCCTTCCTAGATGTTTTAGTATACAAAAAATCCAATGGCTCCCTAGGACACACCATCTACCAGAAGAAAACACATACAAACCGCTATCTACATGCACTCTCACACCACCACCCACAGATCAATTCCATAGCCAAGACACTCATCTCCAGGACAAAACGCTTAGCCGATGAACAACACTTAAAAACCGAACTACACACCCTCACTAATGTACTTACAGCCAATGGATTTCCAAAAAAGAAGATTACCCACCTAATCCAAAAAGAAACCCCAACCAAAAGCCAAGACAGAGAACAAGAGAATGGCAAAGCCCTCCTCCCATATATAAAAGGCACCACAGACAAAATCAGCAAGATCCTCCAAAAACACAACATTAAAACAGCATTCTGCACAAACAGAAAAATATCCACCATCCTAAGAAACCCTAAAGACAAAATCGAGTTAGAAAACCAAGGAGTATACGAAATCCCTTGCACTGCCTGCCCCACCACATACATAGGACAAACTAACAGAAGAATTAGTGCACGCATTGAAGAACACAAAAACTCAATCAAAAAAGAAGAACTGACCTCTTCCCTGGTCCAACACCTCAAAGCCACAGGACATGAAATTGACTTTAAAAATACCAGAACTATCGCCAAAACCGAACATTTCAACAACAGAATAATCAGAGAAGCCATAGAGATAGAGAAACGCCCACACAGCATGAATAGACGAGATGATACCTCCCGCCTACCAACCATTTGGAAACCTGCCCTCATTAATAAACGAGTAACTAACATGAAGAATGACACCAGACCCACACCTGCAAGTGCCACACAAGATGCTACCACCACACTTCCACACAGAAAAAAAGAATAGAGAAGCCCGAGGATGGCAGATGAGATTCTGCTGAAACGTTGCTACAACTTTAACAGAACTACAATTACATGGGATAATACCCGAAGGAAGCTAAACAGCATATACACACACACACACACACACACACACACACACACACATACACACACACACAGAAAGTTGCGGCACTGAGTAGCTGCAAGTAAGATTTATTGATTTGATTTCCAGGAAGGAAACAAGGGAGGTTGGGAAGGAAGGAGGGAGGATATATCTGATGCTTACTGCAAGTTGTCTTCAAGGAAATTCAATGGGGAGTCGGAAGTTTCTTCCACCCATTCCACTGCTTTTTGCTTATTTGTGATCCTTCTGATTTTCTCTTTAGGCAAGAAAATATCCCCAAAATGATGATCCAATGGGGCACTGGTGGTTGTTTAATAGTTTTACATATACATGTTACAAAATGCATATATTTATATATAAAGGAGAAAAAGGTAAAGATTTCCCTGTGAACCATGTCCAACTCTAAAGCATAGTCCTCGCCTACATTTCTCAGCTGAGGGAGCTAGTGTTGTCTGAAGATAATTTCCATGATCATATAGCATGGCTATACAGCAAAGGGCACAGAACATTGTTACCTTCCCTTTGAAATGATATTTATTTATATACTTGCATTTTCATGCATTCAAATGTCTAGGTGGGCAGGAACTGAGGGAATCCAATACCAAACCATAACCTAAAGAAAAATAAATCCCCACCAATGAACCACAACACTCCTGCACATGCTTTATATGCTTTGTAATTCTAAAGGTTAATGAAAATTCCATCAAATGTTCTCTATGTGAAAAATACACTCATCATGACTGCCTGGAATTACCCAAGCAAATGACTCAATTCCTAGAAACATCCAATTATGCATTTCCATTTTTCTGCCCAGCATGCAAACCCAAACTGGACAGACATATATCCCTGTTTGAAAGAGTTGACTCCATAGAAACGCGAATATCATCCCTTGACACTATAGTAGCATCCCTGGACACTTTAAATGAAAGATTAACTAAACTTGGGGGAAAAAAAAGAAGACACAGCACAAAAACCTGAACATCCAATACCTACAAACCAAACCCGCTCCTGTATACTTCGCACAGAACTCAGAAATCATCTAGACAATGGAGAGAAGGATCTGTTCATTGATTATCATGCAGACTGTATGAAAAGAAAGTCACACATCCCACAACTCAGCATCCAACCCTACTTCAACCAATGCACCATCACCCAAGACTAGGCACACATGCCCCCAGCTACCTCATTTCAAACTACAACTGGTCTTAAATGCAAGCTACTCAATGCAAGAAGCTTTATCTAAAAATACCTGAATTTCTCCTCTTACTAAATACGGCTAAATTTGACATTATATTTGTCTGTGAAATATGGCTCAACACATCTCTCCCTGACTCCATTTCCTCAGTGAGAGACTATTATATTTATTGATCCAATCATGAAATCCATAGAGAAGGTGGTGTTGCTATCTTCTATAAAAAGTCCTTACATCTAAAAAACATCCAAGTTACCCAAGAGCTTGCTCTTCCTGAGATCATTATCGGTGAACTGACCTTAAATATCATATTTCGGTTCTTATTATGTTACAGAGTCCCTGATTATGACATTGAACATGTAAACAAGCTAAATACACCATTAACATGGGCAGCATCCTGCCCACATGCTTTTATCTTTCTTGGTGACTTTAATCTATCTCACATTAACTTGGACACTAAACGAATGTAAAACTGAACCCATATATGCAACCCTCAAAATGCTGTAACAAATCTGGGACTGGAACAACTAGTACCCAGCAGTACGAAGCTTAACACTGCCTCGATCTCATCTTCTGCAACAGTTTGAATTCAATTTATGGAATACAAATTAAAGAACCCTTTTCCAACAGTGACCATAACATAATTGACTTTTGTCTCAACATACGTCCACACAAAAATCATCACAACAAAATCCCCAATTATAACTTCAAAAAAGGCAACTATGATCTTATAATCAACTATCTCTCTTCTCTTGATTGGCAATTTCTATTCACTGGATGCAATACTGTTGAAGACCATTACAACATATTCTTACTAGAAATCAATAGAGTCATCAAACTATATGTACCAATAACAACTCCCAAAAACAGAAAAAGCAGATTACCCATAACAATAAGGAAGCTTCAATCCAAAGAGAATTCACTTTGGTGGAAAAACAAATCTGGTCACGTTGCCAACTTCAAAAGCCGATACAAAAATCTATGCCTCCAGATAAAAACTGAATGTACTACTTATTACATTAAACAAGAGGAAAACTTTCTACACACAAATTCCACCCACGCTTTATACAATTTTGTAAACAACAAGCTAAAAGACTCAAGGTCCATCCCACCCCTGAAAAGACCTAATGGTAAAGACTGCAACGACGACACTATCAAAGCAAACCTCTTTAACACATTCTTTGGTTCAATATTTGTAAACAGAAATGGATTATGCCCAGTACTTCCTAGTCAAACCACTGACATCTACAAAGCTCTAATACATATCGATTTTACAGAAAACAATGTTGAAAAAGCACTACGCAATCTAAAACCATCTCTATCTATTGGACCAGACAGAATATGTACTTACTTCTTAAAAAAGCTATCCAATGCCACAGTTGAACCTCTAAGCATAATCTTTGAAAAATCTTTCAGGACCAGCTCCTTGCCAAAACTATGATCACAAGCTACGGTCATCCCCATCTTCAAAAAGGGAGACTCCAGCCTAGTTGAAAATTACAAACCAATCTCCTTACGTTGTGTCACCTGTAAAATCATGGAATCAATTATTAACCAATCCATTATCCTCTACATAGAGACAAATAACCTACTCTCTAATAAACAATTTGTTTTCAGAAAAAAACTATCCTGTAACTCTTACACTGCAACTCTGCAACTCTTACACTGCAAAAACATATGAACTACACAACTCAATCAGGGCAAAGCAATAGATGCAATCTACATAGACTTCTGTAAAGCCTTTAATTCAGTGGTACACGACAAACTACTACTAAAACTAAAATCTTATGGTATCTCTGGACACCTACATAACTGGATAGAAGCATTCCTGTCAAACAGACAAGAAATGGTCAAAATCGGGAGCATCCTATCAAATTCAGTACCTGTCAACAGTGGTGTCCCCCAAGGCAGTGTTTTAGGATCACATAATCTTCACACTCTACATAAATGACCTCTGTGATCATATTAAGAGCAACTGTGTTCTCTTCACGGAAGATGTAAAACTATTCAACACCACAGACAATACACAGGCCTTGACTATGTGTCAGAATGGTCAGTTCAAGGGACAACTTCAAATCTCAACAAATAAATGCTCTGTCTTACATAAACAATATGAATATCTTACATAAGTAAATGCTCTGTCTTACATTGGCAAAAAAAAAATCAGAAAATAAAATACAAGCTCAATAATCAAGACCTTGTTGAGGATCCAAATTTTGTCAAGGACCTTGGAGCACTCATCTCTAATGATCTAAATGCTAGACCCCACTGTAACTACATAGCCAAAAAGGCATTAAGAGTTGTCAATCTAATCCTGCATAGCTTCTCTGATAATATCACACAATTAACTAGAGCATACAAAACATTTGCTAGACATATACTTGAATACAGCTCATCAGACTGGAACTCATATCATGTATCTGATATTAACACAATTGAAAAAGTCCAGAAATATTTCACAAGAAGAGTTCTCCACTCCTCTACACATTGCAGAATACCTTATGCCACCAAACTTGAAATTCTAGACCTAGAAAACCTAGAACTACACCTCCGATCTAAATATGGTATATAAAAATCATACATTTTGCAATGTCCTACCTGTCAATGAATACTTCAGCTTCAGCTTCAACCATAACAATACAAGAGCAAACAATAGATACAAACTCAAGGTTAACCACACCAAATTTGACTGCAGAAAAAATGACTTCAGCAACAGAATAGTAAGTGTCTGGAATACTCTTCCTGACTCTGTGATTTCTTCCCCAAAACCCAAAAACTCCAATATTAGACTGTCTACTATTGACCTCACTCCCTTCCTAAGAAGCCTGCATGGGGTGTGCATCAGCGCACCATTTGTGCCTACCATCCCTGTCCTATTGTTTCTTTTTATTTTTCTTATAAATATCTATCTCATGTATTCAAAACGGTTTATTCTTATACCTATATCTTGTAAGCGATTGACAAATGAAATAAATACAAATATAAATACAAGTAACAGGAGCTCATCCTATTATATGGAACTTGGGTCTCAAACTCAGATTGTCAGATTACAGCTGACTCATTGTATTACATACATACACACACATGCATATATACATACATACATATATACATATATGCATATATACGTGTATGCTGTTCAGCTTTGTTCGGGTATTTTCCCACGTCCTTGTAGCTTTGCTTTTAAAGTCGGATGCCGAGCGTTAATTGCGCATGCGGGGGGGAAGTATTACGTAAGCCCCCCGGATATAAAGGGAAGCAGCTCGCACGTGGCCAGCATTCCGAGGAAAGACCTGCTGCTGGACACTTCGAGTTCCTTGCCTGCCCTGCCAGCCTGCCTTCCAGCCAGCCTTGGTGCCTGCCTGCCTGCCTACCTTCCTGCCAGGCTTTCTGCCAGCCTCCCTGCCAGCCAGCAACCCCACAACCATGGGGAGGAAGTGAAAGCCTCAGCAACCTGCCGCCATCCCTGGCAAGAGGGACAGGGCCAATCTCCCGCGCCCTGCCCCTGACTCTGCTGAAGGCTGGGGCTTCTGCTGGTGCTGGGGCTTCTGCTGAAGCTGCTCCTGGCGGTGGTGCTTCTGCTGGTGCTTCTGCTGTTGCTTACTCTGTTGAAGCTGCTCCTGGTCCTGCTGGTCCTGCCCGACCTGCTCATGCTCCTGGACTTGCTCGTCCTGCTCGTGCTCCTGGTCTTGCTCGTCCTGCTCGTGCTCCTGGTCTTGCTCGTCCTGCTCGTGCTCCTGGTCCTGCTCATGCTCCTGGACTTGCTGGCCCTGCTGGTGCTTACTCTACTGCTGCTGATCCTGGTCCTGCTGTTCCTGCTGCTGCTGCTGCTGCTACTGATGATGATGATGATCCTGCTGGTGAGGGTGATGATGCTGATTATGATCCTGCTGGTGAGGATGATGATGATGATGATGATGATGATGATGATGATTCTGCTGGTGCTGCTGCTCCTGCTGCTGCTGCTGGTTTGGAGGAGCAGCCCCTACTACCTGGGAGCCCCTCTGATAAGGGCCCATCTGGTCCTGCCAAAGGGAGGAAGAGGCGTATGCGACAACAGGAGAGGAGGCAATGCTCCATTGTGGAGACGCACGAGGATGAGGTGCTAGAGTGGCTAAGAGAGAATGACTATCTGTGGCGGAAGGGACACAGGCTGTACAGGGACACCAAGCGGAAGCAGGCTGCTTGGAGAGAGAGGGCAGAGAGTATGGGTTACACTTCGGAGGTGCTTCTCGGCTGGTGGAAGCAAATGCACACCTGGTACGGGTAGCTGCACCTGAAGAAATCTGGCCAGGCCACTGTGAAGCTGACAGAGAGACCTATGTCATGGCCAGGTGCAGCTTCCTGGAGCTTGAGGTCCGCCAACGAGGAGCACCAGCAGCCCATCTCATGACCCTCTCTCTCCGGCAGCCTGCTGCCAACCAGTCCTCTTCCGGCCGAGAGTCAGTCCCTGTCTCCAGGCAGGTTTCTGTGTAGCGTGCCACGGTGGAGAACCTGCGGACAGGTGTGGTAAGCATGGTGGAATGCATAGAGGACTCCCTGGTGCAGTGGGAGAAAGGAGACATCGAATCCACCACACTCCTAGACGCATCCTCCCCCCCCAGCTCCACCTCCGCAGAAAGGCAGAGAGCCGGACAGCTGGAGGGACAGAGCCACAATGTCCTGCTGGAGATCAGGGACACCATCCGCAACAGCATAGATCTCCTCTCTCAGCTGGTCCACACTGACTCCTCCTCCTCCAATCACAAGCCCTTCCTCACCTATGTCAACCAGACCCTCAAGGAAATGGCAGATCCACAGTACCAGCAGGTGAAGGACCGGATTACCAAACTGCTTCACAACTCTCCAGACCCAGAGGAACCTGCTCCCACCCAGTCCGGGCCTGCTCCTCCACCCCAGGTGATGTCCCTCCCATTCGAAGGCTTCCCACAGCCCCTCACCTACCAGGGCTATGGCTACCAGGAGGTTCAGCAGCACAGGCAGCAGCCCTTCCCAGTCCAGGCACAGAGTCATCGGGTGACACCGTTGCCACCTGTTTCACTGATGCCACAGATGCCACCCATGCCAATGATGCCACCGACGACAGCAATGCCACCCATGCCAGTCCTCACCCAGCTGCAGAACAGACAGCCCCACTACACTACTCCTTCCTCCACCCCACAGCCAAGCCTGGCCTCAGTACATCTGTCATCAGTACTGGGGCTGACACCCCATGGCATGGAGGATGGACCTCTCAGCATCACGGGGCTGAGCCAGCTGTCCGAGACCTTTCTAAACACACTGTCCCCTGTGGTCCTCTCAAAGCCAGGCACTCCAGCACCACCCACCACCACAGCACCTGGGCCCTTCACCACTGAGACTGGGCACACCTCCGAGTGACCAAGAAGAGTGCCAGAGACTGGCTAGCTGGCTACCTGTGGACTTTATTTGGACACTTGACTTGAGTTATTTTTTTTACAGCTTGTTGTTCAATAAAGTTTATCTTTGATTCACACACTTGCTTCACTTCTTTTTTTTAATAAAGTCTTGGTGGAAACTTTTAGAATTGGCTTAAGCCTTTGCATGCTTGTGGGATGGGTTAAGATAGCAGTGGGGTGGGCAGGGATACCTGTGAAATGAGCAGGAATACCTTTGGGATGGCTAATAGCTGTGGGATAGATAAACCTCCAGTGCAAGCATAGTGGGACTGTATGGACCACCCTCCAAGGAGCCATACCTATGGCCCTTTATTATCAATAATAATGTAATCAATCATCCACACATGTCAACATAAACACAACTCTTTATTAAATGCCCTGTTTATTGTAGGCCCACCCAACATACATGGCCCAATCTCATCCGTGTGAGGAGACAGGCTGAAGGAAGCATCCATTAAGCATCTACCATCCTGTCTTGCCACTCCACTGCTCCAGCTGGGGAGTTGCACCAGTGTTTCAGGAGGTTGCACTGCTACATCCCTTCCCATGAGGCTCTGTTGTGGCCTTGCACATCCTGAGTGTTGATCAGGTTTCACCCTTGCCTCCATTCCCCAGGCTCCATGTCCCCATTGGCTTGTTGATGGTCCACGAGCCTGTTCTGCAAGACTGGGTAGCGGGTGCGCAGGAGATTGTGCAGGATGCAGCAAGCTTTCACGATCCTCCTCTCGGTCTCTGGGCGATGCTGCATGGTGGTGAGAAGTACCTGGAACCTGTTGGCCAGGATGCCAAAGGCATTCTCCACCACCCGCCTTGCCCTGGACAGCCTGTAGTTGAAGATCCTCTCTTCACGGGTCAGGAGTCTGGAAGTGTATGGCTTCATGAGGTAGGTTGTGAGGGAGAAGGCATCATCCCCCACACTGAAGTAGGGCACATCTTGTGTGTCATTGGGCAGGGGGTCTGGATCTGGGAAGCCACGAGGAGGTTGCATTCCAGCTCCTCCTTAAGGTGACTGACGTTGTATACCTGGGCATCTGAAGATGAACCGTAGCCTGAAGCATCGATGTACATGAACTTGTAGTCAGCATGGACCATGGCGAAGAGGATGATGCTGAAGAAGCCCTTGTAGTTGAAATAAGTGGACCCCGACTTGGCTGGAGCTTTGCAGGCCACGTGCTTGCCATCGATGGCTCCAACGGTGTGTGGGAAGTTCCACCTCTGATACCACTGCTCTGCAACTTTCTTCCATTCTTCTTCAATGGAGGGGCACTGGAGGAGCTCCTCCTTGTATTCTTCAATGATGGCCTGCACCACTTCTCTGACCACAATGCTGATGGTGTTGTGTGGCACCCTCCAGCCATACTGCATGCTTTTGTAGGTGGTCCCTGAGGCCAGGTGGCGCAGAGTGAATGCCACCTTGAGCCCAGGTTCCAGGCTGGGCCAGAAGTTGGTGTTTGCCTTGGGCAACCTGGGTGTCAGGTGCTGCACAACTTCATCAAACATGGCTGGAGGCATCCTCATGAAGTTCTGGAACGCCCGAGTGTCTTCGTTCCTGAGCTCCACCATCAGCTTGTTGTACAATCCGTCCTCTGCTCTTCTCCTGATCCATTTTCAGACGCTTCTTGGCCGCCTCTTTTTCTTCCCATAGTAGAGTTCACAGAGCCTGTAGATGGCTTCGTACTGTTGTAGAAGGATGGTGGCTGCCAAAAGGACTGTGGTACGATCCCCGGTGGACATGACTGGATACTGTGGAAGAGCAAGAGTCAGATGAAGGCTGCAGAGGTCTGCACAGGTGGGCTGCTGGTCTGAAAGTGAGATGCAGATGAGTTGCTTCCCCTTTTTATAGGCAGTATAGGTGTCCCTTTGCATCCTCTAGGCATCCTCTAGGCATCCTCTAGACATCCTTAATATCCGAGATAGATCTCCTCTGCGAACGTTTTTTCCACTTTAAATGCTTTGTTTCCATGCTGCATCCATTCTGCATCCATTCTGCATCTGTTTCACGTACGTTCTGCTTCCTCCCTGCATCCGGGTGGATGCGAGTTGCGGGAATGCGCAGCGGACGCCAAGCGGATATAGCGGATGCGTAACGGATGCGTAGCTGATGCGTAGCAGATGCAGAACAGATGAACTGGATACATTTTCCGTGCAAAAGTTTTCGGCAGCCCAAAACTTTTGGAGCGGATGAAACATCCATAAACGGATGCTGGACGGATAGAGAGGAAGCAAAACGGAGGCAGTGAGTACAGAATGGATACATTGCGTTAACCAATGGATGGCAAGGTTTTTTGTCCATTTTACATCCTCTTTGCATCCGTTGGTTCAGTGTGACATGGGCTTAAAGACTGAACTATGCACCCTGACTATGCACCCTGACAGCCAATGGCTTCCACAAAAACAAAATCACCAGCTTGATCCACAAAAACACACTAAGACATAACAGAGACCTAGAAGAAGAACAGACCTATGGAACAGCTGTCCTGCCCTACATGAGAGATAGTACAGAGAAAATCAGTAAGATGCTACACAGGCATCACATCAAGACTGCCTTCAAAACAGACAGAAAAATAGCAGCCATCCTTAGAAACCCAAAGATAAAATTGACCTCGAAAACCAAGGCATATACGAAATTCCCTGTACATTCATGCCCAGCTACATACATTGGACAGACCAATAGAAGAATAAGTACCCACCTGGATGAACACAAAAATTCAGTAAAAAAGCTGGAACACACCTCCTCACTAGTCCAACACATGCAAGCCACAGTTCATAGCATCAACTTCAATGGCACCAAAACCCTCGCCACTATACAAAACCCCAGCCACAGAATAATCAGAGAAGCCATAGAGATTGAAAAAAGACCTGAAAGCGTGAATAGAAGAGATGATTTCACCAGACTGTCAATCATTTGGAAGCCTGCACTCTCAAACAAAAAAATCTCCACACAACGAGGCAGGCAAACACCTGGGCACAAACAGATCCCCCCTGATACCTCCAGCTTAAACACACACCCAACCAGGCACCCAGATGAAACCTACCTTCCAAACAAATGATAGCTGTCCTTTTCCTCGGAGCCAAGCTGCACTATAACCCTCCAATACAGGAACACCATGTTGCCAGCCAATCAAAGCCACAAAATAGACAGAAAAAATTAGAAACACCAATCAAGCAGAACACAGCAAATTCCAAGATCCATCTATATATATATCAATAGTCTAATGGATCGGCAGAGCTATACGTTTAGTTCCAGCTGTGTCGTGGGACTGTACAGAATAGACTGTACACAGTCACGATCTGCTTTCAGGTCTTCAGCTCCGGATTTTGCCTTGAGGTTGACTACTGAAACCTTTTCCAATAATAGATATAGTCACAAGGCAGTGATGGTTTGAAATCAGAGTTTCCCTTCTCCTAGAAGGTGGTTCTACTGTTTTATCTGTCATTGGGGCATAAAGCCCTCTTCCTCCTTCAAAATAAAAATTGAAACAAAAAAGAAGCTAAAATTAATCTTTTTGGCAAACTGTTTGTTTTCCAGATGTTTGGGACTCAACTCCCAGAATCTCCAGCAATGGATGTGGTGAATTTGTGTACATTTGGAGATCATCCAAGTTGGAGAATTTTGCAATCTTCAAACTGAATTTTAAATCCCTCTTCTCACTTTGCTCTTTTGAATAGAATAAGTTGGTTGATGGCTCTGGAGACTTTTGATTCTACAATGCCATAAATAATGTTGAAAGTCCCCCTAGTGTGAGGAATCATCCTTTGATAGCTTAGGCACCTCATGCTGAGGCTCAAGAAAGGTAATTTTCTGCTCATTATTTCTGCCAAGCTTTTTTTCAAAAGGGAGAGATAACTCAAACTGGCTTGCTACATTCTGTGTGTAACTGATATACAGCAGTTCTCCAAACTTCTGAACAGTAATATGGCGAAGATACCAAGATCATGTGGCTGTTATAACTAAACTGACCACTTGACTTTTGCCAGAGAAAACAGGTCCTTAGGTTACCCAAATGCTACTGGATAAATTGTTCAATTGGAATATACATTATTTAAAGCTTATCAAGCTTTTTTTCTTATTATGACTTTTTTTCAAATTAGTTTTAAGAGAAGCAAATGTGAATACCTCAGTGTAGAACAAGCATACATGTAAAATGATTCTGAATTAGCAATGTAAATCAAGTGACTTCTTTTTGCTTTGCATGAATTGCATATCCACATCTGGAATTTACCTCTGGAAAATCAAGTATAAACTTACATTAAATATTTCACTTAACTTTGGATTTGTCTATCTCTGACTGCATTTCATGATTATTTGCATGATTAATGTTAATTTTATGGTATCTTCAAAAACAGTAATTGAGAGCACAAATATTCATAGTGTAGAAGAGGCCTGGCCAACCTGCGGCTCCCAAGCTGCATGCGGCTCTTTGCCCGGTTTCGTGCGGCTCTTATGTTCATGTCGAATTTTGTGTTTGTGTGTTTTTTACAGTACGTGCATATCACGTGCATGAATGTTGATGCAAATGACTTGGAGGGAAACTCATTGAGTAGTGTGTAGGCCTACCAAATTCACTGTCAAAATGGCAGGGAAAAAATGCACAGCAAAATGAAAATATGAAGATGAACACAGGAAGTTTTTAAAAGAATGGGAGAGTTAATTTTTTTGCTGTTGAACGTAATGGCAAGCCATTCTGACTTATATGTCAAGCATCATTGGTGCATTTCAAGGCTTCAAATCTTCAGAGGCACTTCAGTTCACTCCATGCTAACACTGACCACGAATTTCCAAAGGGCACTGAACTTCGCAAGCACAATTTGGTCACTTTGAAAGGTCAGGCAGAAAAGCAGACACAGGTGCTCCAAAAATGTATGAAGCACTCAGAGACCGTAATGCTCGCATCATATAAACTTGCTTGGAACATTGCACGGGATAAAAAGCCGTACAATGAAGGGGAGTTTGTCAAAACATGTCTCAGTGACATTGTTGAAATCTTGTCTCCTGAAAATGACAAACTAAAATGAATGGTATCAGACACCCAACTGTCCTGCCACACAGTTGAACACAGAATATCAGACATTAACATGGCTATTGAATCACAGTTGCACTCCGACCTTCAAGCCTGTATTTTAGCATCGCATTGGATGAGTGTTGTGACATACAAGACAAGCCTCAGCTGGCAATATTTACATGGTCTGTGTCAAAAGATTGTGTGATCAAAGAAGAACTCCTTGATATTGTGCCATTAAAAGACAGAACCCGTGGCATAGATGTGAAAGAAACAATGGTGGCTGCATTTGTAAAAGCAAATCTGCCCATATTGAAACTAACTGCGATAGCCACGGATGGAGTGCCAGCCATGATCGGATCTGTGAATGGGCTTGTGGGGCTGTGCAAAGCTGACCAAACTTTTCTAGAGTTTTGGAATTTCCACTGCATCATCCACATGGAGCAACTCATGTCTAAATCACTGAATTTAGATAACGTCATGAAGCCTGTGATGGAAATTGTCAACTACATTCGCACACATGCGCTTAACCACAGACAATTCAAAAACCTCAACCCTGAGCTGGACCAATCCCTTCCAGGTGACTTGCCGCTGCACTGCACTGTGAGGTGGCTGTCAAAAGGCAAGGTACTTTGTCAATCTTTTGAGCTTTTGGATGCTGTGAAACTGTTCATGGAAGAGAAGGATAAGCACCATCCCGGGCTCTCAGACCTTAGTGGACTATGGATCTGGCTTTTTTGGTTGACATGCTGTGCCACTTGGACAGACTGAACCTGACCCTGCAGGGTAAGTCAAAAATACTGCTTGACCTGGTGCAAAGTGTGTTTGCGTTCGTCAATAAACTGAAGCTGTTCAACATGCATATTCAGAAGAAAGATTTAACACATTTTCCCACTCTACTAAAAGCCAGGGGTTAAGTCACCAGCACCGTTCTGAATAAGCAAACAGCCAGATATGCAACAGTGGTTGAAAACCTGTATAAAAGCTTTGTGACCCAGTTCAGTGATCTTCAACTGAAAAGGCCACAGATTACATTCTTCGTTGACCCATTTAATGCGGAGACAGGCTGTTTGAAAACCCCACTGGTCACAGATGAGGCTGCAGCTGAGTTGGAGATGATCGATCTTTGTGAAGAGGACCAACTGAGACCTGCTTTTAGATAAGGGACCATTGAATTCTGGAAAAATGTGCCAATGGAAAAGTACCCAAATGTCAAACAGGCTGCGCTTAAGATACTGTCAATGTTTGGGTCAACATACGTCTGCGAGTCTCTGTTTTCTACCCTGAAACATATGAAATCAAACCATTGCTCTGTTCTGACAGACACACATGTGAAGGAATTGCTTAGAGTGGCAACTGACTATAGACCAGATTTGAAAAGGATTATTGAGGGCAAGGAATGCCAGAAGTCCCACTAAGCAACATGCATGGTAAGAGAAAAAATGCTATTGTAAATCATAGGGTTTTTCTAGCAAAGTGCACACTTTTATAATAATTAAAAACATATATTTTACAGTGAAAGTAAATTACTTTTAATACTTTTAAAGTTTAAAACTCAGCTGCCTACAGAACAGCTGGTCACAATGGTTATTGCAGTTGTGGATTTGCTGAGAAAAAGTATAAAAGTAAAGTTTAAAAGTGTTAAGTGTTTTTTAATTATTATAAAAGTGTGTACTTTGATTGAGAAAGTGTGCACTTTGAGCATGTTCACTTTTAGAAAAACCCTATATTATATTTTTGTTTGTGGACATGAACTGAACATTGAACTGAGAGTTTGTTTGTGAGACAGTGCACACAGTGTTCATTGTTGAAAATGACTGACCTGTGGTCTTAGTTCTGTGGGAGTCAGTTTTTGTCATTATCATGTTGATGTGTGACATTTACAGTAAATCTGGCAGGGCAGAGGTCTCTGTGTGTAACAGAGAGCGAGAGAGTGAGGGGAAGGGATTGGGGTAGTTCATGTGTGCCCATGTGTATGATGTGGCTCTTTGTAGTAACATAGTAAAAACTGTGGCTCTTAGCCTCTGACTGGTTGGCCACCTCTGTTGTAGAATAATCCACAAGATGTTATCTGTCACTTCTGTGGAAGATAGTGACAATTTTGAAAGAAGTATCAGTGTTGAGTTTTCCTTAATACTATTGATTTCCATCACTTAACACTATGATTAAGTAGAAAATTGGTTGTCCAAGTCCATCTAATTAGAGGCCAACGACATACCCAATAATAGGATTATCATCAGCCTATGACTGAATTCCAAGCCACAGTTATTTAAAACTTTTGATATCATGTAGTTCAAACTTAAAATGCAATATGAGAATAGGCTGCATTCTTGTGAGTATATTTCTGCCTAGTCACAAAGTTGAATGTCTTCTTGAATACTGAAAGTTATACAAAAAAGTTTTATCATCATAGTACAGAAAAGCAGATAGCTGTGGCACTTTTTGTCCAAAAACTGTCTTTCCATGTCTAGATTCCCAGTTCATAACTGGAGTCTTTTACCACTTGATCAATAAGAGGTGAGAAGATTGAGAAATAATGCCTTGCTTTGGAGATTTCAACTGAAATTAAATCATTGCAATCTGAAATGAATCAATTTTAAGTAGTTGGAATATTCTGAGCTGTCATATGAAATCAGTTTGACAATTCAAATATTTTTGTGCATGGAAATTATTCAATTAAATGTGCACATTATGACATAAACTATATAATCTGAGTCATTTGTATGTTATTAAGAATAGTTATCTCCCCTTTTCTATGACAGCCCCTCAAGTACTGGAAGATAGCTATCATGTTATCCCTAATCCTTTTCTTTGTTAGACTAGACATACCCAGTTTCCTTAACCATTCATAATTAATTAGACCTCCAGACTCCTTATCATTTTTGTTGCTCTTCTCAGCAATTTTTCAAGGGTCTCGGTATGTATGTATGTATGTATGTATGTATGTATGTATGTATGTATGTTTGCATAGATAGATAGATAGATAGATAGATAGATAGATAGATAGATAGATAGATAGATA
>BLBF01000043.1:14142176-14173175 GCA_015471245.1 Laticauda colubrina
ATAGATAGATAGATAGATAGATAGATAGATAGATAGATAGATAGATATAGATCTAGAGATCTATATTTGTATCATTGTGACTGGAAGTTGATGCAATATTCAAGTGTGGTCTCACTCGTGCAGTATAGTTCTCATGATCTTTATTCTATCCCTCTGTTGATTCTTCCTATGATTGCATTGGTTGGTTGGTTGTTTTTTACAAGTGCAGCACATTTTTACAAGTGCAGCATACTTATGTTGTGGCCTACTGGAGAACCTAGATGCCTCTCCCATTTGTTTTTGAGCCAGGCACTACATATTCCATACCTGCACATTTGATTTTTCATGTCTAAGTATAAAACCTTACTTTTCTCCTCATTAATTGCACTTTATTGGAGAGAGTATGGTTTCAATTAAACTGTTAAAATTCTTCTGGATCTCAAGCCTATCTTTGAAAGTATTGGCTATTCCCACTAGCTTGATGTTGTCTGCAAATTTGATGAGTTCCCTTTCTCTCCTTTCAGCTAAATCATTTATGAGGATATTTAAGAATACTGGGTCTATGACAGAGGCTTGAATTACCCCACTGGATGTTTCTCTGCATGATACTGCTCCATTGAGGACTACACATTGAGTGTAGTTAGGCAGGCAGTTGCAAATCCACATTTTTCTATCTTACCAAGAAATAGAATGTAATCTACTTTATCAAATGCCTTACTGAAGTACTGAACTACTTATATGGCATTTTCCTGATCCACTAATAAAGTCATTTTGTGAAAAAGGCACCAAGATTTGTTTGGCGTGATCTGTTTTTAAAAATCCCATATTGCTTGTTTATCACCTTGCTTATTTCTAGATGCTCACAAGTCTATTGCTTGATTCCAAGATACTGATATGAGCACGGGTGGGATTCAATTTTTTAAAAACCGGTTCTGTGGGTGTGGCTTAGGTGATGGACCTGGCTTGGTGGTCATGTGACTGGGTGGACATGGCTTGGTGGTCATGTTATTGGCTGGGCATGGCCAACTCAATATCACTCACATCGAGGCATGCATCTCCTCGCCTGGCCTCTCATGACTGTGAGGATGCTGCAACAGTCGTAAGTGTGAAAAATGGTCATAAGTCACTTTTTGCAGTGGCATTATAACTTTGAATGGTCATGCCATACAAGCAAAGTACCAACAAAGGAGGGGAAAAAACTCCACAGACCTTCCTAAGACAGGAAGTTTAGTCCTGCCAAGAATGTAATAAGGGTTAACGGAGAGGCAGTTTCTGTAAGTAACACCAGAATGTTTCCTTCCTGCCTTCCTGACAGGATTAGGCCAGTAATTTCTTCTAACAACTGCTTTTCCGAACTGTTTAGAATGTTAACAACCAGTTCTAGCGAATAGGTGCGAACTGGTAGAATCCCACCCCTGGATGTAAGGATAATGGATGTGTAGTTTCCTGGATCCATTTCCCTCTTTTTGACATATCAGCTCTTTTCCAATGCTCTGGCATGCTCCAGGACCTTTGAAAGTTTTTATTCAGTGGTTCTGATATCACATCTGTCAGCTTCTTCAGAATCCTGGAATGTAATCTATTTGGACCTGATGATTTGAATTTTTTCAGATTAAACGAGTGTTCTCTTATTGTTTATTTTTATTTGAATTCCTATTCTGTCTTCTATATTATTGCTTTTGATAGGTTGGCTTGATCTTTCCATTTGTGTAAAGGTAGGTATGTGTGTGTGTGCATGTGTGTGTGTGTGTGCATGTGTGTGTGTATGTATGTGTAAAGTTTGTTCAGCTTCTTTGTGGAAGATCATAAAAACCATCTTGATGGTTTGTGAGGTCACTGTCAGCTCAACTCATAGAGGTTTTTTTGCAAGGAAAATGGGAAGAAAAAGTATTATATTTGCTTGTTGCCATGATTTATTTATAAAAATAAATTATAAGTTTATTTATAAGTTAAAGTTGGAAAATAATGAACTAAATAAGCAAAGAATTGCCCTAAAATACTGAAATATTCAAAATTACAATAACATGGTAGCACAAAAGATAATTAAAAAAAAGTATCAGGCTGAACTACTTAGATGAAATGTTTATTCTAGGGAAATACTTCTTAAAAATTAGGTAAGAAGAAAACATTTCAGATCTCATTTAGTTTATTTGGAACAACTTTTTCTAGATTGGATGTCTTACATCTTATGTCTTCTCTATAGAACAAACTAGAAACCACAGTGGCAACTCATGAAGCTTTCTTGCCCTGTTCCCGAGTTGCCATAGGCATGGGAATGGGGACCTGAGCTTCGCAGCTGTATTGAGGAATTCACACTTCAGTCAAAATAAAGTACATCCTAGCTGGCCAAAGTCAAAGTCATCTCCACAGAGACTTGCAATGGCCAGAGGGAGTGATTTCTATGACCTGTGAAATTGTTTGGCTGGGGAATGTGACTAATGACACACCTTGGGGGAAGGGGGAAACAGGGTCAGAGGCAAGGTGAAAACTGAATGGGGTCAGAGCTGGCTTCACTTGGTCCATGCCGACATGATACTCTAATAAACAACTGGATTTTTCTTTAAACTTTGCTTGAGACTCTTGCTTTCATTAGAGCATCAGTTGGAACCCTGATATACAATTTTTCTTCCTTAGCATGCTTTTGTGTTTCCTGCTGATAGAAAAAAACTGAAAGATTAGAGGAAGATATTAAACAAAACCAAAAAAAGACATCTAAATTTCAGCTACTGTAAATTTTAATTCTTCACCTCTTGTTTTATTATATAGTTTAAATATCTCTCAAAAGTTCTAAAAAATCAAGAGCGCAAAGTTCATAATTTTTTTGCTTACTCAGGAAATATAGCAAAGCATAGAAAGTGCCTTTATTTAATCTGGATAAAGTATACCTGGTTTGCTTAAATTTCTGTCTGCACAATTTTAACAGTCTGAATGTTTCTTACCTGTTCACCAGTGGAAGTACTTTGGTAGGTATGTGAAGAGTTTTTCCTTATGCTTTAAAGCTGTTTTTGTCACCTATTTCTATGTATATTATAATTTTGCAGCTTTGGCAGCTAATATGTGTGGACTTCAATAATATGTACCTGTGTGTGGGGTGGGTGTGTTGTTTAACAGTACTATCTTGACTTTGAGTAAAAATAAAAGTACCAAATCAGTATATGTTGCCATAAAAATTCGGCTCATTCATTTGTTCATTCATTTTTTAGAATAGTTATAGCTCAAGGTGGCAAACTTACCTAATACTCCTTCCTCCTCCTAATTATTTTCCCCACAACAAAAAACCTGCAAGATGAGTTGGATTAAGAGTGACTGGCCCAAACTCTTCCAGCTGATTTCTGGGTCTAAGGTGGGACTAGAATGCACATTAAGGCAATGAGCTTGTTTCTAGCCCAGTGCCCTTACTACTAGACTAAACTGCAGTACTATTATACATTTTCCCATATAACCATATCACTATTTTGTCCTTTTGGGGTTAAACTAATTCCATAATTGAAACCTTTAGAAATTATTAGAAACTATAGATCAGGTGATTAAGATTGTTCTATGATATTTACAAGCTGATTGTTTGTAAGTTCAGGCCTATTGTGATGATGGAAAATATGTTGAAGCAGTGTGCTTCAATTGCAATTAACCTACAAGGTAACAGATGCAAACTAGCAATAATGGTTGTAAAACATCATCATTAAGTCAGTATCCAATATCATGAAAAATAAGAGATACCAATCATGTGCTAACTGTGGCATGAATCCTGATCCTGAATCTTATGTAATTATTTTCCCAATTAAAAGAAGCCCATTATAACATAACAACGGTTGAAGCTGCAAAGTCACTTGATGTAACACAAAGAAATAAACAAACATTGACCAGAAGAACAAGGAAGCAGCATCTGTTTTGCCTTGCCTGCTTTATTTCTTTGTGATGGGTAATGTCTGGCTTTGCCTTTACCACTCTACTTCTTTCACAATAATCTGACTTGACATCTGGTAGCAGTTCCCACCTGTCCTCCTTTATGCCCTCACCCAATAAGATAAGTTTCATACTGGAGAAGTCTGTGCCATTCAAAAGCTTTGTGTCTCTTATTGACTGGAAATTTTACCAGTAAGAAGTTACTGCAAGAATGTCATCTCATAAATGTCATGGATTCCTATTGTGCTCTGTCCGAAGGAATACTACTAGAAAAATTTGAAAGGATTATGTACCTCAGTTCTAATTTACATGAAAACTTGAATATGACCCCTGAAGTAAAAACAAGGATAGACAAAGCTTGAATAGCATTCTTCAAATTGAAAAGGTCTTCTACAGTCAAGACATAAGACTGAAAATCAGGCTTATCAGATGCTACATCTTTTTTATCCTGCTCTACAGAGTGGAGAGGACAGAGCCACTTGAAGAGACTAGAAACATTTGAAATATAGATTTACAGATGGCTGCAGGGGTGGGATTCTACCAGTTCACACCTATTTGCTAGAATTGGTTGTTAACATTAGAAGCAGTTCGAAGAACTGGTTGTTAGAAGGAATTACTGGCCTAATCCTGTAAGGAAAGCAGGAAGGAAACATTCTGGTGTTGCTTACAGAAACTGTTTCTCCATTAACCCTTATTACATTCTTGGCAGGACTAAACTTCCTGTCTTAGAAAGGTCTGTGGAGTTTTTTCCCCTCCTTTGCTGGTACTTTGCTTGTGTGGAGTGACCATTCAAAGTTACAATGGCACTGAAAAAAAGTGACTTATGACCATTTTTCACACTTATGACTGTTGTAGCATCCTCACAGTCATGAGAGGTCAGGTGGAGAGATGCATGCCTCAATGTGAGTGATATTGAGTTGGCCATGCCCAGCCAATAACATGACCACCAAGCCATGTCCACCCAGTCACATGACCACCAAGCCAGGCCCACCAACTAAGCCATGCTCATAGATCCAATTGTTAAAACTTTTGAATCCCACCCCTGGATGGCTGTAATGTATAAGTTGGGTTGACAAAATCAGAAATGAGGAGGTGATAAGCCATCTGGGAAAGCCAAGGGAAATCTTCAAAAAAGTGAAAGATAGAATATTTTGGACATGTGATGAGACACCTAGAAAAATACAGCCTACTTTGCTTAATGCTCCAAGGAAAGATTGAAGGAAAAAAAGTCCAGGCAGAAGAACATCATGGCTTCAAAATCTAAGGGACAGGTTTAGACAAAACTCAACAACACTTTTTTGTGTGGCTGTTGATAAAAATAGGATAGCCAACATGATCATCAACATCTGATGACAAATATGGTACAACAAGAAGAAGAATATACAGTACCTAGTTTTTTTTTATTCTCAAGGAGAAAAGACCACCCTAAATTCTACTTTATCCCTTGAACAGGAAGTATGAGGGAGTTGGGCAATGGTAAGGGGAAAAAAATTGAAAACTCAGAGTTTTGCTTGAGAATGGATGACTTATTCTGTCAAGCAGGAGCAGGTACAGGCCAGATCTTCTCCATTTCTGCCTAAGGCTGTGGTTTAAGTCCATGTCCCACTGCACCAACAGATGCAAAGAGGATGGAAAATGGACAAAAAAGCATGCCATCCACTGGAAAATGTGATGCATCCATTGTGTACTCACTGCGTATGTGTTTCATATGCTCTTTTCGTCAAACATCCGTCTACTGCTATTTCATCCACTCAAAAAGTTTTAAGCTGCACAAAACTTTTTGAGCGGATGAACTTTCCGCCGCGTACGATGTACATCCATGACACATACGGGCAACAAACATTCTACGTCCGTTGTCATCCATTACACGTCCGCTGTATCCTCTTGGCATCCAATGGGCATCCTCGCAACTCACATCTGCTCCAGCTGAAAATGGAAAGAGGGAGGAAGCAAAAGGTACACGGAACGTCCACACAGTGTTAGTAGCACGGAAATAGAAAGTATGTAAGCGGATGCACCTTGTATATAAAGCATTTAAAACGGACAAAACATCTGTATATGGGATATATCTCTGATATTTAGGATGTCTGGAGTATGCCTAGAGTATGTGGAAGGACACCTAGTGGAAAACCGACATTTCCTATAAAAAGGAGGAGAAAATCACCTGGATCTCAGTATGAGTCCATCAGCCGTGGTGTATAGACCTCTTCACTCTTAGTCTTGCTCTTCCACTTCATCCATTGTTCTACACCATGGATCATGACCCAATCCAGATGGTAGCTGCAATCATTCATCACCAGAATCAAACCCTCTTCAGACTGTTTCACCTTTTCTATGCAAGGAGAAGAAGGAGACATTCAAGAGCTGTGTGGATCCAACGATGGATCAGGAGAAGAGTGGAGTTTGGACTGTATGACAAGCTGATGGTGGAGCTGAGGAATAAAGACCCCCATGCATTCCAGCACTTCATGACGATGCCACCAGCCATGTTTGATGAAGTTGTGGAGTGTCTGAGACCCAGGTTGACCAAGCCAAGCACCAACTTCCGTCCCAACTTGGACCCTGGACTGAAGGTGGCACTGACTCTGCAGCACCTAGCCTCTGGAACCACATACAGAAACATGCAATATGCCTGGAGGGTGCCACACAACACCATCAGCAAAGTGGTCAGAGAAGTGGTGCAGGCCATCATCGAAGAATACCTGGAAGAGCTCCTCCAGTGTCCCACCACTGAAGAAGGCTGGAGGAAAGTTGCAGAACAGTGGTATCAGAGGTGAAACTTTCCCCACACCGTTGGAGCCATAGATGGGAAGCACGTGACCTACAAAGCTCCAGCCAACTCAGAGTTCTCTTATTACAACTACAAGGGCTTCTTCAGTATCATCCTCTTTGCCATGGTTGATGCTGAATACAAGTTCATGTACATTGATGCTTCAGGCAATGGGTCAGCTTCAGATAGCCAGGTATACAATGCCAGTGACCTCAAGGATGGGCTGGAATGCAACCTCATCATGGGTTTTCCAGATCCAGATCCCCTACCCAATGACACACAAGACGTGCCCTACTTCATCATTGGTGAAGATGCCATTTCCCTCAGAACCTACCTCATGAAGCCCTACAGTTCCAGATACCTCACCTGTGAAGAGAGGATTTTCAACTACAGGCTGTCCAGGGCAAGACGGGTGGTGGAGAATGCCTTTGGCATCCTGACCAACAGGTTTTAGATACTTCTCACCCCCATGCAGCATCACCCAGAGACTGTGAGGAGCATCGTGGAAGCTTGCTGCATCCTGCACAATCTCATGCACACCCGCTACTCAGTCTTGCAGAACAGGCTTGTGGAGCATCAACAAGGGAATGGGGACATGGAGCCTGGTGAATGGAGGCAAGGACGAAACCTGATCGACACTGTGGATGTACAAGGCCCCAACAGAACTTCACATGAAGGGAAGAAGCAGCGCAACCTACTGAAACACTGGTGCAACTCCCCAGCTGGAGCAGTGGAGTGGCAAGACAGGATGGTAGATGCTTAATGGATGCTTCCTTCAGCCTGTCTCATAACACTGATGAGATTGTGCCATGTATGTTGAGTGGTCGTACAATGAATAGGGCATTAATAAAGAGCTTTGTTTATTTTGAAATGTGTTGATCAATGAATAAATTGTTATTGACAAAAAAGGGCCATATGTGTGGCAGCCCGGGAGGGTGGACCATACAGTCCCACTATGCTTGCACTGGAGGTTTATCTATCCCACAGCTATCCTTACCCATCCCATAACTATCCTTACCCATCCCACAACTATCCTTACCCATCCCACAACTATCCTTACCCATCCCACAGCTATCCTTACCCATCCCACAGCTATCCTTACCCATCCCACAACTATCCTTACCTATCCCACAAGCATGCAAAGGCTTAACCCTTTTTTCAAAGTTTTCACCGACACTTTATTAAGTAAACAAAATGAACCAAGTGTGTGAAGCAAAGATAACCTTTATTAAGTAAACTGTATGACTTTATTAAAAAAGCAAAATGAACCAAGTAAAGTGTCTTTAAGCAAAGATAAAGTGAACAGGTAACAACTCAGTCTCTGGCACTATTCTCAGTCACTCTGAGGCATGTCCATGGTCTCAGCCAGAAACTGTGGAGGTGGCTGTGGCTTGAGTGCTGGTCTGAGGTGCCATTGGGGTGCTTGGCCCCGAGAGTACAACAGGGGATGGTGTGTTCAGGAAGCTCTCCGAGAGCTGACTCAGTCCCGTGAGGTTGAGAGGCCCTTCCTCAAGGACCTGGGATGTGAGGCCCAAGACTAATGACAGATGTTCTGAGAAAGGGCTTGGTTTTGGGGTTGAGGAAGGAGGAGTGTAGTGGGGCTGTCTGGTCTGCAGCTGGGTCAGGTGAGGTGTCTGTGGCGTGCGATGTACCTGGGCCTGGACTGGGAAGGGCTGCCTCTGCTGTGGGAAGTCCTGGTACTCATAGCCTTGGTAGGTGAAGGGCTCTTGAAAGCCGTGGAAGGGCTGTGACATCGCCTGGGGTGGAGGAGCAGTCCTGGACTGAGTCGGAGCAGGTTCAGCTGGGCCTGGAGGGTGGTGAAGCAGTGCTGTGATTTTCTCCTTCATCACCTGGTATTGGGCCTCGGTCAGGTCCATGAGTGTCTGGCTCATATAGGTGATGAAGGGCTTGCGGTTCGAGGATGGTATATTGCTGTGGACCAGCTGAGAGAGAAGATCTGTGCTGGTCTTGATCGTGTCCCTGATCTCCAGCAGGACAGTGTGGCTCTGTCCCTTTGGTCTGCCTCTCTGCCTGCTTTCTGTGGAGGTGGAGCTGGGGGTGGGTGTGGCTTGGTCTCTGGTGGCTGCTTCTTCTTGCTCCATCTGAGACAGGGGATCCTCCACATCCTCTGGCATGGGAGTGCAGCTGTGGGGGGGATCTCTGTCGTGGGGCCTTCCAAAGACACCTGCCTGGACACTGTAGCTGTCTCCTGGCTGGAAGAGGACTGGCTGTCTGTGGGCTGTCTGAGGGAGAGGGTTGACTGAGGGGCTGCTCCTCAGTGGTGGATCTCACCCTCCAGGAATCTGCACCTGGCCATGACATAGGTCTCCCGTTCAGTGAGCTTGTCAGCAGCCTGCCCGGATTTCTTCAGGTGCAGCTTGCCATACCAGGTGCGCATGTGCTTCCCCCACCCAAGGAGTACATCTGAAGTGTAGCCCAGGCTCTCCGCCTTCTTTCTCCATGCTGCCTGCTTCCACTTGGTGTCACGATAGAGCCTGTGGCCCTTCCTCCACAGGTACTCGTTCTCCCTCAGCCATCCCAACACCTCCTCCTCATGGTCCATGGAAATGGAGTACTGTTTCCTCTCTCCCTTCTCCTTGCCTTGCCTCTTCCTCCCTCTGGCAGGGGCTTCAGAGCCTTCAGCAGCAGGGCTTTGAGGGCCTTGGGGTTGGTCCACCACAGCAGTAGCAGCAGCAGCTGCAGCAGCAGCAGCAGGGGAAGCACCAGAAGCACCAGCAGCACCAGCACCAGCAGGAGAAGCACCAGCAGCACCAGTAGCACCAGCAGCACCAGCAGCACCAGCAGCACCAGCAGGAGAAGCACAGCAGTACCAGCAGGAGAAGCACCAGCAACAGCAACACCAGCAGCAACAGCAACAGCAGCAGCAGCAGAAGCACAAGCAGCTTCAGAGTCAGCGCCAGGGGGTGGGATGGTGGTTCTGTCCTTCTTGCCAGGGCTGGCAGGACTAGGCACAGGCTTTCTCTTCTTCCCTGACTGTCAAACCATGGTGTTGTTTCAAGATGTCTCTGGCAGCAGGTCTTTCCTCTGAATGGTGACTGCTTGCGAGCTGCATCCTTTTATGTCTGCGGAGCTGACGCAATTCATCCTCCCCGCATCCACAGTGAATGCTTTGCATCCGCTACGCATCCGCTACGCATCCGCTATGCATCTGTTATGCATCCTATAGGCGTCCGTGATGCATCCGCATCATCCGCTCTGCATCCACTCCTTCCGCTATGCGTCTGCTTCACTATTCTCCCCCAGAAGCCCTGCGGATATATCATCTGCTTCCATCCATTTCCATCTGCTAGGCTTCCTACGAACATCCGCTTACCATCCTCGCTATGTATTACCCCCATCCATTCCTTTCCGTTGTTGTCCGTTCTGTTTATGCAAATTTGGGGCACTTTTGAGAGGGGATAACAACGGATGGAGCCACCCCCGAAATTTTGCTCATCCGCTGTGTCCTTTTTGCATACGTTTTGCATCCATCGGCCAGTGTGACCTAGCCTTAAATCTTCCACTTTTTTTGGAAGACTGTGGCATCTCATAGCAGCCACATGTTATGTGTGCAGCATCATATAAATATTGCTCTTTGTTGTTACTGTTGTATTTCAATTCCCTACAGTATATGACTTTCACTAAATTGAAATTTATAAAAATTTCATTAGAGCAATATGTATTGGTGAGTCAGATAAATGTTTATGACTTCCCTATTTCTGAGTCACAATATAAGTTTGCTTTGTGGTTCAATTCTTACTCCCAATTCTTACCTCTTAGACAGAAGATTATGGCTCCACAAAATATTCAGCATGGTAATAAGTCAAAACCAGACAGCTAAGCAATAGCTTCTATTCAAATGAAATGTTGTTTTATGATTATATTGTTTATCTATCACATCTAAGGTCACTGCTTCCATTATGTTCTTTATTTATATCCTTTAACTATTCCTAAATCAGATTCTTAACAAGGAGATTGGTGGATAAAATATTATATACACTAATACTTCATTATATTGTCTTGAAAATCCCCAAGACTTTGCCCAGCATACCATCAACATTCCTTGAACACATCACTTTTCCTCTGGTATTATTCCCAACTATCTATATGCAGATATATTTGGGCACATCCATCTTTGCATTTTTAAAACCAGTTTTACTCAAAAGTCCATAATGTGCATGATGTCCACTGTGCAATAATTCCGAGTATTCAAACATATGATTAACTATTTTATGATTCATTCCACTGTGACTATATCAAGTGCATACTCATGAGTCATGTCATTTTTGGGGGGGGAAGGAGCTTTTTTTTTTTTTAGTGGTTACTATATTTCACACTTGGAAGTGCAATTTGGATGCAAAATCATCAGTATAAATCAATCCACTGCAGGATTGAAAGCCTCATTGAAGATTATGGACCATAGATTAGACCAGCGGTTGCCAACCAGTGGGTCGTAGTCCACTGGTGGGCCATGAAAAAAATTTAGTGAGCTGCAGAGAAATCTCACCCGCAGAGCACCCCCCACAGAAATTAATCCAGGCTGCACAGAAACACAAGGCTGCTCAGCCCACATGGCCCACGGGAACCCTCCCCACCCACTCACTCCTTACCCGGCAAACTTGTCTGTTAAGTTGCTATTTTTCCTTTTTCCATCCATCATCTATTCTGCTCTGCTGAGAGATTTAGATTAGCTAGGAAGCAGGAAATGGTTGGATTTCTTGCTTTCTAGCTAAGCACAGCCGAACCTCCCTTAGGACTGAAGGTTTGCTTGCAAGCAAATTCAGTGCACGGCAAGCAAATTTGAGAGACTGAGCTAGCCAATGGCAGATAAATAGATCATTGAATGATTCTTTGAGCAACTCAATCTGCCTGCTTTGCCTGATTTTGCATAAAAGTTGTTCTTTTTTTAAATAAAAAAATAATATTTAAATGCATGGTTTGTTGTGAGTTAATTTTGTGAGTTTGCTTGTAAGCAAATTTTATGCGACAGACTGAACTAGCCAATGGCAGATAGATAGAATCTGTGATTCTATGAGCAGCTCAATCTGCCTGCCTGCTTTGCCTGATTTTGGGTAAAAGTTGCTATTTTTTTTAGTGGTCCCTGGTTAGTGGTCCCTGGAATCTAAAATTATGAGTTTGGTGGTCTCAGGTCCAAAAGGTTGGCGACCCCTGGATTAGACCATAGAAGTTTATAAAATAATTCTGGCTGGAAGATACATAATTTTGACCACATAGTCTAAAGCTGAGGAATAGTGATTGCTCCAAAATCAGCTGGCTAACTTCTGTAGTACCTAAGGGAAGAATAAATCCTGTATCTACTTGATTCTTCTCCATTAAATCTGGCTTTGGGAACTTCATTGTAAAATGTTGCACTCTAGTTGTGGCTGATTCTCCATATTATTTGAGGAGTTAGAGTGAAAATTGTTTTATAATGTACTCTCCAAGCTCATCCATGCATTATCCTGATGGCTTGTTGATTGGACAATGGAAAACCCTTCCAATATGTGGCCGGTGGTTTCCCAAATCCATGATAAGCAGAGAAAATTAATGTGGAGTCAATCTAAATATGATTATGGAAACAAAGCCAATTCAGAAATTAGAAGTTGGGTATTTTTTAAAAGTCAGTGTGGATAAGCTTCCAGATGGAACCACAGTATAAGAGCTCAGCCAAGTGTCTGGCTGTTATACAGGAACAGCACATAGAATCCAGGTTGTTAGAGCCAACTGCATAAATAAATATGAGCAACAAAACCTCCATCCATGCTAAGATCCAAAGCCCATAAGGAATCATGCCAAGTCATCTTCTTCAACCATTCATAGGTACCAAGCCAAACCAAACTAAGGTATTGAATTATAGATGTTTTTTTCCCTTCCAAGATTAACTTAGTGCATCTAGAATAACCACCCAGTCACACACCAGCAAAAAATAATTAAACACTTTTCAGAAATACTGGTATTTAGGACAGCATCTTGTGTGCTGTTTCATTCTCTTAAAAAATAAATCAGCACACAAGAGTTTGTGCCTCTAGAATGAAGAAATGGGAACTGGTAGCCATCGGGTTCTTTGTGTACTTTCACAAGATGGACACCAAAACAACTTTTTGGGAGAAAGGGAGGGGGAAATTAAACAGATATGTCTTACAGGGCACTGGATTAAGCTACTCATTATCTGGAAAATGGAGGAAGTAATCAAGTCAGATGAAAGATGAGTCTCTAAAGAGCTGATAATTAAACAAGAGAAAGAATCTCACAGAGAAAATTACAACACCAGTAAAAAAAGACTTGTTGATGGACTCATTATTTGTTCAGTTTCCATATAAATCTCCAAAAAGTGAAGGGGGTGGGTGAGAGAGGAAAAGGGGACTTAAAAAATACTTGTGTATTTCAAAGTTTGCAGGTGACAATCAAGATCCTTTGAATGGCATCCTTTCCAAATAGTTTAGGAGTAAATCACTCAATAAAATTGCCAGTGAGATCCAGTCAAACTCCTTCTGCCCTCTAGCGCTGATGTTTTTCAAGGACACCACTTATGTTCCCTCTGTAAATGTGTTCCAGACTGCTGTTTAATTAGCTTCTGACTGAAAAGTGTTGACATCCTACATTGGATCCTGTTAAATGGGTTCTTTCACACTGGGAAATATGTAAATTTCATGAAGGGCTTGATTGGATTGCCAGTGAGACTTTTGAGTAATTGTAAAGACAAGAATTGGATGAGGCAGCCAACTGACTTCCTGCCTCAAGAACATCTCTGGAGGTTTTTTCCCCCTCCTTTGCTGGTACTTTGCTTGTGTGGAGTAACCATTCAAAGTTACAATGGTACTGAAAAAAGTGACTTATGACCATTTTTTCACACTTGCGACTGGTACAGAATCACCACAGTCATGAGAGGCCAGGTGAGGAGATGCGTGCCAATGTGAGTGATATTGAGTTGACCACACCCAGCCAATAACATGACCACCAAGCCATGTCCACCCAGTCACATGACCACCAAGCCACACCCATCAACTAAGCCACGCACGTAGAACCGGTTGTTAAAATATTTGAATCCCATCCCTGGATGGCTGTTATGTATAAGTTGGGTTGACAAAATCAGAAATAAGGAGGTGATAAGCCATCTGGGAAAGCCAAGGGAAATCATCCAAAAAATAAAAGATAGAATTTTTTGGACATGTGTTGCGACACCTGGAAAAATACAGCCTACTTCACTTGATTCTCCAAGGAAAGATTGAAGAAAAAAAAGTCCAGGCAGAAGAACATAATGGCTTCAAAATCTAAGATTTAGACAAAACTCAACAGCACTTTTTTGTGCAGTTGTTGATAAAAATAGGATAAAAATAGGATCGCCAACATGATCATCAACATCTAATGACAGATATGGTACAACAAGAAGAATATACAGTACCTTGTTTTTTTTTCTTCTCAAGGAGAAAAGACCAGCCAAAGTTCTACTATCACACAAGAATTGGATGAGGCAGCCAACCTATTTATTTTGGGAGTCACATGAGTACCCAGATAAATAATATGGACTGTTTCGAAATTGAGAAAGCATAAGTAGAAATTGACATCTCGATATAGAAGACCTAAGCTTCAAAGATACACAAAGTAGATTCTCTAGAAAGGAGAATTGACTTAAAAATAACAGTTTAGTGAGTACAAATCTCTATCTTGGTGTTTTCCAAGGTCCCTTCCAGTCCTGTAATTGTATTATTTATTAAACATCAACACCAACTTGAAAATCAGTATGGCTGTAAAATCTGAATTGTAACTAAGAGTCCACCTGCTCATAAAGGAGGCAGAGTTGTATTCTAGCCCCATTGCTTTTAAAACTCTACATGAGTGATATTACAGGATTTGCATCCTTTGATATGTAGATGATGTGGTTCTAAATTGTACATATACAAATAGACCTGAAAAGACTTTGCAAAAGCTAAATACTTATAGTATTCTCAGTTGAAGGCTCTTTGCTGCTCTCTGAGCGTGGTTGTTTTCTGGACTAACTGATGATGCTATCTAACTTGGGGTAGTGAAACATCTGCAAAAAGAAATCAAGGTCAGAGAGCACTACGGATTTCAATCTTGAGTACAAACATTCTCTTTAGTGAGTGTTCTCAATTATTTAAACATATCCTCCTCCTCCTCCTCCTCCTCCTCCTCCTCCTCCTCCTCCCTCTCCCACTCCTCCTCCTCCTGTTTGTCAAAACTTGACAATGGTAAATCACTTTAAAAGAAGTTTGACATTGAACAAGGCAATGGACTAGTAAAATATTATTTACTTACAAGTTCACAGGTACAAAATTATTGAATTATGGTATGGAATTGTGATGCCTCAGTGAACCCACTTCATTTGAACAAGTTATTTCTTTATTAAGAAGAATGAGAAGGCATCAGGTCCATAGTCAGAGCAGAAACAGATATCCATTCCACACATCCAATCAATCATTAGACTTTCCACATATTGGCAGAGGCTCCATTCAATGGAACCTGAGAGGCTATCCAAAATATGTTTACTGGAACAGATAAGTATGGCTCAGCCCACCTCTTGGGTAATCTGATTTATCAAAATTATTTCACAAGCATGAGTTTTTTTATCCAGTATTTACTTTCATCAGCCTCCCAGGCAAGGGATATTTTTAAACAGAGTCCTAGATATCAGTGCCCAAAAAGACCTGGAGTTATTGGCAAAAAAAAAAAAAAAAAAAAATTAAACTGCCTGGCTAAGAACAAAAGCATTTTCCAGTTCAAAAATACCCTGTCAATGAGTTTGATGGAATTCTTAAAAAGGGCCTATTCTACAGCAAGATGTTGGATTCCATGGCCAAATATGGGCACTTATATCATATGCCATACAGTGAGAGGATGTGTGTATGCAATGTTCCAGTCATTAAAGATATTACTCATGCTTTGTTTAACTGTCAACTCTATGGGTCTTTTAGACTTAGATATTTAAAGGCCCTGTCACACTGGTCGACGGATGAAAAACGTTTGTAAAAAGGACACAGCGGATGAGAAAAATGTTCCATCCGTTGCTATCCGCTCTCAAAAGGGGCAAAAATTTGCATAACCAGAGCGGACAACACGGAAAGGAACAGACGGGGGGAGGACGCACGGTGGATGGAAAACGGATGCTCCATGGAATCCTAGCGGATGGAAGTGGATGAGAGTGGATGGCACATCCGCAAGGCTTCCAGGGGACTGCAGCAAAGTGGACACGGAACGGATACAGCGGATGCAGAGCGGACGCCGAGCGGAGGAAGCGGATGCACAGCGGATGCCGAGCGGATGAAGCAGATGCACAGCGGAAGCCTAGCGGATGCCTAGCGGAAGCTTAGCGGATGCCTAGCAGATGCCTAGCGTTCACTGTGCATGCGGGGAGGATGCATTGCATCAGCCCCGCGGATATAAAGGGAAGCTTCCTCCCATTCAGAGGAAAGACTTGCTTCCAGACACATTGACTGCCTGCCTGCCTTGCCAGCCTGCTTACCTTGCCTGCCTGCAGACCTGCCAGGCTTCTGCCTGCCAGCCTCCCTGCCAGCCTCCCTGCAAGCCAGCCTGCCTGCCTGCCAACCTGCTGCCTACCTGCCTGCCAGCCTGCTGCCAGTCTTGCTGCCAGCCTGCCTGCCAGCCCCTGCTGCCTGCCAGCCTGCCTGCCAGCCTTGCTGCCTACCTGCCTGCCAGCCTTGCTGCATGCCTCCTTGCATGCCTACCTTGCCTGCCTGCATGCCTGCCAGCCTTGCTGCCCGCCTGCCTGCCTGCCTCCCTGCCAGCCTGCCTGCCTGCCCGCCTTGCTGCCAGCCTGCCTGCCCGCCTTGCTGTCTGCCTGCCTGCCTTGCTGCCTGCCTGCCTGCCAGCCTTGCTACCTGCCTGCCTGCCAGCCTTGCTGCCACCCTGCCTGCCTGCCAGCAACCCCACAACCATGGGGAAGAAGAGAAAGCCTCAGCCATCTGCTGCCAGCCCTGGCAAGAGGGACAGGGCCACCTTCCCCCTGGCCCTCACTCTACTTCTGCTGGGGCTTCTGCAGCATGGGCTCGCTCTTCTGGGGCTGGGGTTTCTGCTGCTTCTGCTTCTGGAGGAGCTGATGATGATGCTTATGGCGGTGGTGCTTCTGCTCGTGCTTACTCTGCTGATGCGGCTTCTGGTTGTGGTGCTTCTGCTGGTGCTTACTCTGCTGATGCTGCTCCTGGCGGTGGTGCTTCTGCTGGTGCTTACTCTGCTGAAGCTGCTCCTCATCCTGCTGGTCCTGCTCATGCTCCTGGTCCTGCTGATCCTGCTGGTGCTGCTGGTGCTGCTGGTACTTACTCTGCTGCTGCTGATCCTGATCCTGCTGGTGCTGCTGGTGCTGATCCTGGTGCTGCTGGTGCTGCTGGTGCTGCTGGCGCTGCTGGTGCTTATTCTGCTGCTGCTGCTCCTGGTCCTGCTGGTGCTGCTGCTGCTGATCCTGGTCCTGCTGGTGCTGCTGCTGCTGGTGGTGTGGAGGAGCATCCCCTACAACCTGGAAGCCCCTCTGATGAGGCCCCATGTGGTCCTGCCAAAGAGAGGAAGAGGCAAATGCGAGAATGGGAGAGGAGGCAATACTCCATCGAGGAGGAACATGAGGATGAAGTGCTGGAGTGGCTGAGAGAGAATGACTATGTATGGCGGAAAGGACACAGGCTCTACAGGGACACCAAAAGGAAGCAAGCTGCTTGGAGAGAGAAGGCAGAGAGCCTGGGCTACACTTCGGAGGTGCTCCTCAGCTGGTGGAAGCACATGCACACCTGGTACGGGAAGCTGCACCTCAAGAAATCTGGCCAGGCCGCGGTCAAGCTGACGGACAGAGAGACCTATATCATGGCCAAGTGCAGCTTCCTGGAGGGTGAGATCTGCCACCGAGGAGCAGCCCATCACACAACCCTCTCTCTCAGGCAGCCTGCTGAGAGCCATTCCTCTTCTGGCCAAGAGTCAGTTCCTATCTCCAGGCAGGTGTCTGTGGAGCGTGCCACGATGGAGAACCCACGGACAGCTGTTCTAACCATGGCAGAGCGCGTGGAGGACTCCCTGGCGCAGTGGGAGAAAGGAGACGGCACTTCCACCACAGTCGAACCCACATCCACCCCCAGCTCAACCTCCACAGAAAGGCAGAGAGCCAGACAGGAGGGGAAGAACCACACTGTCCTGCTGGAGATAAGAGACACCATCAGGAGCAGTATAGATATCCTCTCTCAGCTGGTACACACCGACTCCTCATCCTCCAACCGCAAGCCGTTCCTCACCTATGTGAACCAGACCCTCACGGACATGGCGGAACCACAGTACCAGGTGGTGAAGGACAGGATCACCGATCTGCTTCACAACCCTCCAGATCCAGATGAACCTGCTCCCACCCAGTCCAGGTCTGTTCCTCCACCTCAGGTGATGTTCCTCCCATTCCAAGGCTTTCCACAGACCCTCAACTACCAGGGCTATGGATACCAGGAGGTCCAGTAGCACAGGCAGCAGCCCTTCCCAGTCCAGGCACAGAGTCATCGGATGACACTGTTGCCACCGGTTCCACTGATGCCATCGATGCCACCCACAACACTGATGCAACTGACGCCACCCGTGCCACCCATGCCACATATGCCACCCATGCCAGTCCTCACCCAACTGCAGACCAGACAGCCCCACTACACTGCTCCTTCCTCCACCCCACAGCCAAGCCCGGCCTCAGTACATCTGTCCTTGGTACTGGAGCTGACATCCCATGGCATGTAGGAAGGAGCTCTCAACATCATGGGGCTGAGCCAGCTGTCTGAGAGCTTCATCAGCACACCATCCCCTGTTGTCCTCTCGGGGCCAAGCACCCCAGTGGCGCTTCACACCAGCACTCCAGCAGCAGCCACCTCCACAGCACCTGGACCCTTCACCCCTGAGATTGGGCACACCTCTGAGTGACAGAGAAGAGTGCCAGAGACTGGGTGGCTACCTGTAGACTTTATTTGGACACTTGACTTGGGTCATTTTTCTTTTACAGCTTGTTATTAATAAAGATTATCTTTGCTTCACACACTTGCCTCATTTATTTTTTAAAAAAAAGTCTTGGTGGAAACTTTTAGAAATGGTTTATTAGCCTTTGCATGCTTGTGGTATGGGTTAAGATAGCTGTGGGATGGGCAGGGATACCTTTGGGATGGGTTAAGATAGCTGTGGGATAGATAAACCTCCAGTGCAAGCATAGTGGGACTGTATGGTCCACCCTCCCAGCTGCCACACATATGGCCCTTTATTATCAATAATAATGCAATCAATCATCCACACATGTCAACATAAACACAACTGTTTATTAAATGCCCTGTTCATTGCAGGCCCACCCAACACACATGGCCCAATCTCATCCGTGTGATGAGATAGGCTGAAGGAAGCATCCATTAATCATCTATCATCCTGTCTTGCAACTCCACTGCTCCAGTGTTGCACCAGTGTTTCAGGAGGTTGCGCTGCTTCTTCCCTTCACGTGAGGCTCTGTTGGGGCCTTGCACATCCTCAGTGTCTATCAGGTTTCACCCTTGCCTCCATTCCCAGGCCCCATGTCCCCATTGCCTTGTTGGAGGTCCACGAGCCTGTTCTGCAAGACTGGGTAGCGGGTGCGCATGAGATTGTGCAGGATGCAGCAAGCTTCCACGATGTTCTTCACCATCTCTGGGCGATGCTGCATGGTGGTGAGAAGTACCTGGAACCTGTTGGCCAGGATGCCAAAAGCATTCTCCACCACCCGCCTTGCCCTGGACAGCCTGTAGTTGAAGATCCTCTCTTCTTGGGTGAGGCATCTGGAAGTGTAGGGCTTCATGAGGTAGGTTCTGAGGGAGAAGGCGTCATCCCCCACACTGAAGTAGGGCATATCTTGCGTGTCATTGGGCAGGGGGTCTAGATCTGGGAAGCCCATGATGAGGTTGCGTTCTAGCCCCTCCTTGAGGTGACTGGCATTGTATACCTGGGCATCTGAACATGATTTGTTGCCTGAAGCATCGTTGTACATAAACTTGTAGTCAGCATCGACCATGGCGAAGAGGATGATGCTGAAGAAGCCCTTGTAGTTGAAATAAGTGGACTCTGACTTGGCTGGAGCTTTGCAGACCACGTGTTTGCCATCTATGGCTCCAACGGTGTGGGGGAAGTTCCACTTCTGATATCACTGCTCTGCAACTTTCTTTCAGCCTTCATCAGTGGAAGGGCACTGGAGGAGCTCCTCCAGGTATTCTTCAATGATGGCCTGCACCACTTCTCTGACCACAATGCTGATGGTGTTGTGTGGCACCCTCCAGCCGTACTGCATGCTTCTGTACATGGTCCCTGAGGCCAAGTGGTGCAGAGTCAGTGCCACCTTGAGCCCAGGTTCCAGGCTGGGCCAGAGGTTGGTGCTCTGCTTGGTCAACCTGGGTGTCAGCTGCTCCACAACTTCATCAAACATGGCTGGAGGCATCCTCATGAAGTTCTGGAATGCATGAGGGTCTTCGTTCCTGAGCTCCACCATCAGCTTGTTGTACAGTCCGTACTCTGCTCTTCTCCCGATCCATCTTCGGACCCAGACACTTCTTGGCCACCTCCTTTTCTTCCCGTAGTAAGTTTGAAAGAGCCTGTAGATGGCTTCACACTGTTGCAGAACGATGGCAGCTACCAAAAGGACTGTGTTACGATCTATGGTGGACATGACTGGATGCTGTGGAAGAGCAAGAGGCAGATGAAGGCTGCAAAGGTCTGCACAGCAGGGCTGCTGGTCTGAAAGTGAGATCCAGGTGAGTTGCTCCCCCTTTTTATAGGCAATATAGGTTTTCCCCTAGGTGTCCTTTTGCATCGTCTAGGCATCCTCTAGACATCCTTAATATCCGAGATAGGTTCCCTCTGCGAATGTTTTTTCCATTTTAAATGCTTTCTTTGTGAGCTGCGTCCGCTTTCATCCTTTCTCCATCCGTGCTACTAATGCTGCACGTCCGTTCCATGTCCGTTCCGCTTCCTCCCTGTGTTCGTTTACCACTGGAGCGGATTTGAGTTGCGCGGATTTGCAGCAGATGCCTAGCGGACCTAGCGAACACGTAACGGATGATGACGGATGCAGAACGGATGTTCCCCGTATGCCTAGCGAATGCAGAACGGACGCGTTGGATACATTTTCTGCTCAAAAAGTTTTGAGCAGCTCAAAACTTTTTGAATGGATGGAACCTCAGTTGACAGATGCTGACGGATAGAGAGAAAGAAAAACGGAGGCAGTGAGTACAGAACGAAAGCATCACGTTAACCAATGGATGGCAAGTGTTTCTCTCCATTTTACATCCTCTTTCCATCCGTTGGTGCAGTGTGACATGGGCTTAACATCCCTACTTGAACGAGCTGCCCACTGGAACTTGAATTGCTGATTGTTCTATTTCCTTTTGGGCTCTAATGTATACATTGTGCACAGAACTGCTAAGTTTATAGTCAAGGAAGTTCAACTAAGTACCCTTATATTGAACAGGTGTGGGTGGCATGTAAAGATGATGTATTTTTCTGAATGCTGATTCTTTGTATTTAATACCAATGTATTTTATTAAAGTATTTTCTATTATCCATTTTCCCTGGAATTAGATCCTGTGTTCTTTTACTTATAATTTTCTCAATTTATTTTATTATTTTTCTATTCATTTTATTTGATTGTTTTTCCTTACATTTCATTTATTATTTTTATTATTTTATTTTATGTGCATATGATGTTATGTGGTATTATGTGAAGTTATGGTATTTGAAGTTATGTGATTTTATGGAATGTTATATTTGTAAGATTAATGAAATTATAAACAACTTCATTAGTTGGCTATTAAATAGCAATAGCACTTAGATTTATATACTGCTTTATCGTGCTTTCCAGCCCTCTCTAAATAGTTTACAGAATCAGCATATTGCTACCAACTATCTCTGTCCTCATTTTACCCACCTTGGAAGATGAAGGCCGAGTCAACCTTGAGCCTGGTGAGATCTGATCTGCCAGATTGCAGTCAGCCAGCAGTCAGTAGAAGTAGCCTCTAACCACTGAGGCTCAATATATCTAAATATCAGCAAACAATTGTTAACTAGGAAAAATGACACAAAATCAGGGAGATTTTGTGAGAAAGAGAAAGAGAGAGAGGGAAGGAGAGAGGGAGAAAGAGAGGGAGGGAGGGAGAAAGAGAAAGGGAGAGAGAAGGAAGGAGGGGGAAGAGAGAAAAAGAGAGAGGGAGGGAGGGAAGGAGAAGAGAGAAGGAAAGAAGAACAGAGGGAGAAAGAGAGAGGAGAGAGAGGGAGAGAGAAAGAGAAAGAGAGGCAGGGAGGGGAAGAGAAAGAAAGAGAGAGAGAAAGAGAGAGAGGGAGAGAGAAAGGCAGGATAAGGATGGAGAGAGGGAGAGAGGGAGGGAAAGAGAGAAAGAAAAAGAGAGAAAAAGAGAGGAGGGAGGGAGGGGGAAGAGGGAAAGAAAGAGAGAGAGGGAGGGGGAGAGGGAGAGAGAGAGAGAAAGAGACAGGGAGAGAGATGAACAACATGCAAGGGATGGAAAGGGCAGGTGACTTAATAATCATCATTAATTATTTTTCTAATTATTATGGACTGTTCAATGGAATACATCTTTAAACAATTAACTTACATAATAATAGCAGATTAGAGATGGAAAGTAGGATACCAGGTGATATCTTTTCTGTTCTGCTCCAGGAAAGAAACTGTTTGGTGAACAGGGATGATATATCCACCAATTAGTTCTGCAAAATCATTGCCACCAAAGTTAGTAACTCACTGACTGGTAATGTAACAAAAATATTTGAATTATTTGGAAGCATGATAAGTATTCTGAAGCCTACTCTAGAGATTTTGTTTCTGTGTTTTGTTTCCTTCTGGTTACATTATGAGATCAAAGAAAACAATAAAGAACATTTCCCTGAAGTAGAAAATGAATTTTTAGCATATTAAGCAGAATATATATATACTTTTAAAAAAATATTCAAATAATGAATGCAAGCTACAGTATCTAAAAGCAATCTATTCAATACATTAAAGCATAGATACACTATATGTAGCACAGAAAATACATGTTTGAATAAAATTTCACAAATGCATAACTTTAATAAAAAGCTGGCTTCCCCTAGTTATTTTGTTTGTCAGAATCCCACCAGGAAAATTGCAAATATCAGTCACATGGCCCAAGGATACTGCAGTTATTGTAAATATACACCAATTGCCAAGTGGCATATATGACCAAGAGGCGACAGAAATGTGAGGATTGGACATGAATTATTTTCAACTCTATCATAACTTTGAATGATCAGAATATGAATGGTTATAAATTGAGTGATATCTGTATCCTATTCAACTTTTCACTCAGGACCCTGGCAGTGCTTTATTGAATTCATACTTCAAGGTTTTTTTTCTAAAATCATACAGTCAGTTCAGCATAGCAACAGCATTTAGACTGAATGCTCTCTCAGCCCAACCAGGATTTTTCTGTCAGTATAAAAATGGAAGACAATATAGCAATAGCATGTATATACTAACTACTTCATAGCAGTTTACAGACAAATGCACACTGTCTACCCTCATCCATCTCTTGTTCATCTAGATGTTTCAGAATAATTCTTATTATAAGAGTCACATTGATAATCTAAGGAACAGCGAAACAGAAAAATCCCACTATTTGCATTCAGCACATGCAAAAAATTACAAAAAATTCATTACAAAAAATTCATCATCTACCACTCTTGCCTTTTGCTTGCCTCCTCCAAATGCTTATTTATTCTTTCTCCAATTATTTTTTATCTTGCCTTGCAAGCCACACATTCTTCCAAGAAAGTACACAGCAAAATAAAAATCTGCAAGAAACAGGGTTTCATGCTGGCTGGGGCAGCATGAGAGTTGGACTTCGAAACTACTTTAATTCCATCAAAATACTTTAACTTTTCTTGTTCTCCACATACTTAAGGCTAGGTCCCACTGGCCGACGGATGCAAAACGTATGCATAAAGGACACAGCTGATGAGCAAAATTTCGGGAGTAGCTCCATCCCTTGTCAGCCGCTCCAAAAAGTAGCGAAAATTTGCAAAAACAGAACAGAAAAGAACGGAAAATAATGGACAGGGATTGTATGTAGTTGAGGATGTTAAGCGAATGTTCATAGGAAGCCTAGTGGATGACAGCAGATGGAAGCGGATGACACATCCGAAGGGGTTCCGGGGGAGAATTGCAAAGCGGATGCATAGCGGAAGGAGCGATGCATAGCGGATGATGCGGATGCATCACAGATGCCTATAGGAAGAAAAGCGGATGCCGCATGGATGTATATCGGATGCAAGGCGTTCACTGCGCATGCAGGGAGTATGAATTGCATCAGCTCCATGGATATAAAAGGATGCAACTCGCACGCAGTCAGCATTCAGAGGAAAACGTGCTGCCACATACATCTTCAAAGAACACCATGGTTCGTCAGTCAGGGAAGAAGAGGAAGCTGGTGCCTACTCATGCCAGCCCTGGCAAGAAGGACAGAACCAGCATCCCACCCCCTGGCATGACTCTGAAGCTGCTGATGCTGCTGGTGCTGCTGATGCTGCTGGTGCTGCTGATGCTGCTGGTGCTGCTGGTGCTGCTGGTGCTGCTGGTGCTGCTGCTGTGGTGGACCAGCCCCAAGGCCCTCAAAGCCCTGCTGCTCAAGCTTCTGAAGGCCTTGCTGCTGAAGGCCCTGCCAGAGGGAGGAAGGGAAGGAGAAAGGAGAGAGGAAACAGTAAACCATTTCCGAGGACCATGAGGAGGAGGTGCTGGAATGGCTGAGGGAGAACAAGTACCAGGAGAAAGGGCCACAGACTCCATCACGACACCAAGAAGAAACAGGCAGCTTGGAGAGACAAGGCAGAGAGCCTGGGCTACACTGCAGATGTACTCCTGGGATGGTGGAAGCACATGCACACCTGGTATGGCAAGCTACATCTCAAAAAATCTGGGCAGGCCGCTGTCAAGCTCACTGACCAGGAGATGTAAGTCATGGCCAAGTGCAGCTTCCTGGAGGGTGAGGTCCGCCACCGAGGAGCAGCCCCTCTGACACCCCTCTTCCTCAGACAGCCCACAGACAGCCACTTTTCTTCCAGCCAGGAGACAGCTACCATGTCCAGGCAGGTGTCTTTGGAGGGCCCCACGGCAGACACCGCCCTGACAGCTGCACTCCCCATGGCAGAGGACTTGGAGGATCCCCTGTCACATATGGAGGAAGACGCGGCAGCCACCAGAGACCAACGTACCCCCACCCCCAGCTTCACAGGATGCAGGCAGAGAGGCAGACTGGAGGGCCAGAGTCACACTGTCCTGTTGGAGATCAGGGACACAATGAAGACCAGCACAGAACTTCTCTCTCAGCTGGTCCACTTGGACAGAGGATCCTCCAGCTGCCTCACTTTCATCACTTACAGTGCCACACCCTGAGGCATATGCCCGAGGCCCAGTACCAGGTGATGAAGGAGAAGATAACAGCACTTGGCACAACCCTCAAGGCCCAGCTGAAGCTGCTCCTACCCAGTCCAGGTCTACTCCTCCACCCCAGGCGATGTCATAGTCCTTCCACGGCTTTTAACAGCCTCTCACCTACCCAGGCTACGACTACCAGGACTTCCCACAGCAGAAGCAGACCTTCCCAGTCCAGGCACAGGTTCATTGCACGCCACAGACGCTAGTCCTCACACAGCTGCACACCAGACAGCCCCACTATACTCCTCCATCCTTCACCCCACAGCCAAGCCCATCAATGGACAATCTGTCATCAGTCTTGTGCCTGACATCCCAGGTATTTGATGAAGGGCCTCTCAACCTCACGGGACTGAGTCAGCTCTCGGAGAGCTTCCTGAACACACCATCCCCTGTTGTACTCTTGGGGCCAAGCACCCCAATGGCGCCTCAGACCAGCACTCAAGCCACAGCCACCTCCACAGTCCCTGCCCGCTTAACAGCTGAGACCATGGACATGACTCAGAGTGACTAAGAATAGTGCCAGAGACTGAGTTGCTACTTGTTCACTTTATCTTTGCTTAAGACACTTTGCTTGGTTCATTTTGCTTTTTTTAATAAAGTCATACAGTTTACTTAAGACAGTTATTAATAAAGGTTATCTTTGCTTGAGACACTTGGTTCATTTTTTTTACTTAATAAAGTGTTGGTGAAAACCTTGAACAAATGGTTAAGCCTTTGCATGCTTGTGGGATAGATAAGGATAGTTGTGGGATAGATAAGGATAGTTGTGGGATAGATAAGGATAGTTGTGGGATAGATAAACCTCCAGTGCAAGCATAGTGGGACTGTATGGTCCACCCTCCCAGCTGCCATACATATGGACCTTTTTTATCAATAACAATTTATTCATTGATCAACACATTTCAAAATAAACAAAACTCTTTATTAATGTCCTATTCATTGTAGGGCCACTCAACATACATGACACAATCTCATCGGTGTTATGAGACAGGCTCAAGGAAGCATCCATTAACCATCTATCATCCTTTCTTACCACTCCACTGCTCCAGCTGGGGAGTTGCACCAGTGTTTCAGGAGGTTGCGCTGCTTCTTCCCTTCACATGAAGCTCCGTTGGGGCCTTGTAATCCACAGTGTCTATCAGGTTTCGTCCTTGCCTCCATTCACCAGGCTCCATGTCCCCATTCCCTTGTTGACGGTTGACAAGTCTGTTCTGCACCCAACACTGTGTAGCGGGTGCGGATGAGATTGTGCAGGATGCAGCAAGCTTCCACGATGCTACTCACAGTCTCAGGGTGATGCTGCATGGTGGTGAGAAGTATCTGGAACCTGTTGGCCAGGATGCTAAAGGCGTTCTCCACCACCCGTCTTGCCCTGGACAGCCTGTAGTTGAAGATCCTCTCTTCACGGGTGAGGTATCTTGAAGTGTACAGCTTCATGAGGTAGGGTCTGAGGGAGAAGGCATCATCCCCCACGATGAAGTAGGGCACATCTTGTGTATCATTGAGTAGGGGTTCTGGATCTGGAAAACCCATGATGAGGTTTCATTCCAGCCCATCCTTGAGGTCACTGGCATTGTATACCTGGCTATCCGAAGCTGACCCATTGTCTGAAGCATCGATGTAGATGAACTTGTAGTCAGCATCAACCATGGCAAAGAGGATGATACTGAAGAAGCCCTTGTAGTTGAAATAAGTGGACTCTGAGTTGGCTGGAGCTTTGCAGGCCACGTGTTTCCTATCTATGACTCCAACGAAAAATGGATTATAAATTGAAAAGCAGAGATTAGTTTCTAACTTGCCAGGATGAATGGAATGAAATTAACTTCATCTGTTAATTTTTTTCGACGTTCCAAAAATATCAAATCTCCAGTATGAAAAACATCAAAATTATATTTCAAATTATTTGAGATATATTTGTGTTTGAAAAAATCATGCTTCTTTAAATCCTATTTTTACACTAACAAATGTCCATTTTATTCTTGTGAAAAAGGCTGATATTTATGTTGCTTTAATTGATGCCATATGTTTATAGTTCTTAGCTTTAATGTATTCAAACTGATATCATATTTAACCTGTTTCCATGATTATTTTTCAATATTAACTAATGTAGTAGTAACAAAAACAGCATCTACATATGTATATGATTGGGTACCATTGAAATAAATAAATTAATAATTTCCTACTCTTTCAGGATGTTTATTTAATATAATATGCAACTGAAGTGTAATACTATTGGATTTTTATGAAAAATATATACAAATTTGCAATAACTTGCAAAAAAAAGTTATTACATCATTTTGTTTTTTGTATTAAATCGTGAAATTCTTGTTTTTGTCAACATTCCTTACCATCCCCTACATAATAAAATCAAACAAAACAACAATTGGTATATCTGTTTTGAAAGAAATATATATATATGATCCACTGATGCTAATTATTGTATCAGTCAGTAGCAGATTAATTACCAAAAAGGATGTATATTTAAATTTTATTGCCAATGACATCTGAAAAATTTCTCCCTTCATTTTTCCTTTAAAATATTTAAAGAAGCAAAGAGCATAATAGTGGACTGACTGAGTGTCAGTGAATGGAACAAAAAAATGTTCAATGAACATTAAATATTAGCAAGTCTTTACATTTTCAAAATGATGTAAAGCCACCCGAGAAGACAATATAATTGCCTTTAATCCCTAGGATATCAGGATGTCTTTTATCACAAGAACAATACCTCTAGGTCTAGGATCAGGGACTAATTTACAAATCTGCCATCCCATTAACAATATGATTGTCATTCATGATCAGTGGATCTCTTCAAAATCCAGAAGAATCTGGAGGCATTTCAGCTTAACTCTTCCAATGTAAAATGAAGTATGCAATCAGACTCTTAAAGATATTGTGAAATAGGAACTTACAATGAAAAATCAACTCTTTCAAATACTTTTTACTGCCAATATGAAGGGGTCTGAAGTAATAAAACCAATGGAAGTTATACGCCATGTGGTTCTCCATTTGTGATATATGGAACAACCATTTTTCTAAAAAAGCAATTTTAGGTTTCTGTTCTCCCTTTGACTCGATAAGATGTTGCATTCTGGTATGACTATATATCTGGATGCAAAAGATGAGGGACTACCCTTTAGGCATACAAATCCGACATTAACAGCAGCTGATACTCTTTTCTTCATACCAATTTGATTTTCAGCAAAGGATTGGGGGGGGGGGGAATTCTATACACAGTCCCTCTTTCGTTCTCACTCTCCAGAGTACACTGTGTTTCTGTCACAGGGAAGATTTTGTGAGAAGCTAATTAAAAGATCCATGAATGAGTGAAGGTTAAACTCACAAGCTCTGCTCATTAACAGTCATTCACCTCAGAATATTTTGAGATAATTCTTTCCAGCCTTGGAAGGGAAGAAAGGAATAACACCAGACAACAGTAAAAAAACAACAACATATTTTGTTAGACAAGCATAAATTTCTCTTCCAGAATGACAGCAAGATCTAATTTAATGAGAAGAATCCTTCTCTTGAGCTTCTTGTTTCTTCTTCCAGGGAAAAAACAAAACAAAACAAAAATCACTAATGAACATGTTCCCCTCCAAGAAATTGGAAAGGAGGGGGGGTTGTAGAATCAGAACCATTTTGTTAATTGTCTTTTTTCTGCTGTTTCCATGGCAATACTGGCTACCAGGCTTCACCACAGAGTGACAGTCGGACAATTCACACACTGCACCCTTTCAGGCACATTGAATGGCTGTGAAAGAGACAGGACAGGCTCCATTCAGAAAACATGTGATATCTCTTCAGTGCATTACCTTTCATCCACATCTCCCAAATTGCAGTTAATTTAATTCTAAACAAATGGCTATAAGGGGGACAAATGAGGATTAGAAGAAAAAGAACATCTTGAGCACTAATGGGGACCGTTTGTGTAAAGAACAACTGAACACTTTCTTCTGCTGCCAAGACTATTGGATTGAAAGGTGGACTCCCTCTCTTCTCCTGGGCCTTAATTTAGACGCTATATCAACAGTGAAGAAAAGAAAGGGGGAGGTGAGTTGAACACAATTTATCCATGAGGGCAGCATAAGAATAAACCCACACTGTTTTGTTCCATCAGAACTGTGCACAGCATGGTTTGTCTAAGAAACGCATTTCTCATGTGCTGCTTTCACTCATAATGCCTGCGGCTACCAGATTTGGGCAGCAAAATAATCCAGTTGACCACTAGAAGGCACCAAACATCATTGTTTTTTGTTACTTCAGGACCTGTCCAGCCATTTGCAGCCTGGATATTCCAATCCTAAATTTGGCTTTGGATAAGTCTAGAACTAAGCTTCCCTTTTTTGTAATAATAAACAGAACTGAATAAGAAATATTTATTTTTCAGGTCATCCTTGACTTACAGCCACAATCGGGATTAGTATTATCATTGCTAAGCAAGGCAGTTATTGAAACATGCCCAGATGTATGACCTTTTTTGCCATGGTTGTTAACTGAATCATGTGGTCATTATACAATTCCTGGTTCCTCCATTGCTTGTTTGGAAGCTGGCTGGGAAAGTCACACATTGCCATCACATCAATCAGGGTAACCATTGATACATGCTGGTTGCCAAGCATTTGAATTTTGATCCCATTACTTTGAGGATGTTACAATGGTTGTAAGTGCGAAGTCTGGTTGACATCATAACAACACTGCACTATATAGCAGAATTCAAAAGAGCTACTGCCCTGGGATGGAAGCTGTTTTTCAGCCTATTTGTCTTTGTTTTGATTATTTTGTACCATCTGCCAGTTGGTAATAGTTCAAAAAAAGGGTTCCCAGGATGAGATGGATCTTTGAGAATGTTTTGAACTTTATTAAGGCAGCAGGAACTATAAAGCTCTTCCAAAGAGGGGAGAGGGCAATCAATGAGGAGAGGGCAATGACATTAACCCTCTGGAGTGCTTTCCTACCTGCCACTATTCAATTGGCAAAACATAGAGAGGTGCAGTATGTTAAGATACTCTCTATGATGCAGTGGTAGAAGGTCACCAGCAGTTTTTCATTCAGTTGTTGTTTTCTGAGAAGTCTCAGGTAGTATAATCTCTTTTTACCTTTCCCCCAATAAATTTTCTATGATTATCTCTCCCTGTACCCTGCACTTATTTCCCCTGAAACTTTTTTATACTTTTGTGTGCTTTTATATTTCTGCAAATGCATCTCCTAAATCAAGTATTGGTTATTCTTTAACTCCCTGTCACACTGCACCAACGGATGCAAAGAGGATGTAAAATGGACAAAAAAGCTGGCCTTCCATTGGTTAACGCGATGTATCCGTTCTGTACTCACTGCCTCCATTTTGCTTCCTCTCTATCCATCCAGCATCCGTTTATTGATGTTTCATCCGCTCAGAAAGTTTTGAGCTGCTCAAAACTTTTGAGTGGAAAATGTATCCAATGCATCCGTTCTGCATCCGCTATGCATCCGCTAGGCATCCGTTCTGCATCCGTTACGCATCTGCTATATCTGCGAGGCATCTGGTGCACATCCGCGCAACTCCATCCACTCCAGTGGTAAACGGACACAGGGAGGAAGCGGAACGGACATGGAACGGATGCAGAATGGATGCCTAGCGGATGCAGCATGGAAACAAAGCATGTAAAATGGAAAATACGTTCGCAGAGGGGACCTATCTCGGATATTAAGGATGTCTACAGGATACCCAGAGGATGCCTAGAGGATGCAAAGGGACACCTATACTGCCTATAAAAAGGGGGAGCAACTCACCTGCATCTCACTTTCAGAACAGCAGCCTAGCTGCAGACCTCTGCAGCCTTCATCTGACTCTTCCTCTACCACAGCATCCAGTCATGTCCACCGTGGATCATAACAAAGTCCTCTTGGC
>BLBF01000043.1:14173185-14194065 GCA_015471245.1 Laticauda colubrina
GGCCAAGAAGAGTCTGGGTATGAAGATGGTTCGCCAGAAGAACAGAGGACGGACTGTACAACAATCTGATGATGGAGCTCAGGAACGAAGACACTCGGGCATTCCAGAAATTCATGAGGATGCCTCCATCCATGTTTGACAAAGTTGTGCAGTGGCTGACATCCAGGTTGACCAAGCAGAGCACCAACTTCCGGCCCAGCCTGGAACCTGGGCTCAAGGTGGCACTCACTCTGCGCCACCTGGCCTCAGGGACCATGTACAGAAGCATGCAGTACAGCTGGAGGGTGCCATCCAACACCATTAGCATTGTGGTCAGAGAAGTGGTGCAGGCCATCATCGAAGAATACAAGGAGGAGCTCCTCCAGTGACCTTCCACTGAAGAAGGATGGAAGAAAGTTGCAGAGCAGTGGTATCAGAGGTGGAACTTCCCACACACCGTTGGAGCCATCGATGGCAAGCACGTGGCCTGCAAAGCACCAGCCAAGTCGGGGTCCACTTATTTCAACTACAAGGGCTTCTTCAGCATCATCCTCTTCAACATGGTCGATGCTGAATACAAGTTCATGTACATCGATGCTTCAGGCAACGGGTCATCTTCAGATGCCCAGGTATACAACGCAAGTGACCTCAAGGGTGGGCTGGAAGGCAACCTCATGGTGGGCTTCCCAGATCTAGACCCCCTGCCCAATGACACGCAAGATGTGCCCGACTTCATCATGGGGGATGACGCCTTCTCCCTCAGAACCTACCTCATGAAGCCCTACACCTCCAAATACCTCATTTGAATCTTCAACTACAGGCTGTCCAGGGCAAGGTGGGTGGTGGAGAACGCCTTTGGCATCCTGGCCAACAGGTTCCAGGTACTTCTCACCACCATGCAGCATTGCCCAGAGACCGTGAGGAGGATCATGGAAGCTTGCTGCATCCTGCACAATCTCATGCGCACCTGCCACCCATTCTTGCAGAACAGGCTTGTGGACCTCCAACAAGGCAATGGGTACATGGAGCCTGGGGAATGGAGGTAAGGGCGAAACCTGATAGACACTGAGAATGTGCAAGGCCTCAACAGAGCCTCACGTGAAGGGAAGAAGCAATGCAACCTCCTGAAACACTGGTGCAACTCCCCAGCTGGAGCGGTGGACTGGCAAGACAGGATGATAGATGCTTAATGGATGCTTCCTTCAGCCTGTCTCATCACACCGATGAGATTGTGCCATGTATGTTGAGTGGCCCTACAATGATCAGGGCATTTAATAAAGAGTTGTGTTTGTGTTGACATGTGTGGATGATTATTACATTATTATTGATAATAAAGGGCCATAGGTGTGGCACCTGGGAGGGTGGACCATCCCGTCCCACTATGCTTGCACTGGAGGTTTATCTATCCCACAGCTATTACCCATCCCAAAGGTATCCCTGCCCATCCCACTGCTATTTCAACCCATCCCACAAGCATGCAAAGGCTTAAACCATTTCTAAAAGTTTCCAGCAAGACTTTATTAAAAAAAAGAAATGAAGCAAGTGTGTGAATCAAAAATAGACTTTATTAACAACAAGCTATAAAACAAAAATGAGTCTCTGGCACTCCTCTTGGTCTCTCAGTCTCAGGGGTGAAGGGTGCAGGTGCTGTGTAGGAGGCTGGTGCTGGAGTGCTTGTCATCAGTTCCTCCAGAAGCAGAAGCAGCAGAAGCCCCAGCCCCAGAAGACCGAGCCCGTGCTTCAGAAGCCCCAGCAGAACCAGAGTGAGGGCCAGGGGGCAGGATTGCAAGGACTGGCAGCAGATGGCTGAGGCTTGCTGTGCTTCCGCATGGTTGTGGGGTTGCTGGCTGGCAGGGAGGCTGGCAGGAAGGCTGGTAGGGAGGCAGGCACCAAGGCTGGCAGGAAGGCTGCCAGGGAGGCAAGCACCAAGGCTGGCAGGCAGGCTGGCAGGCTGGCAGGCACCAAGGCTGGCAGGAAGGCTGGCAGGCAGGCAGGCACCAAGGCTGGCAGGCAGACATGAACCAAGGCTGGCAGGAAGGCAGGGAGGGAAGCACCAAGGCTGGCAGGCAGGCTGGCAGGCAGGCAGGCACCAAGGCTGGCAGGCAGGCACCAAGTCTGGCAGGAAGGCTGGCACCAAGGCTGGCAAGCAGGCAGGCACCAAGGCTGGCAGGCAGACATGAACCAAGGCTGGCAGGGAGGCAGGCACCAAGGCTGGCAAGAAGGCTGACACCAAGGCTGGCACCAAGGCTGGCACCAAGGCTGGCAGGAAGGCTGGCAGGCAGGTAGGCAGGCACCAAGGCTTGCAGGCAGACATGAACCAAGGCTGGCAGGCAGACATGAACCAAGGCTGGCAGGAAGGCTGGCAGGGAGGCAAGCACCAAGGCTGGCAGGCAGGCTGGCAGGCAGGCTGGCAGGCAGGCACCAAGGCTGGCAGGCAAACATGAACCAAGGCTGGCACTAAGGCTGGCAGGCAGGCAGGCACCAAGGCTGGCAGGAAGGTTGGCACCAAGGCTCGCAGGGAGGCTGGCAGGGAGGCTGGCAGCAAGGGTTGCAGCAAGGCTGGCAGCAAGGGTTGCAGGCAGGCATGCAGGCAGGGCAGGGAAGGCTGTCAATCCGTCTGGCAGCAGGTCTTTCCTCTGAATGGTGACCTGCTTCCGAGCTGCTTCCCTTTATATCCGTGGGGCTTATGCAATGCATCCTCCCCGCATGCGCAATTAACGCTCGGCATCCGTTAGGCTTCCGCTCTGCATCCGCTTCATCCGCTGTGCATCCGCTGTATCCGTTCCGCATCCGCTTTGCTGCGGCCCCCCTGGAAGCCTAGCAGATGTGCCATCCGCTCCCATCCGCTTCCATCCGCTGGGCTTCCGTTCCACATCCACTTTCCAGCACAAAAATAAAAGAATTGTATGTATGTTTTCTTATAAAACTCTTAATTTATGTTTTATTGTCCATATTTTTCCCTACTGTACTTACTGACTCATAGATTTCTCAAAATTGTCCATTGATTTAATTTCTTATTCATTTAAGTTCATAGACCTGGTTTTAAAACAAACCTCTTGTTTTTCCCCAAGATTGCTTAAAAGTGAACATGTACTTAGAACATAGAATAATGTTACTTCTTCCTTTTCTCGTCTCAAAATAATTTTGATTTCTATATGATTAAAACAAAAGAAATATTACTTCTGATCAATTTCTTAAGAAAAGAAAAAGAACCACAGCCAATTGTGATTTTCAAGAATTGCTTTGTAAGTGTGAACTGATAAGTTTAACGCAGTCATTCATCAAGTCAAGGAGTTTTCTATTTGCCATATCTTAAATAGAATGTCTCTGGAAATATAGAAGAGGAGTAAATAACATAAATTTGAAATTAGATTCTACAGGAATAATCAAGCAAAATTGCTTTTATATTCTTTTATTTTTTTTAAAAAAATCTAAAAGTATATTATATTAGTGAGGAGAACATATTACAGATATCCTTCAGGTTATGAACACAGTTGTGCCCAAAATTTCCATTGCTAAGCAAGATTAAATATTTAAATATTTAATATGTTAAATATGTTTTTCCCCATTTTACAACCTTTCTTACCACATTATTAAGGGAATCACTGCAATTGTTTACTTAGTAACACGTTTGTAAATTAATCTGTTTTCTCTCTTGACTTTGCTTGAGAGAAGTCGATTTGTTTTAACTTTGAATGGTCACTTAAAAAATGGTGGTAAATCAAGGACTATTTGAAAAGTTGAAATGGTTTTGGTAAGGGTCAGGACAAAGAAAATACAAGTGTCATAAATAAAACACATGGAATAAAGAGCAAAATATTGAGGCTAGATTTTGACTTCTGCTATATGTAGAATTTGAGAAGCCATAGGTTCACTTACGATCAACAAACACTTGCTTAGCAGTGATGAATCCTGCCAGGTGTTCATAATGGTTTCCTCAGCAAACAATGTTTTATTAAAAAGTACATTCAGGCTGAGTTGAAGCAAACAGAGAAAACTCTTTTATCTGGTAATGAATAGACCAAAAACTTTAGTGCTTTATCTATATTTTACTTTATTTATTTTATTTTTTTCTCAGTTATTATTTTATTTTATCTTATTTATTTTATTATTTATTTAGAAAATTTATATGGCTGCCTGGCTCACTTCCAGTGACTCCAGTCAGCTTACAGAAATAAAACTTCAATACTTTAAAGCCAACAAATCCTTACCTCCAACAGTCAAACCAAAATGTAATGTTCTGTTTTCTTATGAACATATATCAGTTGAATACCATGGTATCCAGTTAGTTTTAACCAATGCTTTTGGCCCCAAAGAAACTATGGCCGATGTGGCTGCTCCATCACTGGAGGTTTTTAAGAAGAGACTGGATAGTGACTTCTCTGAAATGATGTAGGGTCTGCTGATTAAGTAGGGGCTGGACTAGAAGACCTCTGAGGTCCCTTCCAATTCTGTTATTCTCTTGTATATAATGGATCTGAGCTTGTAAATATATACTGAATATATATAAGAATTATTTTCACATGTCTATGCAATTGTTTAGAATATGCTTAAAATGCTTTCAAGAGTAGAAATTTCTAAGGTTGTGTTTGAGTATTCAAAAGGATGAAATACAAACTATATATATAAAAGCGAAATAGTACTCACGCATTATCACAAAATCTCCAGAACTGTAAAGGCTACAAACTTGAAATTTGGCACATACGTTCCTTTCGGTGTCTAGGTGCTCACTAAGAAACGATTTTTCAAAATGACCATCAGAGTGTTATTGTTTTGTATATTATGATTAATACGCTCTGATGCTAAGGAATTCTACTCCCACTCCCCACCTGAAAAAAAATTGGTTCCAAATGCAAAACACAAGCAGAGGAGAGGAGTTTCAGTTTCACACCAGCAACCAGCTTTAGTATAGAACAGTTGAGCTAAGCCACACCCAGGCTCCTTGCTGTCTCCTTCTTGCTCACACAGCAAATGCTGTTTTAGTTTCCAAACAGCCCTCAACTCTCTCACACACTCACAGGATGTTAGTCATATGAATACAGATGGATGTTGGTAGGCAGAGGGAGAATTTTCCCCCTTATTTTCTTCCCCCAAAACTAAGCCCAACCACATAGTTTTGTACTGAAGCATGAGTATCAAGCTAGTACAAAAATATAACACCAGTAAAAGTAAACTTTTCCTTAAGTCATGTACAACTTCTGACCTTTCCTTCTTCAGAGAAATATTTGAACATCACAGCCTTGGAGCTTTATAGTGAACTCCCATCTAAACTTTAAATGAAATACACATTTCTTCATCTGAGTCCCATTGTTATCACTCTGTATATGCATTTTTCATAGGCTTCTGCATGGTTTCTGAACGGGGAATAAAAACCCAAGACTAGATGGACCATGAATTGTCCCAGTTTGACTGGTATTCTTGCATTCTTATAACTAAACAAAACAAATCTTCCCCAGAAATCTATTATCATATAAACTATCAAGGAACCAGATTTGAGGGACAGGGTGCACTATATCAATAAAGAGATTTTGTTAAGGGAGGAAGGGATGAAAAGTTTCTTTCATATAGATGGGGAAACATTGCCACCCTGTGGTTGAACTCATTATAACTGTGGTTAGAAAATACAGATTTTGTTCCAAATGTTTTTGTAATATAGATTTGCTGCAAGAAAGGATATTCTTCAGAATCGTAAATCTTAGCCTCATTCTGCTAGGGATTTGACTCTAGATTGCATTTGATGCCAAATGTTTGTTTCTTATATCTTTTGCTCTGATTCTTGCAGGGGTCAGAATGTTTCCAGAGAAGTTCCTGGCCACTTGCCAGCGTCCTTGTTTTATCTTGGTGGCAATCCTTCAAAGAGTGTCAACATACAACAAGAGAGTTAAAGGCTGCCTCATACTAAATGTAAGGTTTGTTCAATGGGAATCATACTAAAGCTTCTCCATTACTTAAACACCAATGACAGAAAGCTTGTAAAAAACATTACATATCAAAGATCAAATGTGATGCTCTGTATGCAGTCATCTTTTGGGACAAAATGTGTATACCTCACTTTTGTGTCACCATTAATCTATATCAATCTGAGATGTTTGCATTTAACAAAGTTGAAGATTTAGGACTTGAAAATCATAGACTAAGTAGATTTAATCAAAAGTCATGTTCTAACTTTCCTATCTCAAATCAATTAATGAAATACATTATTCAGAATAATGCAACAATTAGGGGGCTGGAGGCTAACATGTACAAAGGTTTCTGGAATTGGGCATGCCTAGCCTAATGTAAAGGTGACATGTGTGGTGTAGGGTAAATGGAACCTGTTGATGTTTAACTGTGAATAGGAACCAATGTTAGACAGAGAGAAGTGAGGGACATATTTTGAGGTGACACAGTATGAAGGAACCAGAAGGGAGGAGTTAAGAAAAATAAAGCAGTTTGTGTGCAGAGAACTCACGTGTTAGGAGTATTATTACAAAATACGCATGGTGTCAGAAGTTCTGTAAAGCCCATGTCACACTGACCAACGGATGCAAAAAGGACACAGCAAACGAGCAAAATGTTCCATCCGTTGTTATCCGCTCTCAGAAGGGGCGAAAATTTGCATAAGCAGAGCGGATAACACGGACGCGGGGAGGACGCAGGGCGGATGCAAAGTGGATGCGGAATGGAAGCCCAGCGGATGGAAGCGGATGGGAGCGGATGGGAGTGGGTGGCACATCCACAGGGCTTCCGGGGGGCCTCAGCGAAGCGGACGCAGAACGGAAAGAGTGGAAGCAAAGCGGATGCTGAACGGATGAAGTGGATGCAGAGCGGAAGCCTAGCGGATGCACAGCGGAAGCCTAACGGATGCCTGACATTCACTGTGCATGCGGGGAGGATGAATTGCGTCAGCTCCACAGATATAACGGAAGCAGCTCGGAAGCAGGTCGCCATTCAGAGGAAAGATCTGCTGCCAGAAACATCGACTGCCTTGCCTGTCCTGCCTATATGTCTGCCTGCCAGCCTTGCTGCCACCCTTGCTACCAGCCTTGCTGCCAGCCTTGCTACCAGCCTTGCTGCTAGCCTTGCTGCCAGCCTTGCTGCCAGCCTGCCTGCAAGCCTTGCTGCCAGCCAGTCTGCCTGCCAGCCTTGCTGCCTGCCTTCCTGCCAGCCTTGGTTCATGTCTGCCTGCCAGCCTTCCTGCCAGCCTTGCTACCAGCCTTGCTGCTAGCCTTGCTGCTAGCCTTGCTGCCAGCCTGCCTGCAAGCCTTGCTGCCAGCCTTGGTTCATGTCTGCCTGCAAGCCTTCCTGCCAGCCTTGGTGCCTGCCTGCCTTCCTGCCAGCCTTCCTGCCAGCCTCCCTGCCAGCCTTTCTGCCAGCCTTGGTTCCTGCCAGCCTCCCTGCCAGCCAGCAACCCCACAACCATGTGGAAGCACAGCAAGCCTCAGCCATCTGCTGCCAGCCTTGGCAAGAGGGACAGGGCTACCATCCAGCCCCCTGGCCCTCACTCTGGTTCTGCTGGGGCTTCTGCAGCACGGGCTCGCTCTTCTGGGGCTGGCGCTTCTGCTGCTTCTGCTTCTGGAGGAGCTGATGACAAGCACTCCAGCACCAGCCACCTCCACAGCACCTGGACCCTTCATCCATGAGACTGAGCGACCCAGAGGAGTTCCAGAGACTCATTTTTGTATTATAGCTTCTTGTTAATGAAGTATATTTTTGATTCATACACTTGCTTCATTTCTTTTTTTTAATAAAGTCTTGCTGGAAACTTTTAGAAATGGTTTAAGCCTTTGCATGCTTGTGGGATGGGTAAGGATAGCTTTGGGATGGGTTGGATACCTGTGGGATGGGTAATAGCTGTGGGATGGGTTAGGATAGCTGTGGGATAGATAAACCTCCAGTGCAAGCATAGTGGGACTGTATGGTCGACCCTCCCAAGTGCCACACCTACGGCCCTTTATTATCAATAATAATATAATAATTATCCACACATGTCAACATAAACACAACTCTTTATTAAACGCCCTGTTCATTGTAGGCCAACCAAACATACATGGCCCAATCTCATCCGTGTGATGAGACAGGCTGAAGGAAGCATCCATTAAGCATCTACCATCCTGTCTTGCCACTCCACTGCTCCAGCTGGGGAGTTGCACCATTGTCTCAGGAGGTTGCGCTGCTTCTTCGCTTCATTTGAGGCTCTGTTGGGGCCTTGCACATCCTCAGTGTCGATCAGGTTTCGCCCTTGCCTCCATTCCCCAGGCTCCATGACCCCATTGGCTTGCTGGAGGTCCACGAGCCTGTTCTGCAAGACTGGGTGGCAGGTGCGCATGAGATTGTGCAGGATGCAGCAAGCTTCCATGATCCTCCTCACGGTCTCTGGGCGATACTGCATGGTGGTGAGAAGTACCTGGAACCTGTTGACCAGGATGCCAAAGGCGTTCTCCACCACCCGCCTTGCCCTGGACAGCCTGTAGTTGAAGATCCTCTCTTCACGGGTGAGGAGTCTGGAGGTGTAGGGCTTCATGAGGTAGGTTGTGAGGGAGAAGTCGTCATCCACCACGATGACGTAGGGCACATCTTGTGTGTCGTTGGGCAGGGGTTCTGGATCTGGGAAGCCCACCATGAGGTTGCGTTCCAGCCCCTCCTTGAGGTGACTGGCATTGTTTACCTGGGCATCTGAAGATGAGCCATTGCCTGAAGCATCGATATACATGAACTTGTAGTCACCATCGACCATGGCAAAGAGGATGATGCTGAAGAAGCCCTTGGAGTTGAAATAAGTGGACCCCGACTTGGCTGGAGATTTGCAGGCCACGTGCTTGCCATCTATGGCTCCAGCAGTGTTTGGGAAGTTCCACTTCTGATACCACTGCTCTGCAACTTTCTTCCATTCTTCTTCAATGGAGGGGTACTGGAGGAGCTCCTCCTTGTATTCTTCGATGATGGCCTGCACCACTTCTCTGACCACAATGCTGATGGTGTTGGATGGCACCCTCCAGCCGTACTGCATGCTCCTGTAGGAGGTCCCTGAGGCCAGGTGGTGCAGAGTGAGTGCCACCTTGAGCCCAGGTTCCGGAAGCTGGTGTTTGCCTTGGTCAACCTGGGTGTCAGGCACTGCACAACTTCATCAAACATGGCTGGCGGCATCCTCATGAAGTTCTGGAACGCCCGAGTGTCTTCGCTCCTGAGCTCCACCATCAGCTTGTTGTACAGTCCCTCCTCCGCTCTACTGGTGAACCATTTTTGGACCCAGACTCTTTTTGGGTAGTTCCTTTTCTTCTCGCAGTAGAGTTCACAGAGCCTGCAGATGGCTTCGCACTGTTGCAGAATGATGGTGGCTGCCGAAAGGACTTTGTTACAATCCACGGTAGACATGACTGGATGCTGTGGAAGAGGAAGAGACAGACGAAGGCTGCAGAGGTCTGCACCGCTGGGCTGCTGTTCTGAAAGTGCGATGCAGGTGAGATGCTCCCCCTTTTTATAGGCAGTATAGGTTTTCTGCTAGGCATCCTCTAGGCATCCTCTAGGCATCCTGTAGACATCCTTACTATCCGAGACAGGTCCCCTCTGCGAACGTTTTTTCTGTTTTAAAGACTTTGTTTCCATGCTGCATCTGCTAGGCATCCATTCTGCATCCGTTCTGCGTCCTCCCTGCGTCCATTTACCCCTGGAGTGGATGGGGTTGCGCGGATGCACAGCGGATGCCTAGCGGATATAGCGGATGCAGAACGGATGTGTAGCGGATACATAGCGGATGCGTAGCTGATGCAGAATGGATGAACTGGATACATTTTCCGCGCAAAAGTTTTAGGCAGCCCAAAACTTTCTGAGTGGATGAAACGTCCATAAACAGATGCTGGACGGATAGAGAGGAAGCAAAACGGAGGCAGTGAGTACAGAACAGATACATCGCATTAACCAACGGATGGCAAGGTTTTTTGTCCATTTTACATCCTCTTTGCATCCATTGGTTCAGTGTGACATGGGCTTAATACGGTAACTGAACAACAAGGTCTACCCAAAAGAGGAAAATGAGCGGCAGTGGGGATTAGCAGAATGAGGAAGGAGTTAGCAGAATGGCTAGTACACCAAGCGCTACTTTTAACATCCAACCACTGGAGCCCTTTGATTTTTCCAAACCAAATGAGTGGATAAAATGGATCTGGTGATTCAAGAGATTTAGGCAAGCAAGCAATCTCACAATAAGCTCTGAAGAAAATCAGGTGAACACTTTAATTTACTGTATGGGAGATGAAGTAGATGATGTTCTGCGTGGCCTGAAACTCAGTGAAGCTGATCAGCATCACTATATTAAAGTAAGAGATGGCTTTCAGTCATTCTTTGTAGTAAAAAAGAACATTGTGTATGAGCATGCAAGATTTAATATGCTCAAACAAAAAGCAAATGAGACAGTTGATACATTTGTCACAGTGCTGTATGCATTAGCAAAACACTGTAACTGTGGAGCACTACATGACAAGCTCATCAGAGATAGGATTGTAGTAGGCTTGGTTGATACACGGCTATCAGAACGCATGAAAATGGAAAAAGACCTAGACCTGGATAAACCTTTAATATGGCAAGACAATCAGAGGAGATTAAAAAACAGCAAACCACATTGAGAAGTGATGTTAGTTCTGTAAACCTAAAGGATGTGAACTCTTTGGACAGACTGTTTAAAGGCAGGCATCAGAAAGAAAAGCAAAAATTCAGCAGATCAAAGAATGATGGAGCAAAGCCTCAAAGCAGGCAGAACAAAAACACTAAAGACCCCCAGTGTCACAATGCAATGGCATGCTTCACCCTAGACAGGAATGTCCTGCTATGGATGCTAAATGCCATACATGTGGGGAAAAGGGTCACTATCAACATGTATGTTTTGCAAGCAAGGCTGTGCATGGCATTGAGGACAAGGAGAGAAGCGTCTTTCTTGGCTCTGTGATATCACATGCTGATCCATGGACTGTGGAAATCAGAATGATGGGTAAAGACATCACGTTCAAGTTGGATACCGGAGCACATGTCACTGTTGTTTCACAGAAGAATTTCACCAACATTTTTCACAACACAAAGGTGCCAGTGCTGCAAAAAGCAGAGAGACCTCTACTGGGTCCAGGGAGAATTCCACTGTAAGTGATGGGGTTTGCCAAACTACAGCTAAAGAAAGGAGCAAAACATATTACAAATAAAGTGTATGTGGTCAAAAACCTGAGTATGCCTTTGCTGGGACTGCCAGCTATTGTAGCTCTTGGTCTGTTGGTTTATGTGGACACTATTGACATGGAAAACCTGAAGTCACGCTATCCTAAATTATGCAGCGGCCTAGGGGGGGTTTGGCAACCTTATTGTATTAAGCTCAAACCCAATGCTGTGCCTTTCTCTTTGAAAACCCCAAGGAGGATTCCCCTACCATTGATGGGGAAAGTCAAAGATGAGCTTCAACGCATGGAAAACTTGGGAGTAATCACTTGTGTGGAAGATCCTACGGACTGGTGCACAGGCATGGTAGTGGTTCCCAAGAAGGACAGCAAAAAAGTGCGTTTGTATGTGAACCTGACTGGCTTGAACAAGTATGTGTGTCATGAAAAATTCATTTTACCATCAGTAGAACAGAGTCTTGGAACACTGGCTGGTGCTAAAATGTTCAGTAAATTAGACACCAATATGGAGTTTTGGCAGATACCCCTCACCAAGGATTCAGCAAAGTATACCACATTCATTACACCTTTCAGGCGGTTTCACTTTGACTGTCTTCGATTTGGCATTGCCTCAGTGCCCGAACATTTCCAATGTATGAATGCAGAAGTTACACAGGGGCTGGAAGGTACAGTTTGCCATATTGATGATCTACTGGTGTGGGGACGGAACCAAGAAGAAGTGCTAAGAAAACTGGAAAAGGCGGGAATCATTCTGAACATGGATAAGTGTGAACTCTTCAGGAGTGAGGTGGTCTTTTTGGGTCACATCATCTCTGATGCAGGGATACAACCTGACCCAAGGAAAACAGAGGCTATCAGAGCTATTAAGGAGCCCTCTAGTGTGAATGAACTGAGGAGTTTTCTTGGCATGGTAAACCAGCTGGGGAAGTTCATCCCTCAGTTGGCAAAAAAAGACAAGCCACTTCGTGATCTCCTTTTAAGAAAAACTGTTGGGTTTGGGATGTGGAACAGGTCAGGGCATTTAAGATGTTGAAAGATGCTTTGTCTTCCCCTCTGGTGCTGGCCATTTATGATCCAAACAAAGTGACGAAAGTGTCAGTGGATGCACTGTCATATGGCTTGGGTGCCATTTTTCTTCAAGAGTAGGGAGATAAATGGAAGCCTGTGACTTACACGTTGCATTCACTCACTCCAACTGAACAACACTATGCACAGGTGGAAAAAGAAGGCCTGGCTCTAACCTGGGCATGTGAAAGATTTCAGGATTTCCTCCTAGGAAAGCATTTCTGTCTGGAGACTGACCACAAACCACTTGTCAGTTTGTTTGGAGACCAAGCACTAGATCTTTGAGAATTCAGAAATTCAGGATGAGGCTCATGTGTTACTCTTACTACATTGTGCATGCCCAGAAAGTCACTTTGGACAGCAGACACATTGTCACATTTGCCTATGGACTCTCACATGTCCAAAACAGAAATGGAGCTGATGGAAAGCACTAACATATATGTTGATTGTGTAGTAGACACTTTGCCTATTAGCCACACATATATGGAAATCATAAAAGAGCATTTGCGAGCTGATAGTATTTGCTCTCGAGTCATGAAATTGTGTGCAGATGGATGGTCAGTGCATGCAAAAGAGGAACTTGCACTGAGAGGATACTGGCCAGAACGAGTTACACTTACTGTACAAGATGGATTACGATTGACTAGGCTTGTGATCCAATCCACTTTGAGGAATGAGGGGTTGGAGAGGCTGCATGAAGGACACCAAGGGGTGGTGAAATGCAAAGAATTTGCTCGTCAGTCTGTGTGGTGGCCAGGACTCAGTCAGCAGGTCAGTGAAATGGTGCTCAAATGCAGGACATGTATTCAAGAGCATCAGAATCTTAAAGAGCCACTCATGACATCTGAGTGCCTGGAAAGACCATGGCAAAAGTTAGGGACTGACATGTTTGTACTTGGAAGGAAAACATACTTAGTTTTCCTAAGATAGACTATTTCTCCACATATGTCAAGATTGCACTGTTATCGAACACTAAGTCAATTGATGTCATTGTCCATCTGAAATCAATCTTTGCCCAGCATGGGATTCCAGAGGAGATGATGTCAGACAATGGATCATAGTTTTCTGACCAAGATTTCTTTCATTTTGCATCCACATATGGGTTCAAACACGTTAACAGCAGTCCAAAGTTTCCACAAAGTAACGGAGAAATTGAACATGCAGTTCAGACAGTGAAAAGTCTCTTGAAAATGGCTAGCGACCCTTATCTGACCCTGCTTGCCTACAGAGCTACCCCTCTCCAGAGTGGTTTAGAGTTTCCTGCCTAAGCAGGGGGCTGGTCTAGAAGACCTCCAAGGTCCCTTCCAACTTTGTTATTCTTGTCTATTCTGTTCTTTCTATTTTGGTGCAACTCAGATGCATCTGCAAGGATGTGTATTTTTATATGTGTCAAAAAAATCAGTATAGCTTCTGAAACCTTAAGATTGATGTTCTGCCCTCTAAAGGTGTTGTACAGTGTCATAAAAATGATAAAATCTTCAACTGCTTAGTTGCAATCCGTCTCTTGATTTTTTTTGTCCAATTATTGATTAATAGCCCTGATTCAGTGAGATAATTTTGGACCAGAGTTTCATGCCCATCTATATTTAGGCAGCCATTATTGTATTATTCAGATTAGGAAACACACGACTATCCCACCAAACTGACACTGACAGGTTAACTATGATTTCTATATTCCTGATAACTATAAACCAACTTCAACCCCCATTCTGAGATCAAAAATGGATGTATTGAGATGAAACAAGCTGCTTAATGAGTCCCATTTACTAAGAAATGTCTTCAATGTTATAGAATAATGGAATATTTTCTCTTTGTGACATACCTACTTGGCAGTGACAGGGATGAAGGTGACCTCTGACAAACATCCATCATGAGGAATAATCCCTCTGAAGTATGATAAACTGCATATAAACATATTTTAAATATCAAATAGCAATAGCATTTAAACTTATATACTGTTTCAGAATGTTTTACAACCCTCTTTCTAAGCAGTTTACAAAGTCAGCATATTGCCCCCAACAAATTGGGTCCTCATTTTACCCACCTTGGAAGGATGGAAGGCTGAGTCAACCTTGAATCAGATGAAATTTGATCTGCCATATTGCAGTCAGCCGGCAGTCAGCAGAAGTAGCTTGCAGTATGACATTCTAACTACATATGTTATGTTACTAATGTGCACCACCAAAACTCTTATGTTGCTAATGTTACTAGCATTAGCCTTATTAGTGCAATCATACTAACTCTGAAAGGGATCTTGCAGTCCTAGAGGACAATTATTTAAATCTGAGCCAGCAGTGCACTACAGGTGCCAAAAAAATAGCCAATACAGTTCTAGGCTGCATAAACAGAGGGATAGAATCAAGATCACGTGAAGTGTTAGTAGCACTTTATAAGCCACACTTGGAATACTGCATCCAATTTTAATTGCCATGATGTAAAAAAAGATGTTGAGACTCTAGATAGAAAGAGTGCAGAGAAGAGCAACAAAGATGATTAGGGGAGTGGAGGCTAAAACATCTGAAGAATAGTTGCAGAAATTGAGTATGTCTGGTTTAATAAATTTTTCTTGTGCTAAGCCTGTATTTTTTTATCTGATGTTTCTTGATGTTCCTCAGCTTTTTCTCCTGCAAATTCTTCAAGTTGCTTGCACCTGCTTGCAGGCTCTTGATTTTCAATTCAATCTGAGGTGTGGTTTTCTGGTCAATTTTCTTGGTGGCTGTGGCTGTTGAATCTCCAGTTCTTCTGTTACTATAACTGCTGTACTGTAGGCAAGCTGATTTGTTTGTTCAATTGATGTTATCTGTGTTGAGTTCGCAAAGAATGAGACTGGAGACCAGCAAAACTTCAGCTCTTTTATTTAGTGCAGAAAGTCCAACTAACCAGGAGCCACGGCAGCTCTTTTTATGGAGAGGCTGCTCGCGGCTAGTGGCCAATGATGGCTACTTGTTTTTCCCGCCGCTGAGTTGGCCAATCATAGGTGAGCTATTATCGGCCAATCAGCATCGAGACAGGAACCAATGAGCTTCTAGTATTTCTTGACCAATAGGAATAGACTATTAGAAGTATGTTAATATGGAACACTCCTCCCCTCTTGGTATGGTCCTACCGTACATAGTCACGTAAGTAGGCGAGGCTTTTAGGTTGTCTAGTTGACCTGTGCAGTTTAGTTGTGTCATCGTCTTCAATGGGTTCGGACGAGATCGCTGTTTCTCCCGTCCTTCTCTGTGGAACTGCCTGGAAGGTGAAGTCAGCCATGCCACTCCCGCCCGGCCTACTCGGGTTGGTAGAGTCGGTTCGGCTGCTCCCTTCTGGATTGGCATCTAGGTCTTCTTGTGCCTCCTGCTCCTCTTCGCCAAAAACTTCTGCAGGAAGGTCATTGTTTTTGTCTGAATTTATTTGTGAATGTTGTTTATTGTGTATATTTTGGTTTTATGGGGTTTCTTGCTCTGCCAAAGGGTTCCCCCCTCCCCCTTGATTTGTGTTTAAGGGGTCTTCCCTCTCTCTGGTTGGTCTATTAATATTTTTGTGTAGTGTTTGTGCTGTTTCTGATGTGTGTGTGTGTTGGTCTTCGCGTCTGGGGGTGTCAGTGGTCCGTTTCAGTGTTCGTGATCGTAACTGATCAATGTGTCTCCTCCAGGTTCTGCCATAATCTGTGTCTAGTCCTGTTATTTGAATTATTTTCACCGGTACCCACCAATGGGTGTCCAATGAGATTTTTTTGCATATACTAAGTTTCCTGGTTTGAATGCGTGGTATCTGCTGGAGAAGTTGGTTGGTTTTTCAGAGGTGTATGTTGGGTGTAACCTATCTAATTGTGATCTTAATCTTCTGCCCATTAGTAATTCTGCCGGGCTTTTATTTGTAGTAGTTCTTGGTGTTATGTGTTGTATGGTGAGCATTTATTCAATTATTTTTCCTGAATGTCCCCTGAGTCTAATTTGTCTAAAGTTTCTTTGGTATACCAGACAATGTGTTCCACCCTGCCATTTGTAGCCGGTCGGCCCGGTACTGTCAAAGCATGTCTTATGCCATGTTTGGTGAGGAATTTTTCAAACGTTAGTGCAGTAAACTGTGGGCCATTATCTGAGACAAGCAAGTCCGGTAACCCATGTGTGGTGAATAGTTTCCATAGTTGTTTAATAACTGCTTCTGTGGTGGTCGAGTTCATGGCACTTACCTCTAGCCAATTGGAGTAAGCATCTACTATGATTAAAAATGTATATTCTTTTGTTGGCCCCGTGAAATCTATGTGGATTCATGATCAGGGGCCCCTTGGTTTCTCAGTCTAGCATAGGTGCTGAAGGGGGTGCAGGTCAGGATTTTTCACATTTCCCACAGGTTTCAACCCATTTCCCAATATCCTTGTCCATCCCTGGCCACCATACATAGCTCCTGGCCAGGGATTTCATTTGTACAATGCCCGGGTGTCCTTCATGCAACATGCTGAGTACTTTTTCTTGTAACGGTTCTGGTATTACCATCCGCTCCCCCCAAAATATGCAACCTTTTAATTATGACAGTTCAGTTTGCCTATTCTTGAAAGATTTAAAGTTAACATCTGTCTTGTTTTCCAGCTACCCTTTTCCTACCCAGTTTTTGTCAAGGTTTTGTCTCTTGCCATGAATCTCGCAATGTCTGCTGCGGTTATGGGTAGGTTTGACAATGTCTCAATCTGTAGGGTGGATGTGGTTGGTGCCAGATCAGTTCCTAGTTCTGGTAGGGGAGTATGGCTCAACGCATTGGTGTGGGAAATGTCTTTGCCTGGTCAGTGAATCGGTTTATAGTTGTAGGCTGCCAGGAACTCGGACCACCTTGTCATTCTAGGGGATAGTATCATTGGGGTGGCTCTGTTCCCAGCTAGTATTCCCAATAGAGGTTTGTGGTCTGTAAAAAGGGTAAAAGTCCAACTGTAAAGGTATTCGTGGAACTGTTTGACACTGGATATTGCTGCTAATGCCTCTCTGTCCAATTGACTGTAGTTATGTTCAGTTTTTGATAGTGTTTTGGAGTAGAACGCAATCAGTGCTTCTCTCCCATCAGGCAGGATGTGGCTAAGTACAGCTCCAACGCCGAACGGTGATGCATCGCAGGTGACTGTTAATGGTAGTGTCTCGCTGTAGTGCATTAATATTGAGTCGGAAGTGATTAGGTCTTTTACCTTCTGGAACGCTGTCTCTTCACGTCGTTCCCCAGGTCCAGGTGGCTGCCTTGCCCAAAAGCCTATGTAGTGGTTCCGCTGTCATTGCCTTCTGTGGCAGAAAAATGTTATAAAAATTTATAAGTCCCAATAATGCTTGCAACTCTATCTTGTTTTCTGGTCTAGGTGCTTCTTTGATTGCCTTAATTTTTTTCTCTGTGGGGTGGATGCCCTCTTTGTCAATTTGATACCCCAGGAATTCAACTTTTGAGGTGGCTAATTGGCACTTTTCTTTTTTTACCTTGAGTCCCGCCTTCTGGAACTTTTGTAAGACCATTCTGAGACTTGCTTCTAGTTGTCTCTTGTCGCTAGCTGACACTAGCATGTCATCAAAGTATGGGACTGCTCCTTTTATCCCTTGTAATAACCACTCCATTAGGCTTTGGAACACCCCTGGGGCTACGCTGACTCCAAATTGCAGCCTTTTGCATTTGAAGGCTCCTCTATGAGTCACGATCATTTGCGCCTCTGCTGTTTTGGGGTTGACTGGTAATTGTTGGTATACTTGGGCAAGGTCGAGCTTTGCGAAGACCCTGCCTCTCCCCAAAGAGTGTAGTAGGTGTTGCACTACCGGGACAGTAGCACTTTGTTGTAGTGCATGTTTCAGGGTAGCCTTGTAGTCCCCACAGATTCTCATGGACCCATGCAGTTTAACTGAGGTCACAATTGGGGTCTCCCATTTGGTGTGGTCAATAGGTTCCAAAATACCTTGTGCTATTAGTTTGTTAAGTTCCTCATCAATCTTTGGTTTTAGTATGAAGGGGACTCGCCTCGCCTTCAGACTAATTGGAGCTATTGTTGGATCTAAATTAAATGAAATAGGGGACCTTCGGTACTTGCATAATTTTCCATCGAAGACATCCTGGAAGTCCCTCATCAGGTTCTCTTCCCAGTCTGTGTCAGCGATGCTGTTAATGCCGGTCACTCCGATTCCTAGAGGTTCAAACCACTCAAGTCCCAATAGACTTGGTCAGTTTCGGTCTACGATGGTTAGCGGCAAGATTTTCTTGTATTCTTTGAAAGTTATTTGGAAATGTCCAAGTCTGACTACTGGTATTCTGTTTCCCTGGTAGTCCTTTAGGATTAGCGATTGGTGCTCTAGTTTAGCTCTGCCAATGTGTAGTACTAGTTTTTTAATGGTATCCCATGACACCATGGATAGGTACGATCCGGAATCTATCTCCATTTTACATTCTTGGCCCTCGATCTGGATTGCCACGTGTACTTTTCAGCCATTTGTTGTGTTAGAGTGCCCGATGATGATGGTTTGGTGTGTTTCTTCTTTTCTATAGTTCTCGTTTAGCTGCTTGCCTTTGCTTTCGTGACTCTCACAGCTCCACATTTGTCTATCTTTAGTTCTTGGTGGTGTGTTGTCTTTAAGTTGTGGGCTGTAGCTCTTGTGGTTTTGGCATACTCTTGCGATGTGACCCTGTCTCTCACAGTACCGGCACACAGCATCTAAGAACCGGCACTCAGAACAGGGGTGGTCACCCGGCGCACTGAAACCCCAACTTACGACCTTTCTTCAGCCATCAATCTCATTCAGCCTGGAGTCTGTGGATCTCCTCATCATCATCATCGTCGATTCCGGACAATCCACTCTTGGTATAGTATGTGGTGGTTTTGTGTGCACTCTCTGCCTTCTTTTTCGAGCCATGGCTCTTTTTGGTCGGAGTTTTGGATTAATTTGCATTCATCTGCTTCATTTTGGCTGCTGATTTTTTAGTTGCTTCTGCCGATGTGGCTTCAGCAATAGCCTCAGTAACCGTAATCTTTGGTCGGGTTAGCAGCCGGTTTTGTAGGGTGAGGTCTCTTAGTCCAAGGACCATGCGATCCCTCATGGCTTCATCCATGTTAAGGAATTTGCATGCCCCTCCAATGTCCCTGAGAGCCGCTACAAAGTCTGTGATGCTCTCACCTTCTCTCTGGTCCTGTTTGTAAAATTCATGTCTCTGAAGGCTGGAGACGGTCGGTGCATAGTGAGCATTCAGCAGCTTTTCTAGGTCTGGCCAGGCCATCTGTTTCACATCTTCTGGTTTTGCTAGTGCCTTGGCCATCTTGAACACTGTGGGCCCACAGTGCATCAGGAACACAACTCTTTTCCGATTGTATGAGATTCCTTGCAAATTGTTGCTTTCCAGGAACATGAGGAATCTATTGATGTAGGTTTCCCAGTCCTCTGTTGCTGGGTTGAATGGTGTGAGTGGTGAATTGATTCCAGCCATTTTGTCTGCTCGGTTCTCGATGCCACGTGCTCAACTTGTCTCCTCTCTCAAAATCCCACCTTCGTCGCCAGTGTTGAGTTCACAAAGAATGAGACTGGAGATCAGCATAACTTCAGCTCTTTTATTTAGTACAGAAAGTCCATCTAACCAGGAGCCGCGGCAGCTCTTTTTATAGAGAGGCTGCTTGCAGCTAGCAGCCAATGACAGCTACTTGTTTTTCCCACCGCTGAGTTGGCCAATCATAGGTGAGCTATTATCAGCCAATCAGTGCCGAGACAGGAACCAATGAGCTTCTAGTATTTCTTGACCAATAGGAATAGACTATTAGAAGTATGTTAATATGGAACAATCTGGACTGCTGCAAGTGCATATTTCACATCTATCATCAATGGTGCCAAATGTTTTCTAGGCATAGTCTTCAATGTTGGAAGTCTTTGTCTTTTCTGTATTTGATGCAGTATGTGCTAAGATTTTAGCTCTCAGTTCTTGCTGCCTGGCATTGAGTACTCCTGGTGTTTCAATGATGATTTCAGTCCCTTGCTGTTCCTGTTCTTGAAAAATATCTGCATTTTTTTTTTCGAATTCAGGCTGTTCAATTGCTCCAGAAGTTATTGGAGTATTTCCTGCTGCCACTTCAATAGTCTGCTGTTCAACAGTCTGTGTTCCCATTTCACCATTTTTCTGTATTTCTTCAAGTTTGACTTCACTGAGCACTTTGTTGCGAGGGGTGAATTGTCACTGATTGGCTAATAATAATTCAGTTATCCTTGAGTCTGGGTATTCTTGTTTCCATAACTTGTACATTCTTTTTTGGTAGCCTCGTTTTTCTGGTTCTGCTTTGTAATAGCATTTTATGGTGCAGTTCTCTGACATAGTGTATTTCTGCCGCTTCTAAAGTTATTCAGCTTCCAGTAGCCCTGCAAGTCTATGTCCTGGTTGTTCAGCTATGGGACCTGTGGCCTATAGCCCACTTGTCAACAGATGCCCAGATTCCCCAACACCCAATGCGGTCCTTGTTAGCCCGGGTGACGACCAAGCCAGTATAGGTTTTGTTTGGTTGTGTTTCACCATGATTCATTGCATGGATTGTTGGGTGCACTCAGTTCTGCTCCTTGGATGAACTTTCTGACATAGTTGGACCTGCTGGTAGTTTGCACTACCACCAGCACACCTCTCAGCTTCATTGGAGCTCCCCGTTAAGCTTCCTGCCACATCAAGGTGGCACCCAATGGGTTGTTGTTGTTGTTGTTGTTGTTGTTGTTGTTGTTGTTGTTGT